>JAZAVI010000138.1:0-457004 GCA_036326025.1 Chrosomus eos
TCATTTTGCTACGGTTTCCGGGTTGAACATCATGTTTCCTGGAAACGGCGTGCACCGGTGTGCAACGGGGTTTGAGATGCGTTTTCTCTTGTTTGGTGGGTGTGTCAGAACTGCAGTCCAATCAGCAGCAACATGTGTATACAGCACGCGGTATTAAAGTAACACCAAGTAACTTTTCCTCTTCGGTCGCCCTACTGGTTGGAAACGAAATTTTCCATTGCCGCTGTCGTAAATAATTTAGCCTACCGTCGCACGCACGCTCGCTGTTTACCCAGCACCGGCTTTAGAATGAACGATGTCCACAAACAAGGTAGAGTATGTTACATGATTTCATGAAAGGATGATGTATTGCGACATCAGAAACGAAGAAAAACTGAATAATGACTATTGTAGCGCTTGACGTAAAGCAGTCGAATTTTGTAGTTCTTTTTGTGCACGGGTTCCTACCCGAAACCCGAAGTTACATAGTGCCAGTAAAAGCGACACAGACCCCGTCAGGCTATGGCAGACGTGTCATTTAACTTATTTTAAGTCGATGTACCATCACAAGGGTCTTGGAAATATATTATGAAGGTTGAAAAATTACTTGGTGTTACTTTAAAGTGAACTCGCACTATGGGTTCAAAGAAAGTCATTTACAAATGTGTTCGATGCAGCTCGGTATACGCAACAACTGAGGATATTAGAAGACATGTTTTTCGTAAGTTTTGTTGTAAAAATATAGGATATCAACATAATGATGTAGTTGTTTATATTTTTAGCTTCATTGCAAGTGTATGACATTTAATATAGAAATAAACAATGGTAATTAAGTGCTTTTCCTAAAAATGAGAAAGAAAATGCACCGTATTAAAACAGTATGAACAACAAATAAAGTCAGTATTTGAGACTAAATAGATGTGTTTTAGTCTGAATTGGGTAAGATGTGTGCTTCCATTTCAGTTTCCACAAATCCCTTCACTCGATTGGGATGTTCTCTTGTGTTCTGGGCGGCAAGTGCACTATATATCGATATAAAAACAGCTTTGTTCCAGTAGCGATTCATTTTATGAATAGTATTAAGATGGAGTAAATTATTTTCAGTGTGATTTTAGTGTCTTGTTCTGTTTGTATGGTGTTATTGTCTATATGTTTGAGAAATAGCCTAAACTTGTTCTCTGGAACTTAATTTACCTACGGGTACAAATAAAAGCAACCAACCAACCAACCAACCACTAACTGTAACATCGGGCATCTTTTGTAGTATTAAACACATATTTATACTGACTTCATCAGGCTCCGAAAATTCTTCCCAAATAAGAACACAAAGAATGGCCTTCTCAGCTGCCATGGTTGCAACTCTTGCGTCATCAGAACAGTGTGTTCAACACATCACCGTTTCTGTTTAAAAAACGTTGTGCAACGTTTTGTCGGGGCTGAACGCAGCCCAGGTATGAATCTAAGCAGGACTTGAAGGGACGATCTAACCTCAAAAGGCAGACTTTTCCATAATCTTGGGCCAGTGGCAGCAAAAGCGTTGAATTATATAGGTAGATGGTGAAAGTGACAGAATGAAACCGGAGGTAGGAAATTGAACTATGGAAAAGATCCATTTAACTATGAAAAGAACCATCAATATGATCATTTTCAAAGCACCTTCTTAAAAGCATACTTGCATGGCCTTGCAGTGGACACAATTCTTTAAAGTGGTTGAAAATTGACATTTGTTGGTTCTGTGAGTGTCAAATGTTGAAGTTGCAATCGTTTTCTTCTCTGTTGGATGAAGAAGAAATGAGGAACTTGCATGGTTAGGTAACTTGCGATGGCCCACTCTGCGTTGAATGAAGACGTTGTGCCAAACTCCTGAGGTTGTCCTGGATTCTGTTGTGGTTGAGGGAGTCCTCTCTCTCCAGAATGAGCACATGGCTGGTTGTGAGTCAAGGCCTGGGGCCTGCTTAGGCCACACAGGACAGCACAACACCGTGAACATACCGAGAAGGCCAAAAAGAGTGAATGGCTGGTGTAGATGCAATTTAAAGCCTGAGAAAGGTCCCACCTCTCAGGGTTGGCTCGATCAATAAGAAAGGTGACTACTATGAAAACTATGAAAGATTCTTGTAATACTAATATGTTGTTGTTATCGACATATCATGTACACAGTCATTTCAATCTTCAAGTACCAAGTTATAGAGCCCAAACATTGTATAGGAGAGGTTACATTGACCGTTGGTTCTATCAAAATAGTCTGACTCTACAGTATCAAAAATAAAAATGAATATAATTAAAAGACACTACAAAACAGTAACTCATTCACACAATTTTATGGGGTGCATGTTCATTTTTAGATCCGTTCGTCTATGATTAATGCAGCAGTCTTCACATTCTTCACAGCAATAAAACCAACTTATCTGATTGTAGTCATAGTAACGAAAGATCCTTCTTGCCCTTGTTAGGGGATGGGATCAAAGATCCCAGAGTAAGTTTTAAATATTATTTGTTACCTAAAACAAATAATTGTGTCTGATTTGTCTCAGTCGTTACAACACACTATATAATTGTTTTTTTCTTTCAATATAATTATCTCTATATAATTTTATATATATTATAAATTATTTATAAATATAATATAATATAATATAATCTTGTCCCTTAATTTAAAAATAATATATATATATATATATATATATATATATATATATATATATTAGACTATATTTATATAGTTATACATATAGCTGCGAGCAGCGATGACAGGCCCTCGGGGTGGCTCAGGGTGTCACCGGCTTGGGCCCGTCATCGCTGCCTGCAGCTATATTTCCCTTTTAATTCATACAGTAGGGGCACTGGTAAACAAGAGATCAAAAGATAGTTTGAGGAGGAATGATTTGTTTGTTTTTTACATTTTATAAATGATACATTTTTCTAGAAAGAGGCCAGACTCTTAATTATTATTAGGCAAATACAAATATTAATAAAAGTTATGCATGATGATCAATAATCTTAAATTTGGAAATCTGGCTTGCACATGTCTCTGTTGTGTCATGTTAAAGGTGGGGTATGTGATTTTCTTTTTTGACCATTTTTTCAAAATCACTTGAAATCCTATTCCTAACCCACTTACAGCCACTGAGTTAGAAGCACTGAAATGAAAATTAAAAAATGTAATCATCTGTGGAACGGGCAGGACTCGAAAAACTCCAGCCAATCATTTTCAAGACCACCTAGAATCATTGGACAGTCAGTGCGTCAATCAAACGGTCGTACCATACCCCCCTCCCCATGCCCCTCTTCGAATGGGTGGAGTGGGTGGAGTCAGGGAAAGAAGGTAGGATCCTTTGAGTTGTGTATTTTCAAAATCTGCCGGCTGTTTTGCAAATCACATACCCTACCTTTAACAAGAGCTCTACTCATCCCACTTGACAAATTTTTAATATACTCTTTATAATTTATACTCTTCACGCACCTCATCTTCTTTTGATTTTTCTATTAAGCCAGCATGATACATCTGTAACAACATTAAAGTAATAATTTACTCAAATGTAATTCCAAACCCACGTGACTCAATTTTGCTGAACACAAAACCATAATCTTAAAAAAAAATCAACCATAAAAATAGTGTCAAAATCAATATAATGTTATAACATATTAATTGTAAATGAGAAAAAAAAAACTACTTTTCTGAGTTTTCCCTATTAAAAGAAGCCACCTCATCTGGTCCACACCGCGAGTCAAAGAAAACGTATCTGAGAAAAGTTTAGGCGCATGTACCTCTTTACTCTAAAGCCTCCTTCACACAGTGCGTTGATCCCAGGAAATTGCCAGAACGCATTCTGTGTGAACACAAACACGACCCGGGATCAATAATTTATTATCGCAGCTCATAAGCAAATTTAAGACACTTCTGAGACATTACATGTCACATCGATGTTACTGAAATTACTGGCAGTGTGAATGAACCAAAATAAAACGAACCCGGGTCAAATCACGGGTTACTTTATTTGTGTATTTTCCAGAATCTCTGTGTAAAAAGGGCTTAACACCAGTATTTTAACTCTGGTGATTTTGTGGTGTAGCACTTCTCATGTTTTTGCCTCCTTAGAAGAATGTAACTTACTTGATGTTATGAACACATTCTCTTCTAAACGTTGGTTGTTGTCACTTTATCCAGTAAATCTCTTTCCAGACTCAAAATGTGATTTTGGACTAATGAAGATCTGAATTGTTATTAACTACTAAGAATAGTCTTAGTATTCTTGTTTTTTCTCCAGTTGTGTCTGTTGATAAAATGCCGTCAGTGCTCATGGGAGAGTTTGTCACTCTACACACTGGTGTTTTTGAGCCAAAGAAATATGATGTGATACGCTGGAGGTTTAGAGATCAAAAATCTCCTATAGCTGAAGTCAATAGAGCGTCTGGAAACACCTCTAAATATGTTGCTGATGGGAGACTCAAAAACAGACTACATCTGGACTATTGGACTGGATCTCTGACCATCACAAACATCAAACCCACAGACTCTGGAGAATATGAAGTTGACATAATTAGCAGCAGCAGAGAGACCATACACAAGTCATTCAGTGTGACTGTCAAAGGTGAGTACATCAAGTCTTTCAGGGTAATAATACATTTATTTAGATCAGCATTGTGTGAATATTTTAGATTAAAATCAGTACATGTTTGTGCTGAATTAAGTTAATAAATATTGTATCCTACTGTCTCTTCTGACTCTCTCTAACAATATTACTGAAAATTATATCTTGAAATTAAATTAATTAAATTTTTCATGTATGTATTTCTTTAATGCTTGTTGTGTTCTGTATTTAGTGAAGTCATGTTCACCTGCTTTCTCTTCTTTGTTTTTTTTCTCTCCAAGAAATGTTTTTTTAGCCCTAGCTTCCTCACATAAAAGTTGCTATAGAATTTAATCTCAGAAAGACTTAGTGAGAATTGTTACATAAAATAATTGTCAGTGCTTCATAACTTTAATTTTTTCTGTATGCATGTAATGAATCTCTGAGTAGCTGTTCCTCAATGTTCTTCGTGTGTTTGTTGTTACAGGTGAAATACAGTCAGTGTCAGTGAATGAGGGAGAGTCTATCGCTCTAAACACTGATGTTACTGAACTATTGGAGTATGATAGCGTACTGTGGATGTTTGGAGACACTTTAATTGAGACAATCCAAAATAATAATATAAATAATGGTCCTGATGGGAGATTCAGAGACAGACTGAAGCTGAACAAGAAGACTGGATCTCTGACCATCACAAACAGCAGAACCACAGACTCTGGAGAATATCAACTACAGATTAGCAGCAGCAAACAAATCATACACAAGAAATTCAATGTTACGGTCACTGGTGAGTATAGATCAAATCTCTCAATATAATAATGCTCTTATCTAATATTTTGAAAATAGATGTTTGTAAAGGAAATACTATTTTTAACATAAAACAAAGTTCTCTCATTTGAGACAAGCAGGTTTGTTTTATTAATATGTACTGAAATGATACATTTCAATGGTTTATTGATCATTTCACTAATGATCACATTTGTAGTATCCTGGAGTAACCACTAGGTGTCATTTGTGTATTACTTGTGTTGTTTTCTATCCTGGAAAAGTCAGTTGAAGAAGATGTGCCATGCGGGAGGCATGAGCTGCGTTTCCACTGTCGGGCCAGGGCTAACAGCAAGCCGAGCCGGGTCCAGTGGCCTCGGGCCTCAAGCACCGGGCTTGCGTTTCCACTGCCGGGCCAGTAGCCCCACAGTGCTGCCCTAAAACACACCTTTCTGGATCAAACGTCATACAACCCAACCCATTTCAGCGGGTATTATGATTTTTTTTTTTTTATTAACTCACCGGCCATGGCTACCATAGTGTCCCGACTTAATTGTCTCGCCACTAACAGAGGGACGGTGACCCAGCACACCGTCCATCAAGTCGAACCATGGAAAGTTCCGCTTTGTCCATTGTGCGTTTTAATCGCCTTGTACTGCGGCCGCAACTTTTTTAACTTGAAGCGTTTTTTGCTGAATGCTTAGCTTAGAAAGTTCAGCATCGATGTATTTTATAACGTCCTCGTTTCTGCACACGCCGTCATATTGACGTTGTACCCTTTCTTCTGCCCAAATGCTCAGAAGAGCTTTGGTATCTTCGACAGACCAGTACAGGGGATTCTCCATTTTGAGCAGCGATTATTTTGCGCGATACAAAAAAGTGAAATGTGCATCTTGCCGCAGACCATAACTTTCCATAACAAAGATAAACTCCGCCTTTTACCTTGAGCACGCCTCTAGCCCGATCTGGCCCGCTTTGGCCCAAGGTATTCGACAGGCCAGGAATCCTGGCCGTTGGCCCCGAGTAAGCCCCGATCAAGCCCCGGAAGTGACAGTGGAAATGCGACTGGCCCTGGCACGCACTAGCACGGCTCGGCCCTGGCCCAGCAGTAGAAACGCGGCTATGAAGAGTTAATGTCTGTTGCTGTAACTGTTGCGAACAGAAAGTAAAGTATTAACTTCAACTCAATTAATGTAGTAGTCTGATTTATATGGAAGATCTTACAACACTGATACTATCTGTTGGTCCGAGAAAGTTTAAAAATGCATTTAGTGCTTGTTTATAATTTTCTCAGTTGACACTTTCTTCCCAAGACAGTGAAGTGAAGTACTTCTTCTGTGTTGTAAGACACTAATGCATTAATAATGTTTGTTATTAATGCAGAGACCAAGATATCGGTAGTAAATGTTTTAAGACTGTTGGCATGTTTTCAAAGTAAATTTAACCATTTAATTTGAATTACTACTTATAATGTTGTAATTGAAATCAATCAAACAGCTGCTGTAACAGTAAAACAGCATCAACCGTGAATGAGGAAATCATTATATCAGATGTTACCTTAGATAGGCATGAGGTGCTTCTTATTTATGATTCAGTTTAAACAGAATTACATTCATATTTACCAAGTTTCAGTCATAGCTGATTCATAGTGTTTTTTTTATAAATCAGATACATTAATTTTAAAGGGATGGTTCGGAGTAATTTCAACCTAGGGTCCTTTGAACCAGGAACAATGTATTCCTATTCAACACATATAAATGTTCTTCGCTGATTACAGTGAAAAATATATGCTCAATTTAACAACACAAGCACCTATTAATTATACTGCCATAATATTAGTATTTTATAAATATTAATATTTGTATATTGTCCTCGAATATGTTATATTTCACCAGTATAATCAGCATTGGGAGTGTTTGCGCAACTTGCAAACTTGCCACTTGATTTCTATAGGCTACTTCAAAACGTTAAATTGATTTTACGTATGATATGATATTGTTTTAAGAGTGTAAAATTAATTAAAATTATATTTAAAAAAATGTATCCAATTATATGTTTCACATTCTTTCTGGGAAAAGAAAGCATCGTATCGAATATCACATTATTTAACAATTTCTCGCACATCACATTTTTCTTCAATATTGGGCAGCCCTAATTGATAACATTACTATAGTTAATTACAATTTGATCACATCGAAATTACATCATTTTTTATGTATTTCTCTTATTGTTAACTGTTTCTCCACCTTTTCACTGTTTCACACATTATACGGTAGGGGGCGCTATTACACATCTTCTGAAAGAGTGCTGAATCTCCTGATTAAAACACATGCGAGGCAGATGCAAAAACGAGATATATCATATGTAATCAGATGCATATGGAAAATAACGCAATCATCAATATTAAACCACATATCAAAAATCAAAACTGCCCAACGTTACTGAATGAAATGTCGACCCAGGACGAGCTACAGGACTGAACTTTATGACTTTATGGGTGTTGATGGACTCGATCTACTTAATCTGTGTTTTGATCATCGTTCTGAATCTTACCTGGATGTTTGACAAAATTGTGATTTTAACTTTTTTCTCAAAATGTTGCTTTTTTTTATGAAACTTACCCACATTTGAGTATTGTGGGTTAATACAAAATAATGCATGAAGCTAGAATAAAATAGAGGATCTATTCTTTCTTTCTATATATTTCATGTTCAGATATTCATACAACAAAATATTCCGCTGGCCATGAAACTTGTAAAAATGATCAGAAACACTGGCAGTGGCTGGCAATTTTTTTTTTTTTCAAAAACGCTGGCGGTGAAAGAGTTAGGCTTATACAATTTATAGTTTCCTCAGACTCCTAACTAAGAAATTAAAATTTAAGTAATATGGAAGAAACTAATACACTAATCATTTATGTTAGTTAGTTATGAACATCGTATCTGCAGTAAATGCTTTAACACTGTTGGCAAGGTTTTTAAACGGTTAATCTGAAATACTGTTTGTAATATCTTCATTGAAATCAGTGTGTTCACATCAAACACCTTCAGTAAAGCAGTAATACAGAAGATGAACAGTGGAAAGGAGAATCATGATATCTGAAATTACAGTAGAGGCTCATTTATGATTCACTTTAAACATAATCAGATTCATATTTAAATAGATCAAACTGACAGATTCACTCACACTGATGACTCTCTTTATCATTACAGATCCAGGTCTGTCTCCAGGTGCTAAAGCAGGGATCAGTGTTGCTGTTGTTGCTGTTCTGCTGGCGTGTGCAGCTGTAGCTGGTGTGTTTTACTATCGCCGCAAGATCTCTGAACTAAAAAAACAAGCACGTAAGTATTACAGCTGATAAAGCAAGAGAAATAATGAGCTTTATTATGCTACAGTAGAGATTAAAAGTGTAAAATGTTTGTTCATAATCATGTTTCAAACATTTTACATTTGTGTGTTGTAGTTTTCTCATAAAAGCAAGGTTAGAAAGAAACAATCAATACACAGATATTAAAGAGCACTGACCTGTGGTTTTGTTTTTGTATTGTAAGGACCACCCATCGGCCCAACGACGGAATCCAACGGTGTGGGCGAAGGTATGATGTGTGTATGTCTTTTCAGCGCTTCGGTGAAGTTTACCTTATTTATTTTCAATATTACTTTAATATGTTAATCTGACTCCAATTTCGAATGATAATCACATTTAGATTATGTTTCTTATTAGAAAATGATCATAAATATTGTTTATGATGTAATTTAAATCTTTGATTATTCTGGGCATCCCATATTTTGTTGCTTTGAGACGTCACGTTGTGAATGTGCTCTCACAGTCACAAACTAGCCAGTCCTGAAATAGTCAGAGGATGCAGTGCAACTATTTTACCCTTAAGATTTGACCACTGCAGACTCATAACAAAGGTGTATTTTTTTAATAGTCGCAAGATGCAACGTGCTAAGTCAGTGATAGTCAGAAATCGGAAGGTCTATTAATGCTTCATTCATTAGGGCCTTCAGTGTGATCTTATCCTGGACAGAGATTTGCGGGAATACCAGACTGCACATTAATCTACTAGAAATAATGATTTCAGAATAATGCAGAATAAATCAAATCTAATATTTTATTTGTCAGGTAAAAATGTATCATGCCAATTCCACAAGTAAATGATTAAAAGCCGATTCAGAAATAATAAATACATACAGTACCCTCAATTGCTTAAAGATGACTCTAAGAATAAGAAATGCTCCTGACAGAGACACACAGTGGTGTGTGAGTGTATTCCGAGTGCAAGACTGGAGAAGCCACTGACACCGCACTGCATGGGGGTTTCCCAAAGACTGCTCTGCCACTTACCCTTATATACCCAGACCAGAATAAAAGGCTTGTACAAATATATTTTAGAGTTGTTTTGGGTCTATTCGTGTACCCCAGGGGGTAGCACCTGGTTTCAGAGGAGAGGGGAGAATTATCAGATCATCTTGAAGAGACACCAGCCAGAGAGGAGAACAGGATTCTCCTGAGTGTTCTATCTTTCTCATAATACCAATGACTGTAATGAAATTAAGACCATTTTACCAATCGCACTGAGACATTTAAAATGATACCAAACATGAAAAGGAAAAACAATTGATGCACAAGATACATCATATGTGATATACAGGCATTCTTAGTGAACTTTTGGTGACTTGACTCAGAGGGGAGAGGGAAATGCAGAGATAAGGGAAAAATGTTTGGACAGGACAATGTCCTGTTGCTCTGTCTTTGCGATCTTCTGTCCAGGGTGTGTTTTATGGCTTTATTGCAGGGTGAGTTTTATTTTAACAGGAAAATCAGTTGCTCTGAATGCATTTTTATACAACCTTAAACATCAAATGTATTGTTGAGTGGTAATTTATAGCTGGTCCACACTTTTTTAAAATGTATGAAGGTGTCTGGGTTTGGATTAAAGTAAAACTACTTAAACAAAAGACTATTGTTAAACTAGCAGGTGATAATTGTGGAGCGAATGATCATGTTGATTTTGTGCCTTTCTTATTTTATTGCTTTTCTTCTCCAGCTAATGTCTGTTCTGTGTTTCTCTGTTTCTGTTTGCTGATGTGAAGAGACTGATGAAGTGAGGACAGTGTCAGTGATTCGTGGAGAAACTATCACTCTAAACCCTGATGGAGAACATAAAGACGCCAAATTAATGTGGACATTTGGAGGCTTTTGTATTGCTGAAAGGAAAATCTCTGATCATAGATTCACTGTACATGGTGATGTTCCTGATGGGATATTCAGAGAAAGACCGAAGCTGGACGATCAGACTGGATCTCTGACCATCACACACACCACAACTGAAGACTCTGGAGTTTATGAACTACTGATCAGCAGACCGGGAAAGAGCTCAATAAAGAAATTCAGAGTTTCTGTCTTTGGTGAGTCACTGAAGACCTCCACAACTATCTGACAGTGAAACATGCAGTGACGGAACCTTATTAATCATAAACACATTAGCACAAGAAAATCATTCAATCAAATCGCATCAGTGTTTTGATAGAAAGTAAAAAATTATCAGCAGTTTCTCAAGCTCAACACTATAAATATATAAAGTGTAGTTAATCACAATAAAACCATTATTACTGGAACAATAAGAAGAGAAAACAAAGAGGAACGTAAAACAAACCACAATGAAACATGATATTCAATAAAACATGATTGTTTACTGGTATAAACACAATTAGTGTATATCAATTAACACACTGATGATCACACATGAATCAGAGAATATGATTGGTCCAACACAAAAATCACAACACACATGAGAATTGAGGCCATTTGACTTGTTTAATAGATTTATCATTTAGATTTGTATATAAAATGAGAAATTACATTAATTTAATTTATAAAATGAATACATTTTAGGTTTTTAGGTATGGAGGAATTTATCCATGTTGATTTTACTACTTTGTTTTCTTTTTCTTTTTTTCTGTTCTGTTTCTAAGTGTAGATCAGACAGATGATATAAAGACAGTGTTAGTGAAAAAGGGAAAATCTGTCAAACTGGAGACTGGTGTTGCTGACATACAGAGAGTTGATGAGATCCTGTGGAGGTTTGGACTATTCACTCTCCTAGCTGAAATCCGAGGAGGGACAAACACCTCACCATTGGAAGACAGAGTGGAGCTGGATCCTCAGACCGGATCACTGACCATCAAGAACAGCGAACCCACAGATGCTGGAATTTATATGCTTTGCAAAATTGAAGGAGGAAATATCACAACTAATTTATTCAGGGTCGAAGTCGGTGAGTAAATCAAATATTTCAGTATAATAATCTTATTTTAGATCAACCCTGTCAGACATTTAGATGAAAGACTGAGTTTGTATGATGACACTCTGATTTCTGTCAGAACAGACTCTGTCACTGTGTGTGTATAATTGTAAATGATTGTGTTATATTAAGAAATCTAAATGCAAATAATACATTCAAAGTCAACTCCTCCTTACTCTCTCTCTCTATATATAAAAGCAAAGTTTTCCTTTAACATGATCTGTCTCGTGTGTTTTCTTTCAGAATCCACTGATAACAGAAATAACCCAGTGGAGGAAAGTGTGAGAAGTATGTATCCAGTGTAACATTATCATCATTAATAATAAATCAAAATCAACTCTCCTTACTATATATATATATATATATATATATATATATATATATATATATATATATATATATAAAAGCAAAGCTTTTCTTTAATATGATCTGTGTCGTGTGTTTTCTTTCAGTAAATAAACCAGAGGATGTGCCTTTGATGAGAATAGACGATCCCTGACTCCGGACTGTGACATTATCAACATTCAAAATCAATAAAAATCAGATTTCTCCTGATGCGAGTCTCTAAACCCCGTATGGAGATCTAGCTGTGTGTGTGATGTTGAGCTGTGCAGTTTAACAACAGGATAACATACAGACATATTTCATGTACTATGTTCTTCATACTGATCTTTAGACTAACTCTCATCTTTATTTCATCCTCTAATGTAAATCTAATCAAAATATCACGTGTCATACCTGTTACTCATTGTAAATAATGCATACTGGAAAAACCACGTACGATTTCTGAGAGAGAGAGGTCAAAGGGCATGTCTCGTCAAACCGACAGTTTTATTGCCCCCCATAAAAGAGTTTTCCACGCATTCCCCCCATCGCCCTTACCCCTCCCTCCCACTTCCAGATGTACATGTACAGCCCCTCCTCATCCCACTCCTTATGGTCTAAACAAATGAATCGTGAAACGATTACTAAGTCACAATGTAAAAATGTTCAAAGTGATGGAAAAACATTCAAAACAATATATTTTCATCTTTTTAAAGAAAATGTACAATAGAGTCAGAGGTAAGATCAGTTTTTTTTTTTATTAAAGAAGAGAATAGTACTTTCAAAATTTAAATTTGAAGTTGTATTTTTCAAAATTACATATAAAAAGACATTAAAACAATGTATATTATTAAAACATAAATTTAAAAAGTCAATTTCCAGTCATTTAATTTTTTTTTTGTAAAAGTTAAAAAAAGTTAGTTTTTACCTTCACACAGACATTTGTAAAATGTTAAAAATGTTAAAAAGCATGAATTGCAAACATGTTCTAGAATTAAGACGTATTAAAATGATATCATGCAAATTTTCCTAACATACGTTTGAAGAAAAAGTTGTACTTTCACAATTACATAAAGGCATTAAAAACGCTGTATAAAGTTAAAATACACGTCTTTAGCGTTCATACATTTGTAAAATGTTTTTTTTTTTTTTTTTTTTTTTTTTTAAAACCACATTAAAACACTTACGTTTTTACAAATCCGTTTGCTGATAGAAGAACAAAAGCTTTGTTTCCAAAAAAGACCCCTTGTGTATTTTCTCCAAAGTTCATGTAATATCCTGGGAGGTTGATGAAAACACGTCTGTTCACCTCAGAGTCAAAGTTGGCAATGACAGACTGGAAGTGTGCAGAGCCAGACACAGACTCCTCCCATGACAACGCCCACACCTGGTAGCTTGTGTGGGAAAAGACAACACAAAATCTCCCACGCTCAGGAATATTGTGAAAAAGAGAACGTTCACCTCAGAGGATAGTCTTAAATGAAAGAATTGAGACTGTGTATTGAGGCCACACCCACCAAACACACGCGCACACACACATACACGGATGTCCTTATGTCTCATTGGACACCCCTTTCTAAGGGATTCCCATGCAGCGGTCTGTTTAAAAAGCCACAAATTCAATACACTTGTGATTTTATCATAAACTGTAAAAAAAATATGGACGTAGTGTCCATGACGTCACCTGTAGGTTTCTGAAGAGCGTTTTTGAAGCCTAAAGTTGGCGGAGTCGGCCATCGCCATCTTGGAAGCACGTCACTCCCGGATAAACGAAAATGAGCAAAAAGGCGGGATGTGGGTGTAGTTGAGGTGCTTGGATGCTGAAACTACGCCCGCCTAACTCGACATGATCGAGTTTGCTCAGGCTAAAGAGCTAATGTGCTACTGGCCTCGCGCTAAAGTGACAGCTGACTTGAAGTAGACTTGAAGTTCATGTTTTGCCCTTTGAAATACTATAATAGTTAAAAGACAGACTAACCGTGAGACTGTGGGCATTGTGATGCATTATTATTCTCATGCAGTAACTTACAATATTTGCTCTGAGCATGTGTGTGACAGTGATTCATGCGCATACATGTCAGTCAGCGCGGCACCGCACGACAAGTTTGTAGAGAGCTTTATTCAGTCCATTTTAAATTCTCATAGATATTACCTAAGAAGTTCAAGTAAATGCACTACAAATCTGCGCTAATTTAAGGGACGGAGAAAAAGCACTGACACCTGCATAATTTTATCTGACGGTACTTTTTATTGAACACTAAAAAGTTAAATAAGCATATTATAGTCTAGCTCACAGAGGAAAACAACTGAAAACAGCGCCGGTTGTTCTCTCGATACTCGACAACGATGGAATCCAACGGCATGGGCAAAGGTATAAGACGTGCATTAAATTCAAGCGGCAACATTCCAATCTCATAAATGAAGCCTACCCGGAAGTGCGAAAAACTGCAATACATCTAAAATTCGCTAGGGGCAGGTCCCAAAAGTGAGCAAATGTCCATAGACCCCATGTTAAAATGTCCGTTTTCACAGCATAAATTCATGCTTTTACAGGTTGGTCCCATGGACTTTTATTGTATTTTTCGATAGGTACCGAGTGCCTGACAACTGTGAGCGGGGTGAATTTTTTTCTAACTCGTTAGTTTAGATCGTATTTAGATATAAAATGTATGACAAATAAGGGCGTGGTTAACTTTGATTGACAGCTGATAACGGGCTGCGCCGAGTGAAATTTGACGTCTCGGCCATGATCTGCACAACACATCACACCACCTCTGTATCCTTTCTGAACATTTGTATTGAAATATCGTACATAAAATGGGGTGCTCTGCTATAAACTGCACTAACCGACACTGTAGGAGTAAGTTACTTCGCTCCATTTTTTCCAGTAAGTGACATTCCACTACTATTTCACGTAGTTAGCAGTATTTGTATTTAGCATCAATGTTTGTGGGCAGTGGCACTGCAACAGTTAGCAAGCATTAAATTGCCTCAGAGAGAGGTGCGATTGAACTGTGTGTGTGTGTGTGTGTGTGTGTGTGTGTGTGTGTGTGTGTGTGTGTGTGTGTGTGTGTGTGTGTGTGTGTGTTGCGCGGGCGCGATCGAACAGTGGAAGCATAAAAACATACTCCGTCATTTCGTTCATACAGGCCATTCAATCTGCAAAGTGTTTACTTATATTTGTGTACACTCGCAATAGTAATGTTACAGGCAGCTGAGGCTGCTTGACTGAAGAGGCGCGTCCACCGGCCGGCTCAGTCTCACTCAAAGCCCGCCCTTTTACCCATATGGATTGACCAGAAGGTGGGCGGAGTTAGGCTTTCCCAAGATTTTCAAAGATGGCGCTGCCCATACCCCCCATAAACGGCTTCAGAACCGTTATTCGGAAAGTCTATGGGTGATGTCACAGACGCTTTGTCCATTTTTTTTACAGTCTATGATTAAATTGTATAAAATAATCCCGAAAAATTTACAAACACGGCAAAGATGGCGAGTTCAGCAGCTGGAATCAGCTGAGGTGACGTAATGATTAACAGAGAGCAAACGGCTAGTGATCACTCAAGTGGCCACGGCCTTGATTATGCAGCATTACACTCAAAAAAATGCTGGGTTGTTTCTGTAAACAAATTGTTGGGTTGATTGTGCTGGGTCAAAATGCTGGGTTGTTTAGGGCACTGTAAACACATTATTGGGTTGCTCATGCTGGGTCAAATGATTTGTAAGGGGGTAATTCACAAATAAACAGCTGGTTGGGTTATTTTGACCCAGCAACTGGTTTATTCTTTGCGGAACTTTCTGGATTCTTGAGGGGTAACGTATTTATTCTGTAAAACATTAAATAGTAACAGCTAGCCGGTTAGATTTTTTTGACAAAATGCTGCGTTAGTTGTAAACCAGCTATATCAGCAGCCTTATTGAAATATGCAGTTTAAATTGTAATTTCATCACGTAAATATCGTATTTATTGTGTACGTTTAGTAATTAAAAGTAGGGATGTCCCGATCAGGTTTTTTTGCCCTCGAGTCCGAGTCCGAGTCATTTGATTTTGAGTATCTGCCGATACCGAGTCCCGATCCGATACTTCTATATTACATTAAAAAAAAAGAATAAAGAAGAGCGAAAAAACAGATCCAGGATGTTCCTTATTTGTTATTTAATTCACCTTATTATAACATTTAAAAACTCTAACAAACAGAGCACTTCTGTGAGGTAGCTTGAACAATCAAGTAATAAATAGCATAAATTATTCACTTTTGGACTTTAGTGCAACAGTAAATATATTTTTAAAAAAGTCTAATATAAAAACAAATAGCACCTCAACTTAAAAATACCCGGCAGGCATGTAAACAAATAAAAAAATAAGTGTATAAAAAAAATATGAGAATATACATTAGGGGTGTAATGGTTCACAAAATACACGGTTCAGTTCGATACGATACAGTGGTGTCACGGTTCGGTACGTTTTCAATACAGTAAAAAGAAAGAAATGCCAGAGATATTTCCTATTTGTTAAAAGAAAAAATATTTTTAAATAAGTTTGAGTTTTCCTACATCTTGAAACTTTCAGGTTTAAAAATGGGGGTAATCTTTGAAGGATGAACAAATAATGTTTTGGTCATCACATTTAAATATATTTATATAACGTTATATATAATATTTAGATAATATTTGAGTTTTGAAGTGCTGGGAAAAGATGTGTGAAGTAGGCTACTTGAAAGCATTTCACTATTCCAGGCAAACTTTCATGGCTACAGTGAGTGTTACTATATTAAATCCATGGTGAATGTTGCTGATCTGTGGACTTAAAGCCTATAACTAGTTCATTCACGGCACAATGTTTCTCCTGGTTTCCACGTCAGCGCTATAGAGATAGAGATCTACGGTTAATAACGGAGAAATTTGAATGCTTCTCATTAGATATCGCAGCGATGTTATTACTTCAGTGGCGAATTCAAATGCTTTATTCACTAACAGTGTCGCTTGATCAAGATCGGCTCGCGCTGCGCTGATGTTGATGGTCCGAACTGATAAACTGTACAAGCACAATATAATGAGTAGCGCAGTTTCGTTCCGCTTTCATTACGTTCGTCATTTGATGTTGCGCAACGTTGTGGTGTTCACGCCAGCGCGGATTTTGTCGGCAGGAAAAAAGATCCAAGGACCTGGTTTGGTTTGTATGCGTACCGAACCGGAAGCCTCGTACCGAGACGGTTCAATGCGAATACATGTATCGTTACAGCCCTAATATACATATTTATCCGAGTCCTGATCGGGAGGTGACGTCCGATTCCGATCGAGTCTGAAACCACGTGATCGGGCCCGATTTCCGATCACTTGATCGGATCGGGACATCCCTAATTAAAAGTGAGGACAGCGTTTTCAATGAAACCGTACACGCGCAGTAGGCTGTTTAGTCTCGGGCTCGCACGTAAAAACTGCGGGAAAAAAAGTCTAACGTTAGTGACTCGTGAGTGGAAAGTCTGCAGGCACATTTAAGAAATTCTTGTCAGAAGAAGCGACGGTGGTAAGTTCCAGTACAGTCTGCTTGTTTCTTCTGGATTGTCGTTGTAGGAACGGATCGAAAAAAACGTTGTAGGGGATGTAGGGGAATTGTATGACGTGCAATCTTTACAAACGGCGACTGAGGCAATGATAAATAAATCGATTTCATATTAAGCATGTTCTCGCCCTAAAAACCCATTAACGTTACAAGTTGTTAAGACCTGAGGTAGGCCTAAGTTACTAAGAATAATTTAGTATTAAGGCAGTGGTCATAGACCGCGCGATGTTTGAGGCCAAATAATCGTTTTTTGCTATGTTCACAGCAGCGCCATTTTAAATACCAGGGCAGAAAAGTCAGAAATCCTACTTTAAAAATATGAATTGTTATAAACAGCATACTATTTAAATGTTAATGTAACTTTTTGTATTATGCTCATATTGTTTAGCTGCTAAAGGGGAGACAGCTTTGAAGGTCCTGCAAACATGGCTTCCCCCATCCATCGAGGAGGAGAGGGCATCAGACCCACCACAGAGGCACAGAGGTCCTTATGCAACCTGTAAGTTTTGCTTTAGTGTTTCTACTCCAATAAGGGTTGACGTTTGATATGCTTGATAACTACGAAAGTAATTTAGGTTTAGAATATTTAAAGGTGCAATCTCTGTTTGCAACATAACATTTTTTAAAAATAGATTTTTGTTAATTTTTAAAGCTGCAGTCCATAACTTTTTTGTGTTCAAAATTTATGTTTATGATGAGCGAGTACATCATGAATCCATTTTCCAAATCGTGTTTTTGTCATATCCTGAATCCCAGACTATTTTAGACTGCTAAATGTCTGTTTAGATGTGTAAATAGACATTCTGTTTGTTTTTCACATTTGGCCATATTTGGTAATGTTTGCAATAAAAAAATATAAATTCTTTCACAAAAAGAGTTTAACTTGCATGTCAGTTATATTGCAACACTCTAAGTGATTGTGTGTAATCAACAGGGGACCAACATGGATGAATATTTACAAAATTACTGGAGCATCAGGGATGTGACGAGGGAGACACGTCAGACCTTTGCCATTGTTCCAGGCCATGCCATCGAGACCGAGTCTTTGCTGGAGGCTGGTGATCTTTGTTTCAAAGCCTTATTTTGTTTTTCATGTTAAATACACAAAGCAGTGTTTCAAATTATTGGAAAAGAGTCGTCCTCTGTCAAATTTGAGGAAAACCCTGTGATATTTAGTCGCATTTTAAATGTTTGTTGTTATTCTTAATAAATCAACACATCTTAATAAATGAAATCATAATCGTATAAGAGTTCAAATGAGTTGCTTAATGACATTTATGCATTGTGTAATATTTAGGAGGATCTGTTAACAGAAATGCAATATCATATACATAACTATGTTTTCAGTGGTGTATAAAGACCTTACTTAATGAACCGTTATGGTTTTTTTACCTTAAAATTAGTATACATTATATAATTGTAATAATTGTATACAAAAAATATTAAAGAGATGTATTAAAAATTTAAAAAAAATATAAATAAATGATTGAAATCACATATACAGTGGCCTCTCTGGTTTATTGTATTACAGAGACAATAATTATTTTACATTTGTAATAAAACAAATATATTTGTTACTAATTTTAATAAGGCAATGAGACAGGAAATAACCCAGCACATGAGTAAGAATTAACCCAGCAAGATGGTCAATTTCACCCACTGGTTGGGTCAAATGAATGACCCAACAATATGGGTTAAATAAAAAAAAACAGCACTTGGGTCAAACCAACCCAGCGCGTGTTCTGTCCCATAGTGATGCGGCGTGGTTAAGGTTGGGTTATTTTTTAACCCTGCATTTTTTAGAGTGTACCGCAATTTAATTTTACAGTATGATGGCCTTACCGCAATTTCATTTTACAGTATTATGCCCTTACTGCAACTTATTTTTACAGTATAAAACAGTAGTTTACAATGATTTTACTGTAATTTATTGAACACTATTTTATTATTTATATTTTCCATGAATGCTATTGAATTTAATAAATTCCAAAAAAGTGACTTGAGTCCATGTATTTCAGCATATTCTTTATTCACTGTCACAATCAATTACATCCATTTCATTTATTTATTGTGATGCAACATTAGGCAATGCAGTTATTTATATAGCACATTTCATACACTTTGGAAATTCAAAGTGCTTTACACAGTAAGGAATTAAAATAATGATAAAATAAAAAAGTATCCCTATTATGGATTTTTGAATATTACCTTTCATGAAGAGTGCAACATAGCTCTAAGTGAATGAAAACATCCTACAAAGTTTTAAATCTGAAAATGCACCGTAAATAAAGTTATTGTCTTTCAAAAGTAAGAGTTGACTCAGAGTCAATGAAATGAATCGTTTTTCAAACGAGTCATTAGCCGTTTCGTTGTGACGCCAAGACGAAAACATTGGCATATTGGCCGCCCCACTTATTGCGCCCGCAGACACCAGGGAAACTTGAACCTCAAACCGGCAGCTGATTCCTGTGGATATTGGATAGCATCATGTCAAGAAGACGCTTTGCTCTACAATGTGAAGTTGAAGCCATTTTTTTCCCACTGCCCAAGGGTGAGCATGTGAAGAATCAGTGGTTAAAATGCATACCACAGCAGATGCTAAACTTTTGCTGTTAACTTTATTTTACTGACGTCTGCTTCTCAAATCTCTGAGTTCAATGCAGGATTCACAAAACGCTTGCTCTTGAAAGATGGTGTTCAAAAAACTTAGTTTTGAGTTTTATAGTTTTATACTCCGAAAAAGAGTTTTGGCTTCAGTCTTACCAGTCTTCTTGATATACCCAATCATAAATGTAAGTATTCCTATGGGTTTCCCATGGTAAAAAAAGGTAAAATTGATATCAAGTTTGTATCTCATCTGGCTCAAAAGCTATAGCCGAGTCCCTTTCAGGTGGCGGCCATATTGGATTTGGCCGTCATCTTGGTCTCAGGGACCATTGGCTCGGGCGCCCTGGCTAAATCACTTCAGTATGCCCTCAGCTACATCTGTGCCAAATTTGGTGCTTGTAGATGAATTTGCGCAAACAATGGGGTGTAAGGCCCCATACTACAGCCCAAAATGCTTTTTTGGACAGTGGCCATATTGGAATTGGAGGATCAAGGGGTCCAGATATACTGGGTCATAAATATAAACATTCCTATGTGTTTCCCATGATCAATTAAGCTGAAAAAACATATCAAGTTTGTATTTGTAACTCATGTGGTTCAAAAGTTATAGCCGGAACCCTTTTCAAGCAGCGGAATATTGGATTTGGCCACCATCTTGGCCCCGAGGGTCGCTGGCTCCGGCGCCCTAGCTAAATCATTTCAGTATGATGTGAGCTACATTGGTGCCAAATTTGGCGGGTTTAGATGAATTTGCGCGAAAATGTGCTTAAAGGAGAAGTTCACTTTTAACCCTCTGGGGACTACACCCTTTTTGGTCAGTTTTCTCTATTTTTACATTTAGGCTTATAAACCATATGCAATGGAGATGGCACACCATGTGCTTGGTATCTATGGATTCAGAAGACCCTAAGCTAACGTAATAATGCATGCAATGTGTTTATAAAGGAAGTATTTCTAAACTAAAGAATATAAAACTAAAGAATTTCAAAACCGAAAATTCTATTTTTGTCATTTATTACTGAATATCACACCTCACACAACAACGGTGAACAGTTTTTTTTAACCAAAATGTATATTTCAAACCCTTTGCTTGACAGACATTTGTAATTGTTCAATAACAATATTGTTCAAAAGTAAAATATTTCGTAATCTGTTGTTGTGAACTTTTTCCTTGCAGAAAAGTTAGAAGCTCAGGAGACCAGGAGACAATGGACGTTTCTGGAGTCTGGACTTTGTGCGATCTTTATGATGTGTAGTAGTAGGACAATCTTGATCATGTCGATGGATGACTGAAGATTTCGTCGTCTCTGCGTTGTGTATTTTTTTTTTCTTTTCTTTATCCTTTTGTGATAGTTGGCTCTGAAGTAGGTCTAGTTGATTTCTTCAGTTTGTGTCTTCATACGCAGATGAGGAGGTCGGTGCGTATGGGTCTCGGGTCAGCAAGTGGTACCTGCACAGAGGAAGAGAGAAAACAAAAGGACAGCAGCAGTATTTGTTCAAACACTAGGGTTGTAAACTTTTCTGAGTCTGCTATTGTTGTTCCTTCTTTCCTTATTTCTTAATTATGACACCTAAAGAACGCAGTGAGGTGAGGATGGACTAATGGATGGGTGACCTATGAGGGATTCTTCACCGAAGGGTTGGCCCCCGTCGCATGTTGCAATCGGTTCTTCCCCTCGGCTCCCCACTGGTTCGTGTCCTATCCTATCCCTGTAGGTGGAGGAACAACTTTACAGTGTGACACATGAGTCCAGGTTTTCTTTCCCTGACACAATACTGCAGCTGCTGTAATCAACATCACTTGATATGGTCCATGCCACTTAGGCTCTAGTGGCTTGTTTTTGAATGACTTTATCATAACCCATTGACCTGGGATGATAGTGTGTCCACCTTCTGGTGGAGTCTGCCAACACAACTCAACTCTCTCTCTGGCACTCTGTACTGCCTTTGTGAGGTTTTCACAGTAAGTGATCAGGGCATCTGAGGCAATGTGTACATCAGCATTTCTAAGATCAATCACACCTGGCATCTGCATTGGGCGTCCAGTAATAATCTCATGAGGGCTCAGTCCTACTGATCTGTTAGGTGATGCTCTCATACTACACAGTACTGCTGGCAACGCTTCGACCCATGCTACTCCTTCCTGATGCATTTTGCTTAGTCTGGTTTTGATAGTTCTGTTTGCACGTTCAACCTGTCCTGATGCTTGTGACCTATAGGGGCAGTGAAGGTTCCACTTAATCTGCAACATTCTAGACACTTCCTTGATTACCTGTCCTGTGAAGTGTGTACCTTGATCTGAGTCAATGCAATCTGGTAATCCCCATCTGGGAATGAAATCAGTGACAAGACATTTAGCAGTATGTGCAGCTGTAGCACGCCCTGTTGGATAAGCTTCTACCCATCTTGAGAACTTGTCTATTACTACCAAAACATCAGTTTTTTCCCTTACAACGAGGCAATGATATGTAATCAACTTGCAAGTGACGAAATGGTCCTGGTGGAGCTGGGGTATGTGCTGCTGGTGTAGTGGCTGCTGGTATATCATAATTTTTCTGACATGTAACACACCTCTTGGCTGTTTCTGTGGCTACATTTCTGAATTTTGGATTCCACCACTGATTTGAGAACCTGTGATTCATCGTTGCTGGACCACTGTGACCTAAACTGTGTATTTGTTGAGCCAAATATGGCAGCAGTGATTCGGGAGCAACATACTTTCCCCCTTTTGTCCAGCAACCAGATGAATCCACTGTGGCTCCTTTGTCTAACCATGTCCATGCTTCATACAGAGGAACGTCTTTGTACAGATCAATTATTGATTCAGGAGGCAGAATTGTCTTCTGTGCTGCACTACCTGAACACACTTGTACAGTTGCATAAAAACAAGCCTGTTTAGCTGCTATATCAGCAAGAGCATTCCCTTTAGCTTCCGTAGTATTAGTTGTGAGATGTGCTTTCACTTTGATCACTGCTAATTTCTTTGGAAGTTTCATGGCAAACATTAGATCTTTCACTAATCCAGCATGCTTAATGGGGGATCCAGCAGAAGTTAGAAACTGTCTGGTTTGCCAAATGACACCAAAATCATGAATTACCCCAAAAGCATACCTGGAATCTGTGTAGATATTAGCAACTGATCCTGAAGCTAGCGTGCATGCTCTTGTTAAGGCTACTAGTTCTGCAGCTTGAGCTGAAAAATGATCTGGAAGACGACCTGAAGCAACCACTTCAGTGGTGGACGTTACTGCATAACCGGCTCGTCTGTTACCTTCAATTACTTGAGCTGAACCATCAACAAACAACTCAAAATCTGAATTCTCTATGGGAGTTTCTTTTACGTCACTCGTAGTTGTATATGTAAGCGTAACACAATCGTGAGTCATTTCTTCTTCATCCTCTAACAAAACTTCAGTCATAGCAGACATCAGACAATAAACAGACTGTAAGACAATATTCGGGGCTGTGAGAGTTGCTAACCAATTTCCCCAACGGGAGGAGGTTACAGAAGTGACTTTTGCTTGATTCATTAATGCGGACACTGCGTGTGGACATCTTACGTTTACAGACTGTCCTAACACCATTCCTGATGAAGCCTGAAGCGCTAGGTGCACTGCCTGTACTGCTCTGAGGCATGGGCCCATGCCTTGAGCTACTATGTCAAGTTTACCAGAATAGTAATGTATTGGGCGTAAACTGCCCCCATGATCTTGCATTAGACATGCAGTCATGAAGCTTAAATGTTCATGGACATAAAGCACAAATGGTCTATCAGTTTGGGCAATTCCTAATGCTGGTGCTTGACATAGTGCTCTCTTCAAATCATTGAACGCTTTGAGGTGACATTCTTCCATACAAACAGTATCAGAATCTTTACCATGGCCTTTCAACAAGTCATAGAGCGGCTGTGCAATTGAGGCATAGTCTTCAATCCAAGGTCTACAGTAACCTGCCGTTCCTAAAAATGATCGGAGTGTTTTAATGGTAGTAGGCGGGGGTATGGCTTTGACTGAAGCCGCTCGATCCTGTGTAATGGATCTATTTCCTGCACCAATTGTTTGACCCAGAAATGTGACTTGCTTTTTAGCAATTTGAGCTTTGTGAAAGCTGCATTTGTGTCCTTTCTTATGCAAATAGTCCAACAATGCTGCCAATTCAGTTTGATGTACCTCGTGATCTGTTGAGGCAATCAAAATATCATCGACATATTGGATCATAGTGGACTGTTTTACCGGACATTCTGGGTCACACAAATCACGTCTGACAGCCTGATGGTATATGGTTGGGGAGTTTTGAAATCCCTGTGGCAAACGTGTCCACTGGTATTGCTCATAGTCAACTGTGAAAGCTAACCATGGCTGGCTGTCAGAGTGCAACGGTACAGAAAAGAATCCATTAGACATATCAATTACTGAAAAAATCTTACTCTCTAATGGTATGCCATTACAAATTGTGGAAGGATCTGCCACTAGGGGGGTGATTTTATCAATATTTTTATTGGCTACTCTGTAGTCTATTGTAAGTCTCCATGTCCCATTGGATTTCTTGATGGGCCATATGGGCGAGTTACAGGGACTATTGGTTTTAACTAGCACTCCCTGCTTCAGCAACTTTTCTACAATAGGTTTGATCCCTTGTATAGCTTCCTTATTGATCGGATATTGTTTGGTGACCGGGGGTGGAGTCCCCGTCAATTTAATTGGTTCTACACCTGTCAACAAACCACAATCATCCTTGTCTTTAGCCCAAATTGGATGATTCTGTAAGAAAGCATACTCAGGAGGGATCACATTATTGGTAGAAACTTGTGCTGAGGAAATTTTAATGCTAGCAGATTCTGAGGACACATCTAAAGTTAGATGTATTTGTCTCAGGAGATCCATGCCTAAAATAGCACCTGTATTTAATGGAGCACATAACAATTTTGTAGTCAGAGTTTTCGGGCCAAATTGTACATCTATGGGCGGGGTTTCATACAAATCAGAATCTTCACCTATTACGCCAGTTAAAGAAAATTTGGTTTTCTTGTACGGAATGTCTAAACCTTTAGCCAATTTTGTAGGAATTATGGTAATTTCTGCACCTGTATCAAGCAAAAAATCAATTTCTTTCTCTTGTATGCTACCTTTCACAAAAATTCTTGTGTCATTATGATGGATTACAGGGGTAAGGTAGCTACTCACAGCCCCAACAATTACTTTTTTTCCTGGTCTTTTTGTGCTCTTAAAAGAGCCTGAACGACCTGTCCTAAAGCTTCAGTGGACATTTGCGGAACTACGTCAGGGTTGTAAGCAGGCTGAGAAGGAGCCGAATTATGCATAGCATTTCTTTTGGTATCTTGCAACTTCTTCCTACACTCTTTCTCCCAATGTCCTAATTTTCCACAGTAGTTGCATTTGCCTTTTTTTTTAGGCCACCTGCTTTCTGGTTGGGTTGTGTTAAATGCAGCTGCTGCTGCTACTCTCACTTTGGCTTTAACATCAGCATCTTTTTCCCATGCAGACAACCTGTCTAAATTACTTCTGAGAGTTCCGTGAGACCAAGTTAGATCTAGGAATGGCAAAGCTCTTCTGTATTCAGCTACAAGGCCATCTGACCAGATGCGGACTAGTGGTCCTTTGTCATCGAGCACACTTTCAGAATCATCCACTATTCCACTGTACGTTACTGCTGACTGACAAAACCTCTCAGTATATTCATTCACAGTTTCTTCTTTCTTTTGAACACAGCTAGTAATTCTAGACCAATCTATTTTGGGTCCTAAGATAGTCTTTAGGATTTTCAAAACACCTTCTCTCATGTCACTTCTACTGGCATGTTGTAGTTCAGAAGTCACTGCAGATTCAAAACTGTTGAATTCAGAATCAGTTAAAATTTGTGACATTAACTGTGTGACTTCTGTTAACGACATGTCATATAGACGAATTTTTCCAATCAATGCTCTTCTAAATTCAGAAAACTGTTTACGTGGTGAGGGTAAGCTCTCAGAGAGTCGTTCTATGTCCTTAGGTCTAAGGGCTTTTGCGACAGTTTGTATTCGGACTTCAGAAGGGTGGGTAAAAACACTTTCATTTTCCTCAATTCCCTGTGATCTTTTCCTAGCTCCACACACATTGACGGAATTTGCATACTTGTCAGTTACTGATGGGATGTCTACATCTGTTTCAAAGAACGCTTGTAAGTCAGGGTAAATGTTATCCGGCTGACTAACTTCTTCTACATCAGTTTTTCCTATAGCTTTGTTGCGGTTCAATTTCTTGGTCAAAGAGGAAACTTTAGCACGGAGCTCATTGATCTGTTTCTCTAGCTCTGAGTTGCGTTTAGACTGTTCTGTTGCTAGTGCTAAACCAAATTCTCTATGACAACATATAATTCCTTTTACATTGTTCTTGCGAACACTTGCTCCTAGTACTTTTTTACACTCATCTACCGACCAAATCTTGTCTGGATGAATCTCATATTTCTGTGTTAGTTCTTGTCTAACTTGTTCAGTTACTATTAGATTCATCTGTTCTCCTAACAGTGTTTTAAATTCACCATCTGACCACAAGGGGGTAGCAAGGCCACTTTTTTCAGTTGTTGGAATAAGTCTAGCATTTTTCCTAACCATTTTGTGATGTTGTATCACACAAACAAAAACACAAAAATTTCTGATCAACCGAGGGTATACTCATTAACACAGAATCTTACTTGTTACCAACACATCACAAACTATTAGCACGTTACGCTAATCTTCCCTGAAAGAAATGGAAAGGATCTTTCACCTTTTCAACTTTTAGAGGATAAAACAAAATTACTAGCACGAAATGCTAATCCTTCTCTGTGAACAGAGGTTATCACCAATATTAACACGTAATGTTAATCTTCCCTAAAAGAAATGCAAAGGATATTTCACCTTTTCAATTTTTAGAGGATAAAACAAAATAACTAGCACGTAATGCTAACTCTTCCCTGAGTTTCAAAACAACAGAGGATCAAACTTTCATCTCTAAAAGATTTTTTTTAGAGGGTAAACCTTCTCTAGCAATGTAGAGGATAATTAAACAAACCTTCCCTGATTAGACAGAGGATAAAAACAACTTCCCTGACTAATTCAGAGGATCCCAAACATTAACATTCAATGTTAATCTTCCCTGCCTGCAAGAACAGAGGATATACCTTTTAACATGTAATGTTAAAGCTTCCCTGCCTGAACAGAGGATCAAACTTTCATCTCTAAAAGGCAACTTTTAAAGGATAACTTTAGTTAAACAAACCCTACAGCTGTCTGATAACTCTTTCTCTGACGGCGCAGAGGCACAAAATTTGTACTGGTCTTCAGCGGTTCTTTTGAATAGAGTGTAACTCACCAAATCGTTGTTTGTATGAAAAAGATTCCGTCTGGAACTTCAGTCAGAAAGGTGAATTCTTGTTGAGATTCAGTTCTGGAACTCAGTTCGCTTTCTTGAGATCTTTGTTGAGCTGGAAGTTTCAAGATTCAGTCTGGAATTCAGTCAGAAGTTCATTCTTTGTTGAAATTCTTTGTTAAGCTTGAAGTTCTGGAACTCAGTCTTTGTTTCAAATCTGGATTCAGGTGAAGTTAATTCTATCCGGGTCAGGGCACCAAATTGTTGTGAACTTTTTCCTTGCAGAAAAGTTAGAAGCTCAGGAGACCAGGAGACAATGGACGTTTTCCAAGCAGAAGTTCTTTATTGCTGGTAGCTGCAGTCATTCCAACATCGTCTGAATTAAAGTAACTGTACATGGTATATTATAGGCATTTTAGGAGGAGGGACTTGTGGAGGTGGAGACAAATTCAAACAAAGCATGCAAATGTAGTACGAACACACCCTACTCTGAGGGCATTACCAATCCAATGGAATCAGCATAACTATTCAAATGCTGATAGTGGCCAGGAACTCTGGTTCTTTAGAGCCATCCCAGAGCCATTAAAGACAAAAGGTGAAAGGCTCAGTGATCAGACTCATTTAACTTACAATGGAGAAAAACAGGATTTGCCAGATTCTCTTGCTGGAAACTGTTTCACAGCTGATATCATTTACATTCCACCCTTAAATGTTACATTCAATGTACAGAATATTTCTCAGTTTATATACCATTGTACTGGAACCTAAATTAAACATTTTGATAAATTTGTATTTCATCACTGTGAAAACACTGTCAGCATCGGATTTCTCCTCGTCACTTTCTAGTAATTGTTCCAGAGCTTGTTCTGAGGTAAATATTTTACTGCTTGCCATCAAAAGAGCTAAAACAATAAAAATAATAATGCTATAATTGTCAGGGTTGCTGCAGGATACTGAACACGAGGACACGGGCACTTCAGTATAGTTGCTTTAATTACAAACTAAACTTCTATAAACAAACAAGAACACAATAAACTCCAGGAACTCAGATCACACAACCATACATAGACGACGATCGACAAACACTGAGGGAAAACACAGGGCTTAAATACACAAGGAATAATTGGATAATGAACAGAACACAGGTGAGGAACCTGAACACAAAACGAGGAGCGGGAAAACTTAACAGGACTAAACCAAAAACCACAAAAGACAGGGGAAAACAAGATCACAAAACCGAACTAAACACATTGCATCGTGACAGTACCTCCCCCCTCCCCGAAGGCGCGAAGAGTGGGCATCCTGGACTCCAGGACGGTCCAGGCGGAGCAGGCTGGTCAGGGGACCAGGGCGGAGCAGGCTGTGGGTGTGGCCATGGTGGAGCTGTGGGACCCTCGGGCGTCCAGGGCGGTGAGAACTCTTCGGGTGGCCACGGTGGTGAAGACCCTTCGGGTGGCCACGGTGGTTGAGGACCCTTCGGGTGGCCACGGCGGTGAGGACCCTTCGGGTGGCCACGGCGGTGAGGACCCTTCGGGTGGCCACGGCGGTGAGGACCCTTCGGGTGGCCACGGCGGTGAGGACCCTTCGGGTGGCCACGGCGGTGAGGACCCTTCGGGTGGCCACGGCGGTGAGGACCCATCGGGTGGCCACGGCGGTGTTATTTTTCCGGGCCTCCGTGGATCTTTGGCCGGCCACGGCGAAGGCGTATAGCCCCCCCCCCAAATTTTCTTGGGGAGAAGGACAGGTTCAGGAACGGGAACAGACTTGACATCAACGGGCTCTGGGTCAACGGGCTCTGGGTCAACGGGCTCTGGGTCAACGGGCTCTGGGTCAACGGGCTCTGGGCTCTGGGTCAACGGGCTCTGGGCTCTGGGTCAACGGGCTCTGGGCTCTGGGTCAACGGGCTCTGGGTCAACGGGCTCTGGGCTCTGGGTCAACGGGCTCTGAGCTCTGGGTCAACGGGCTCTGGGCTCTGGGTCAACGGGCTCTGGGCTCTGGGTCAACGGGCTCTGGGCTCTGGGTCAACGGGCTCTGGGTCAACGGGCTCCTGGCTCTGGGTCAACGGGCTCCTGGCTCTGGGTCAACGGGCTCCTGGCTCTGGGTCAACGGGCTCCTGGCTCTGGGTCAACGGGCTCTGGCTCTGGGTCAACGGGCTCTGGCTCTGGGTCAACGGGCTCTGGCTCTGGGTCAACGGGCTCTGGCTCTGGCGCTGGGTCAACGGGCTCTGGCTCTGGCGCTGGGTCAACGGGCTCTGGCTCTGGCGCTGGGTCAACGGGCTCTGGCTCTGGCGCTGGGTCAACGGGCTCTGGCGCTGGGTCAACGGGCTCTGGCGCAGGATCAACAGGCTCTGGCACATCATGGGACTCGGAACTGGACGGGGCCAGCACATCATGGGACTCGGAACTGGACGGGACCAGCACATCATGGGACTCGGAACTGGACGGGACCAGCACATCATGGGACTCGGAACTGGACGGAACCAGCATTTCAGGGAGCTTGGGGCTAGGCTCAGGCTCTGGCGGGCAGGCGACAGGCTCAGGCTCTGGCGGGCAGGCGACAGGCTCAGGCTCTGGCGGGCAGGCGACGGGCTCAGGCTCTGGCGGGCAGGCGACGGGCTTTGGCGCTGCATGGATGTGGATGGACGGCGTGGCGAAGATGGCTGGAGGCATCACTGGGGTGATGGTGATGCGGAGACCTCTCTCAAACAGAATCCTGATGAGGTAATCAGTTAGGTCATGGCCAGCCAAGTCCATCTTTTGTTTAGGTCGATCGTTCTGTCAGGGTTGCTGCAGGATACTGAACACGAGGACACGGGCACTTCAGTATAGTTGCTTTAATTACAAACTAAACTTCTATAAACAAACAAGAACACAATAAACTCCAGGAACTCAGATCACACAACCATACATAGACGACGATCGACAAACACTGAGGGAAAACACAGGGCTTAAATACACAAGGAATAATTGGATAATGAACAGAACACAGGTGAGGAAACTGAACACAAACGAGGAGCGGGAAAACTTAACAGGACTAAACCAAAAACCACAAAAGACAGGGGAAAACAAGATCACAAAACCGAACTAAACACATTGCATCGTGACAATAATTGCTAATATATATATATATATATATATATATATATATATATATATATATATATATATATATATATATATATATATATATTAGGGCTGTGTATTGGCAAGAATCTGGCGATACGATACGTATCACGATACATGGGTCACGATTCAATATATTGCAATATATTTCGATACTGTGCATAAGGCGATATATTGCGATTTTTTTTTTTTAAAGTAGGATTATAATTTTAGAAAAATTATTATTTTTAAAAAAAAAGACATGATGTGCATAAACGTCAAACAAGTTTACTTTAGGTAAACAATTCAGTACACATATGCTCAAGTAGGCCATAATAAAAGAAAATACATACCCCCTGTCACAATACATAACACATACACATTATGTGTGATGTTATTCATCATTATAATTATGTGTCAATAAAAAAATGCTTGCACTTTTCCTAGTACACAGGGTAGGCTACGTCCAACACGTTTTGTGTTGCAAAAACACGAACACGATTCCTAAAGGAAACATTGAGGAACAAATGTAGCTAAATAGTCAAAGAAAATACATAGCCCCTGACTGTCTGTGACATCTAGGCTAATACATAACACATAAGGTGCAAACTGAGGTGCAATGTCATTAAAAAAAATGCTTGTACTATTATTAATACACAGGGTACATCCAACACAACATACCGTAAAACTTCAAATAATAGCCGAGTCCCAAATAGACGCATGTCTCTTTTACACGCCTGGTGTGGCAACAGGTTTGGGTAAATAAAGGCCGGTCTCAAATAAGGCCGGGTCTGTTTTGTAGTTTCGGGTTGTATTTAATCTTCTAAAACCCGTCAGATCGTCTGCTTTTTGGCACCGCCAAAGCAAATTTGTGTCCCGCCAAAGCCTTTTTTGATCGGTGAGTGATGTAGAATGACTGCTGCGCAAACGAGCAGAGAGAGAGAGAGAGAGCCCCGGCCGCGCGCGTGCGCACTCTTCAAACAACACGCGCGCTGTCTTGCTCATGATTTCTATGGTCTTGCTCTTTCTCCCTCGCGCATATATTAATCAAAATAGGATGACACTAGTGGTGCGTCTCAGCATAGCCATCTAGTGGTAGGGATTTAAACACAACATAAATGGGAACCACGGTCCCATGAATACTTTTGCTTGTAAAAAAAAAAAAAAAAAAAAAAAAAAAATCGATATTGCGTTTTGGAAAATCGATACAGTATTGCAAAATAAAATATCGCGATACTCAAGTGTATCGATTTTTTCTTACACCCCTAATATATATATATATATATATATATATATATATATATATATATATATATATATATATATATATATATATATATATATATATATATTATAATCGTTCTGTCTCTCTCATATAAATCTCTGTGCGCTTTGTAATGCTCCGTCTTTTTTTAATTCTCCGTTCGCTCTCGCTCTCTGTCTCCTTCTCCACTTGAGCTGTTTGCGTCAAATCCCACCCCTTGCAAGGCTACAGAGTCCTCTGATTAGCTAGAATACGTCATGGTAACCTTACTCTGATTGGGTAAGAAAAATATTCATCCGAGCGGCAATTTTTCCATTGGTCTTTGCGTGCGGATTTTCCTAACAACGTCGATTTCATTGGCCTTATATGCAGTGGGATTGCGCAACAAGGAAGTGTCTATACTATATACCACTGTTTTCAGCGGAATCTGAGGAAGACGGCAAAAAAGACTGCAAGTCTCTATCATTAATAGTTTTAAAGATAATTACACATTTGTAAAAGTATGCCATTTTGGGGGGTACCGCCCAATCCATCCCCAGAGGGTTAAAATGAAAATTCTGTCATCATATACTCACCCTCATGTTGTTTCAAACCTGTATGAATTTCTTTCTTCTGCTGAACAGAAAGGAAGATATTTAGAAGAATTTCAGTAACCAGGCAGGCACCATTGACTTGCATAGTATATTTTTTTCCTACTATGGAAGTCAATGGGAACCAGAAACTGCCTGGTTACTGACATTCTTCTAAATATCTTCCTTTCTGTTCAGCAGAAGAAAGAAATTCATACAGGTTTGAAACAACATGAGGGTGAGTATATAATGACAGAATTTTCATTTTAAAAGTGAACTTCTCCTTTAAGGCCCCCAACTATTACTGAAATACTTCTGCTAATCAGTTGTGGGCCACTATTACCTAAAACTGTGTCTATTTTCCCTTAGTTGATCAGAACAAAAATGGATGTTACTTACTTGTTCAGAGGATATTTTCAGGTGAAAATTCTTATGTTGGTCATACTTCCAAAACGTATAATGTGTGATTCTGAATGACAGTCACGGTATCACTGGCGCGGTGACTGACAGACGCGCAGTCTCCTCAAAACATTGTGTTCATCCGCGCTGTTTCATGCTGATGTACAACTCATGTAAAGTTGATAATTCTGCGAATAACTGCAATTACAGATTTCGAACAGAGATGGCGACAAAGAGGAAAAACTATGGACTGCAGCTTTAACTACAATTGTTCGGATTAAGCTGATCTGCAACGCGCCGGGAACTACGTCATCACGTTGAAAGGCCACACTCGAAAAAATCAGGATACGCACACGTAAATGACCTATCGTTTCACTAGATAAGACCCTCTTCGTCAGGTGTGATCGTGCACAGCCCATTGAAGCACTTCAAAGACCTTGAAACTGCATTGATTTGGACTTCAAAACGTTGGTTGCTAAAAATATCCAGAAATGTTTTCCTCAAAAAAATTTCTCTTCCACTGAGGAAAGAAAGACATGGATATCCTGGATGGCATTGGGGTGAGTAAATTATTAGGAAATTTTCATTTTGAGGTGAACTAAACCTTTAAGATGTACAGTACCATTACCATATTTCAGTTTTACAGTATCTACGTGGTACTGTAATTGTGTAATACAGTGCATTACTGTAAAAGCCAAGCTAATCAGTAATCCATGGGGCTGGTTATGGGAATAAAGGCAACAATTAATTGTTGTTTTATACAATAACAGGATTTTTTTTTTTTTACTTTTTATTTGGTAATTCTTTTATATTTTTATTATCTTAAGTTGTTGTTTTCCATATTTTTTATGTTTATATTGTTTTGTAATATTTTATTTGCTCATTTTTAAGTTTGGGTATTTTTTGTAAGTTTTCAATGTTATTTTTCTAAATAAAACCTTTATATTTAATTTGTTTGGTTGGATTGTCATTTATGAGAATCTGTTGCATTTGAGGTAAAAGAAGCCTTTAGCCATCATTTTGTTGTCCATTACATGGTTCTTCAATAGCTGTTTAATTGATGACTTGTCTATTCTTGGGCTACGTTTAGACGTCTATTAGATTTTCACTGACAGCCCAAATTCAGCCTTGTTTTAGCCTAGACCCATATGCACTGTCTATTAGACGTATACATGTAGTTGTTCAATAGCCGTCTAATTGATGACGTCTATTCTTGGGCTATGGTTAGACGTCTATTAGATTTTCACTGACAGCCCAAAATTAGCCTTGTTTTAGCCTAGACGTCTGGGCTGTGTTTTGACAGCTCTTAGACGTCTATTAGACGCAAAATTGCTTGCTGGGACAGAGAACCATTTATTGCCAAATAACGTTCAATATTGAAATATGGTTCTGAACCTCACCATTTCCTTTTCAAAACTCGATGTAGGCCAACAGTTAGCGTTAATATAACTTTAAAGTTATCTCTATGTTCACACAAGCTAGCTAGGAGACTAAGTTAGCTTCTACTGATTAACTTAGCACGCTAACTTACACCGTTAACGTTAATTTTAACCATGAGCCAGTTAACATTAGACTCATTACAAACTTAGCTTATGAAGATTTTTTATTATTATTATCAGCTCGCCGAGAAATGTAAATGCCACAAAATAATAAAAAAATACTTACATCGGTCTCCATGTCTGACTGCATCATCCAAGTCTGACTGCATCGTTATTCCCGCGCATAGTGAGTGAAAAAGGGCAGACGGAAACAGCGTTTCAAAAATACTTATTATTCGAAATAATTTAATTTATTGATCAAATTTATGAATTTAAAATGAAAGATGAAGCATACATTCAATAATATTGGGGAGGGATACCCTTTAAAGGTGCAGATATTACAATATGCTGATTTAAATATCAAAGCTGATTTAACACTGATGAGAATAATCAGAATAAATGAGAATATTGTTTCAGAATAAATTAACAAAAAAAAAAAAAATCCGTACGAGCAACTTTTTTTTACTCGGACAAGTGAATAACAGATTTACTTGTCCGAAGGACAAACTAAAAGGCTTAATGTCGAGCCCTGCCTATAGCAATGTCATCAGGATACACATACACCGGTAGGCAGTGACCCACCTTACCGGGTGACCACGTCATGGTCCACCAGAATTAATAGTTTACCCACTTCTGACATACACACTTTAAGAAAATGAAAATAAAGTTATTTAAATAATGCAATATATGAATTAAGATATTTTTTGTTTTATGGAGTTTATTATGATGTACAATAAACATAATATAACCAACAATATAAGTTTGTCTGAATGACTTTGTGATAAATTGTGTTTTTATGCTACTTGTTTGATCTATAGAGAAACATTTTTTATCGCACATCCTCTTTTATCATTTTGCATGTCTGTCATACACATTACATAATGTTCTGTTCATTTCTTCCTCAGATGTGTCTGGTGTTAATACAGAAGAAGTGTCAGTGATGGAGGGAGATTCAGTCACTATATACACTGATGTTAAAACGATCCAATAAGAAAAGATTAAATGGTATTTTTTAGAACATTCAGATCGCTCACATCAGTGGAGATCTCAGTTATATCTGTAAAGATGTTCAGTGTAATGATAGTAATGAGAGATTCAGAGACAGACTGAAGCTGGATCCTCAGACTGGATCTCTGACCATCATGAACATCAGAAACACACACTCTGGAGAATACACACTAGAGGTCATCAATGGCAGCGGCACTAAAACAATCTTCAAAGTTTCTGTTGTTGGTGAGTCATGTTTGAACCCAGGTTATGTTTAAATCACATCATTGTGTTTATTATAGCAGTGACATTCAGAGCTGTTTTTACATTCAACTGTTTTGTTTTTCCACTGATGATCCACTAGTTTCTAAGTTAGTTTTTTTTTTGGTCCAGTTCTTTTCATCTGTTTAAATGCATCTGTTATTTCATACTCATTGTTTTTAGTTCACAATAAAATGCAAATAAATTGTAAAAATCTTGTAGTTTGTCAGTTTATCTCATAATGATCAGAATAGTTTAGGTTTATAATGTGCTTATTTTGGATCATTATAATGTAGAAATGTATATTCCAATGTAGTAATGCATACTGAACATGTACATTTGTAATACATGTGCGGGTCTGTAAAAAAAAATATTCCAGCAGAGTTGACATAATACAGTTTAAACAGTAAATCTATACGAATAAAAACAGTGATTAACTAGACATTTAGCAATTTTGCAGTAAATTTAGTTTCTACTGAATTTCTCAATATCCAGGAATTGAGTATGCACCATTTTTTTCACAGATAATTCTTGTTGTGGAGTTTTTCCCCCAAAAGATCCTCCAATCATCTGTTGGTTTGTGTTTCAGGTGTTTCTGCTGCTGAACGAGATAAAATGAGGAGAAAGACAGTGGAGGAGGGAGAAACTGTCACTTTATATCCTGGTGTAAGAAACCCTGGTGATCTGATGATGTGGTATTCTAATGACATTCACCTCACTGAAAGCACTGGAGATCAGAGTCAGATCTGTACAGATGTTGCGTGTAAGAGACTCAGTGTGAGATTCAGAGACAGACTGAAGCTGGATCATCAGACTGGATCTCTAAACATCACACACACCAGAATCACAGACACTGGAGAATATACACTAGAGATCAGCAGAAGCAGAATCTGCATCATTGGGAGATTCTTGGTTTGTGTCACTGCAAGGTGTCGTCACATCATTTAGCCATTAGACCAACCTGTAAGCACATATAATTTAAGCCAATGGACATTACAAGAACATTACTTACATTATCAGGTAGTTGCAGCGTATAACTCTGGAATAGATTAACATGGATCATTTATCATGCTGTCACAACCACAGGGTCGGTAACTTCTCTCTCAGGCATCCAGAGGGAACCATCGCCCGAATACCATTCCTAAATTTGTCAACAGGAAAAGGGAGGGGAATGTCAATCGACTCCAAATACGCCATCCAAAGCACCTTCGTCAAAAAATCATGCAAAGGGTGATGCAACGGATGAATTAACGTTATGTCAGGTACAGCAAAGCATCATTCAAATAATCAGACAGTCATCCGAGGAAATAAAAGACATGGTAAAAGAAAATTCGAACAGCATCAATCTGTTGAAAGAAGCTCTAGACGTGGTGCACTCTGACATTTTCGCCATTCGGAAGGAGAACAAAGATTTGAAAAACAAAAACGAGGCAAACCTGAAGCGCATCTCTGAAATGGAGGACAGAATAAATGATCAGGATCGGTACTGTCGGAGATGGAATCTTCAATTGAGGGGCTGACCGAACGTGCAGTGGATAATGTCAAGACTCGGGTAATGGAAATTTGCAAAGCGGTGGTTGTCGAAGAAGATCGTAATTTTGTTGCAAACAATGTGGACATTTCTCACCGAGTTGGAAGACCCATCGCAGACAGCGGCAAGGATAAGAAACGTCTCGGTTACTGATGTAACCCTCGTTCCCCGAAGGAGGGAACGGGAGACGTGACGTCGACGTGACGACGTTAGGGGATCACTTCAGGGAGCCCTATCAACTTCGAGTGTCTACAGAACAAGCCAATGAACGTTGGCGTGCGTGAAACGCATCACGTGCCCCGCCCCGCAGCGCGGGTATAAACAGGAAGCGGACGCAAGCACTCATTGTTTTTCGCTGAGGAGCCGAGATAGTGACGGCCGTACAGCGATGGTCAGCAACTGTGGCGGCGGGACGTCACGTCTCCCGTTCCCTCCTTCGGGGAACGAGGGTTACATCAGTAACCGAGACGTTCCCCTTCAGTCGCTCACGTTCGGCGTGACGACGTTAGGGGATCCCATGGAAAACGCCATCGGTTGCTGCCACATCCAGCGCCCTACGCAAGACTCTCAGACCCCCAACTGCTGGGGCGGAAGATCTGCGTAGAGGGAGTTCAACTGCTGTTCCATATACCCACACCGTGAACCCTTGGATAACACTGGGAAAGCGTGCCTTTCCAGGGGAGAGGGACGCTGCGGAAGCCACATCCAGCCCGAAGGGAGGTAATATGTGGAGAATACTCATATGGACTGGCCAGAGGGGCAGTGCAACATATGGAATGTCACTGGGGTGGCTCCAGCCTGAGAAGGGGGAGGCTACACCAGACAGTGACGGCAGAGCGGACTCTGCCAAGGAAAAGACACGGGCTCACCGCAGGGAGCTGGTCGTGGAAGAATACTCATATGGGATCGCCGCAGGGATCACCACATATGGAACCCAGCCTAGCACAAGTTACACAAGCATACGAGCACTAGGCCTGGCGTCGGACGCTCCGCAACGTCCGACTGCCGAAGGGGTGCGGAGGAACTCACAGGGTTCGCCTGAGTGGGGAACTCGACTGGAGCAAAAAGCGCACGTATCCGCTCCATGTGGAGGGGAGTGGCGCAGCAAGCCGACACAAGAGTGGAAACTTCGGTGTTACCGGCTGGTTGAAGCGAGCACACAGGAAGAAACCGGCTCAACACGTAGGCTATAAAACCTAGCGAACGTGTTAGGTGTCGCCCAGCCCGCAGCTCTACAGATATCTGTCAGCGAGGCGCCGTGTGCCAGTGCCCAAGAAGAAGCGACACTCCTGGTGGAGTGGGCTCTCAACCCAGGCGGGCAAGGCACGCCTTGGGCTTCGTAAGCCAAGGCGATGGCATCCACTAACCAGTGGGCCATCCTCTGCTTGGAGACAGCCTTTCCCTTCTGCTGGCCTCCGTAACAGACGAAGAGCTGATCTGAGGTCCTGAGGCTTGAGTTCTGTCCACGTACAGGCGCAGAGCGCGGACGGGACAGAGAAAAGCCAGGGCTGGGTCTGCCTCCTCCGAAGGCAGCGCTTGCAGGTTCACCACCTGGTCCCCGAAGGGAGTGGTAGGAACCTTGGGCACGTATCCGGGCCGGGGTCTCAGGATCACGTGAGAGTTAGCCGGGCCGAATTCTAGGCACGATTCGTCGACCGAAAATGCATGCAGGTCCCCTACCCTCTTGATAGAGGCCAATGCAACCAGGAGTACTGTTTTACAGGACAGAATTTTTAACTCAGCTGACTGCAAAGGCTCAAAGGGTGGTCTCTGCAGTCCGAAAGGACCAGAGACAAATCCCAAGAGGGTATAGAGAGTAGGCGAGGAGGATTTAGTCTCCTTGCTCCCCTCAGGAATCTGACGATCAGGTCGTGCTTTCCCAACAACTTACCTTCAACTGCATCGTGATGTGCGGCAATGGCAGCAACATACACTTTAAGGGTGGAGGGAGACAGCCTTCGCTCCAACCCATCTTGCAGGAAGGAAAGCACGGCTCGGATCGAGCAAGTTCGGGGGTTCTCCTCGTGAGAAGAACACCAGTCAACGAATAGGTTCCACTTCAGAGCATAGAGGCGGGCTCTAGTGGAAGTAATGGTGTCAACTGCCACTGGGGGTAGGTCACCTAGAACCTCCGCGTCCCGTCCAGGGTCCAGACATGGAGTTTCCAGAGGTCTGGGCGCCTGTGCCACAGGGTGCCCCGTCTCTGAGAGAGCAGGTCCTCTCTCAGAGGAATGGGCCAGGGAGGGGCCATCGCGAGGAGCACTAGCTCGGGGAACCAGGTCCGGTTGGGCCAATACGGTGCAACTAACAAGACCTGCTCCTCGTCCTCCCTGACTTTGCACAAGGTCTGTGCAAGAAGGCTCACTGGGGAAAACGCATACTTGCGTAGGCCCGGGGGCCAGCTGTGTGCCAGAGCATCCGTGCCGAGCGTCCCCTCGGTCAGGGAATAGAACAACTGACAGTGAGACGTGTCCAGGGCGGCAAACATATCTACCTGTGCGGTCCCGAAGCGCCTGAATCAGCTGGACCATCTGGGGATGGAGTCGCCACTCTCCCGGTAGCACCTGCTGCCGTGAGAACTCGTCGGCTGCACGGTTGAGCAGGCCAGGAATATAAATGGCACGAAGCGACCTCAGATGCTTCTGACTCCAAAGGAGGAGATGGCGGGCGAGTTGTGAGATGTACTGCTAACAACTCGAGGCAGTTGATGTGCCAATGCAGTTGAGGCCCCGTCCACAGACCTGAAGCTGCATGCCCGTTGTACGTGGCCCCCCAGCCGGTGGCAGAGGCATCCGTGGAGACCACAGAATGCCTGGACACTTGTTCTAGGGGAACATCTGCCCGCAGGAACAAAGGGTCCGACACAAGCTGAGAGTTTGGCGACAGTGCGGAGTCACTTGGACCCGGCACGAGCCGCTCTGCCACGCCCATCTCGGGACTCGATCGTGGAGCCAGTGTTGGAGCGGCCTCATATGAAGCAATCCGAGCGGCGTACCGCGGCTGCAGATTCCATATGCCCCAGGAGCCTCTGAAACAGTTTCAGTGGAGCCGCTGTTCTGCGTCTGAGCGTGCTCACGCAGTTCAACACTGACTGGACGCGGGCCTTGGTGAGACGAGCTGTCATGTTGATCGAGTCCAACTCCATACTGGGAAAAGAGATCCTCTGCCCAGGGGTGAGTTTGCTCTTTTCCCAGTTGACCCGAAGCCCTATGGCTGAGGTGACTGAGCACCATGTCCCTGTGTTCGCACAACTGCTCTCTCGACTGGGCGAGAATAAGCCAGTTGTGACAGGGCCAGCCCGACTTTGTACTGATATGCCCGTCCCTCGAACGCAAAGCGAAGAAACGGTCTGTGTCAAGGGAGAATCGAGACATGAAAGTACGTGTCCTTCAGGTCGATCGCTGCAAACCAATCTTGGGGACGGATGCATTTGTAAATGCGTTTCTGCGTAAGCATCTTGAACGGGCAGTCTGTTGAAGGGACCGGTTCAAGACACGCAGGTCCAAGATTGGCCGTAACCCACCGCCTTTCTTGGGTACAATGAAGTACGGGCTGTAAAGGCCGGTCTTCATATCGGCTGGAGGGACCGGCTCGATCATGCCTTCGCCAGTAGGACTGCGATCTCTGCCCTGAGCACAGGGGCACTGTCCGCCAGAACACGGGTGAACAGAATGCCCCTGAATACAGGGGGACGCCGGGTGAACTGAATCGCATAGCCGAGTCTGACAGTACGATGAGCCAGCGAGACGGGCTGGGAAGCACTAGCCAGGCTCCCAGACACCGCGCAAGCGGAACCAACGGCACCACAGACGTACCCGGGGTGGGGCAGCGCGGCGGAATGCAAGGACCCGACTCGGACGGCATAGCGGCCCGGAGTGGGGTCTGAGTGTGTGGTGCAACACGTACCTGCTTCCGTCGAATGGCAGAGTGAGTGTGCGGAAGCGTCAGTGCGTCCAGAACACAGCCACTGCTGCTTGCTGGCGAAGAAGAGGGGCTCGAGGGTGACAAGGCATAGCGTCGTCGACCGCCAAGCGCGCCCTCTTGGGACCCAGAGGTTTCAGAATTGCTCTTTAGTTGAAAATGAGGGTACCACTGGCCTGTGGGTCAGTGGCGGAACAGAAAAAGGAAACAAAGATTCTCCACCCGGCCCTCCACCGGGGGAAGGAGCGGAGCCTTCACCACCTCCTGAAGAGCAACTTGATCCACTCTGGGTCGCCCGTCTCAGGGTCGTTAGTACCCGTGCTTGCCTCCTGGTTTGGCAGCGGGCTGGACGGGCATGGTCAACTTCCTGCGGCCTGCCCCACGCCGAGGCCTGGATGGTGGCTGCTGCTGCTAAGGCTTAGCGAGAGCGGAGGACGCCGCAGGAGGTCGACCTCGGCGACGAGCGGACGGAGGAGCTGCGGCCGGCAGACGGTGGGAGCAGCAGCGGTCCGCCGGGGCAGGATGTGTCGGATGGCCTCTGTCTGCTTCTGGGCGGCCGAGAACTGTTGGGCGAAGCTCTCGACCGCATCGCCGAATAACCCAACCTGGGGAGAGGGGCATCCAGGAACCGACATTTATCGGTGTCCCTCATATCCACCAGGTTGAGCCACAGGTGGCGCTCCTGGACCAGCAAGGTGGACATCGCCTGACCGACTGAACGTGCAGTTTCCTTCGTCGCTCGGAGAGCGAGGTCGGTTGCCACACGGAGCTCCCGGAGGAGCTCTGGGTCAGAACCACCCTCGTTCATGTCCATGAGTGCCTGGGCCTGATGGACCTGTAGAAGCGCTATGGCATGGAGGGCGGAAGCAGCCTGTCCACAGGCTCTGCAGCCTTGGACGGGAGGCGTGGATTGCCCCGCCAGGAGGAAGCGGACTCCGGACACAATTGCATCGAGACGGCACGCTCCACCGGGGGAACATACACATACCCCTTAGCCGCCCCGCCGTCGAGGGTGGTGAGGAGGGAGGAGCCACTAGGACAGCTTCTGGCACTATACGGCGCCTTCCACGTCCTAGTAAGCTCCTAATGCACTTCCGGAAAGAATGGCACTGGGGCGGAGCGCTGAGAACCAGCACGGCCCGCCCCGAGATACCAATCGTCCAACCGAGAAGGCTCGGGACGTGGTGGAGGGTTCCACACAAGCCCGACCTTCTCGGCGGCCCGGGAAAGCATAGCCGCCCATTCTGGATCTGACTCAGGCAACGCCACACTCCCAGAGAGGGGTAACGCAGCCGAATCCTCATCTCCAGAGGACTGAAGCTCCCCCTCCGATGCTGCGATCGACATCTGATCGTCAGGTGGGGCCCCAAAGGACACGGCTGGCCGACCACGAGAGGGGCCAGCGCGTTCGTTTGGGGGCTCCAACGGTGGCAGCGCTTGAGAGGCGTGAGGGGCCCACGGAGATTGCCTCGGCGGGAAAGCCCTCACGGTAATCCTCAGATCACCCTGACCATGCGCAAAAGTAGGTCTATTCTGAGGTCCAGAATAAACACTAGATCTGGGCATAGGCGAGGGGACTGCACCTCCCTTGAGGTAAGCGAGTCTTGATCTAAGCGCTGCCATAGTCATATTCCCGCAATGAGAACATGAACTATTCACAAAAGCTGCTTCAGCGTGCTGAATGCCCAAACACGAGAGGCAACAATTGTGGCCGTCTGCTGGCGCCAGGGAACGACCGCACCCAGAAACGCACAAGCGGAATGTCGTCCTGAAAAGGACGCAGCGTCACGCTTGGGTTGCTCTTTTAGTTGAAAACAAAAAATATAAAGAGAAAAAATAACTCTCTCAGTGCTGAAGCACCCAGGGATAGCCGCGGTGTAATCGGGGTACACACTCACGAGAGGAACGCCCACCGAGACCGACACATACAGACACACACACACACAAGCAATGCTGTGAAAACAGCAGTTGTGAGCTGTAATGCTCGCGGCCACCGCTGATCGCGCCGTCACACCAGCACTGGAACAGAGTATTCTCTTTGAAGTCTTCAACGATCGATGCAGCAGTCTGCAGAAACTCAGAGTCAAAACGAAAGCTCGGCTCCGAAGCGAAAGACAAGCTCTGCGTGCGTCCGCTTCCTGTTTATACCCGCGCTGCGGGGCGGGGCGCGTGACGCGTTTCACGCACGCCAACGTTCATTGGCTTGTTCTGTAGACACTCGAAGTTGATAGGGCTCCCTGAAGTGATCCCCTAACGTCGTCACGTCGACGTCACGTCGAACGTGAGCGACTGAAGGGGAACCAAGGCCGTTGATAATGTCATGGCAAATTCAAGGTCTTTGGTTCAGGTCTTCAAAGTCTGGATCAGGTCTCAAAGAAATCCTTCTGAGTCAAAGTTTCCGGTCTCAGGAGAATTAACTTTATTGAACAATTCAACAAAGTGAGATGTCAGCTGCACATCTGACCTACATTGATCAGTCTTCAGGTTTTATAACTTTTTCTTATCGTTGGTACCCAATGAGCATATGTAGGCTATTATTATCTTTTTATACAATGGGCATCTGTATTATCTTTTTACACAATGGGCATCTGTATTATCTTTTTATACAATGGGCATCTGTATTATTATCCTTTTCTTGGAAGAACATGTTACATTGTATATAATATGTTTCTCTTCCAGTGCTTCCCACCACCTGCATCTCTACTACAAGTGTTTTGGTACTCTCTTATCCCCTGTCCTCCTCCTATGCCCTGTGACCTAGTTTTTCTGCTTGGCATTACATCATTTAGACTCATGTATAAGATGATGAAAATAATCACTTCAAGAACAGCGAGGGACCTCTTATGAAAAGGAGCAAAGGGAAATGAATTTCTTAAAGGACAAGTTCGGTATTTTGTGAGTTGGACAAAAACTACGATAAAACCTGTTGGAAAGCATCTTTTGCAGCGATTTTTGTGTGAGCATATCAGTGAACACCCCTGACCACTTGGTGAGTTTCACATCTTTTAATGTGTTTTAGGAAAGATTGTTTCTGTGAACCTATGCAACCATTGGGGAGGTGGGGGACGGGGGGGGGGGGGGGGGGCGGGGTTGTCGGGGGGATGTGCATCCACAGAAACCGAAATTTCTCGGGACAGCAGCATGTGTCCACATTTTAATCTTAACCGTTCTATTTCATCAGAAACAATCTTGAAACAGGGCTTTAAGTGCAAAATACCGAACTTGTCCTTTAAGAAATTCCACTTCAAAGAGGACCTCACGATCAAAGACAAGGCTACGCAGAATCTCCTTTGGCCTTCGATCGACAAAGCACGGAGAGAGGGCAAAAGGTAGCCTGGGAAACCCCAGACAACTTCCGACAAATTTAGATTTGCTCTGCAAGTTAGTCTGGCAAAGAGCTCATTCAAGCAGCATCTGCTTTCACTAAACTGTGCTGGATAAGATGGTAGGAAACTAGTCTCAGCCTCAGACATCATCTCACACTTCAGGAGTTTCTGTCTATTTAAATCAACGTCTGATTAGTCGCTTGACTTCTACAGGATTCCCAGGAGACATGTGTGGGTGTGTCTCGTTCTTTAACGGTCTGCATGCCTGGACACAAAGCTGCCGTGACGCCAAAGCCCCATCAAATAAATAGTGGATTTGCAAAAGTATGTGATGTTTTACACACCGGTCTATTATTGAAGGGTCATCGACTTTCACTTTATACTTTTTTCAGCCCCTAAACATGACAATTAAACAAACTTGTGAGTCAGGCGGCCTCTTCATTGGTCCTTGGCCAATGAAAGAGACCTGAGTCTGAAGGTCTGGCATCACGAGTCCAGGAAATGACTCAGGGGTGGAGTCAGATATTGGGACTGTCATGATATGAGGCAACACACGGGTCGTGGTCTATATTAAAGATGGTTTTTATTCAGCTAGTACAGAATAACATAAGCTATGCGTTCGACTCTCGTGGTTAGCATACCCCGAACGACGGTAGCTTAACATGGACAAAAGACAATCTCACAACAGGGACACTTTTTGGTAGACTGTGTATTCAATGCAAATACATCTATTATATCTACACTATTACTGTTTTAAACTAATGTGTTTTTAACTATGGTTACTGAAGAAATATGTGTGATTTTTTTTTTCAAATATACAGAGATTCAAAAATGATTGAAGAAACTATTTTTATTCTACAGCCGTTTTCAGGTAAATCAGGACAGAGCAATTGGTAAAGTAGGACACACATTTGCATGTAGTTTGTACTTGGATAATACTATTGCTTACAACAGGATAATATTGTAAAAAAAAAAATTAAATGTAAAAGAATAACTATAAAAACAGACCCACTTGTGGATTTATGATGATGATGTTTCATGCTCAGCTCTGCATTCCTTTTTAAATGTATTTAATGTATTGTCTTTTATTTATTAGGATGTCCCACTTTTACTGAATGCTACTGTCCTGTTTTATCTAACATGTTAAATAAATTAGGACTGTAACAAAGCTTTATACTTAAAAAAAAATCAAACAAAGAAACTTGCACATCATTGCATAAAACTGAATTATCACATGAACAGGTGTAATACAAATTTATATCGTAGATTGAAATAGTTTGTATTAGTATTTAAACTTTAACAATTTGATTAGACTTAATCCATGTAGAGCCACAGAACATGTGTTTCTCAGACATCCCAGCTCTTGAGTATTAGCCACGCCCACATGGCCTACATTTGACCAATCAGTTTGGAGTAAAACTCAGCCCTGAAGAGAGAACTGCCTTAAACTGTATTTAAGCAGTGCTTCTGTTCCATTCACGCAAAGTACCAAAGGACATTTGAGGGGAAACATGGAGACAAAGAAGTTTTTCGTTTATTTGTTCACAGTTTTGGCATTCCTCATGCACGGTAAGACATTTATTTATTTATTTCTCTCAATGATTAAAGGGTAACGATTTAAAAAAGAATGAGTTTATAGAGTTCCCTGCTCAAACCAGAGATTTATTCAAGAGCCAGATCCAGACAAAGAACTGTCAGTCCAAGAACATGGTAGGCTAGCCTAAATATAAATGAGACAAAATAATATTTAATAACTTTTCACTTATTTTTCTTTACTGAACAAAGATCAACAATACAGTAAACAAACATTTTGTTCGTTTCAAGTAAAACATTTTAAAAAAAAATAACTATAAAAGTGTAAATAAATAAAAAGGCCTTATCAAATTAACCAAACTTTGATTGTCTTTGTTTTAACACTGGCAGGCAGGATAAAAAAAAAAATTTTAATTTTTTATAAGATTAACAAGAAACATCTAAATAAATTTAAGGATTAGGAGGATTTGGGCTTCCTGATTTATATATTATTATTGGCCAGCTAATTTAAAGGAGTAGTTCACTTTTAAAAAAACTTTTGCTGATAATTTACTCACCCCATGTCATCCAAGATGTCCACGTCTTTCTTTCTTCAGTCGAAAAGAAATGAAGGTTTTTGATGAAAACATTCCAGGATTTTCTCCTTATAATGGACTTCATTGGGAACCAAACGGTTCAAGGTCCAATTTTCAGTGCAGCTTCAAAGGGCTTTAAACGATATCAGACGACGAATAAGGGTCTTATCTAGCGAAACCATCGCTCATTTCAAAAATAAGTTGTATAAGCACAAATACTCGCCTTGCTCTGTTCTGTGATGAGCGTTCGTGACTCTCCTGTTCGAACTCGTTTATCAAAATTAACAAATCTTTTTTCGAGTCATGGCTCAAAGGGTCCTACACTCAAAAAAATGATTTTAGCTCTTTGTTCAATTTCATTAATTAAAATGAGCATATACGACACAATCCTTCATAGAAATGATTCCAGCTTAATTTCATTAAATGTAATCAATGTAATTGAAAAAAAAATTGGTTTACCAAATTTTTTTCAATTGAGTCAACATGAATATTTTTCGTTCGTCTTAACTGGATGTCACTCAAAACATGAATTTTGGCCTCTTGTTAAAATAATTAATTAAAATAAGCAAAAGTAACACGATTGTTTAATATTGTCACAACATAATTTAATTGTGTTCAATCAACCTAATTCATTTGTGTGAAAACTACATGAATCATTGTTGTTGACATCTAACTGGGCAGTGGATCTGTAGTTCCCATCATGCTTTGCAAGGGACTGCATTAAAAGGGGTCAATTTAGGGAAAAAGTGTTATTTTATGTGTTTTTCAGTAAATGGAAAGATGTTGTTAGTTAATGTTAGTGTTTAATGTTCAGTTATGTTAGAAACTTAGAGGACTTTCTGTAATGTTTTTGAATTTTGTGGTTACCATTATGCAGAAGAGCGGCGACTGTGTTTAGGCTGTGGGCTCAGTATTACACTATAAATGCTTTGAACCTCCTGTTCAGGCTGTGGGTACTCAGTACACACTATTTGTACACCTCACTTGCAGTCTGGCAAAAGTAATATTATATTACTATGCAAACATTGGTTTTAATTCAATTGAACACTAGTAGTGTCTATCATTAGAAGTGACCGAGTCAAATTAACTAAAATTATAATGTTGGTGATTGAAGGCAGGATAAAAAATAAAAAATGTAGTTAACCTGACAAAACTTTATCTAGCAGGAATGACTAAATTAATTTAAATTCATACAACAAGATTACAACAAATTATTTCAAACTAATTCGAATTTCAATTTCGTGGAAAACCTTTCCTTAATTTAATTATGTTCGTTCAACAGATTATTTTTTTGAGTGTAGATAAGACCCTTATTCATCGTCTGGTATTGTTTAAAGCCCTTTGAAGCTGCACTGAAACTGTCTTTTGGACCTTGAACCGTTTGGGTCCTGTGGAAGTCCATTATAAGGAGAAAAATCCTGGAATGTTTTCATCAAAAACCTTAATTTCTTTTCGACTGAAGAAAGAAAGACATGGACATCTTGGATGACATGGGGGTGAGTAACATATCAGCAAAAGTTTTTTTTTTAAAAGTGAACTACTCCTTTAAGTACTTTAGCATGCTGGAGAAAGTTTAGTTACTGGTGACAAGCCAGAAAGGTTAGCAATCGAAAAAGCTTCTTGTGATAAGACTTCTTTATCTTTAAAGTATCAATGGAAACATAGTTATTGATTTCTAAGTTAATTGAATTGTGGAAACAAATTAAGTTATGACTTATTTGAAAATTCCTGACATATATGTGGATACTCCAATGTGTAGTAATCATGCTTTTCCTCCAGGGTTATAAGCTTTTTTTTTTCAATGGAAACACAGAAACAGTTCAGGATATTTGTATAATTAGTTCTTTTGAACAGCTAAAACAAAACTATGCTCTTGTTTCTGCACATTTTTCCGTTATTTGCAAGTTAGAGACTTTGTTAGAAAGCACATTTCAGACATTGAAGTTTTTTATTTGAATCCCAGAAAGAATGGTTAATGTACTTCCTATGAGTGGTAGCCTAGTGTGTCAAAATTGTACACATCACTGCTAGAAAAAGTTGACAAAAACACAGAGAAAATAAAACTTTACTGGGAAGAGGAAATTGCTTTTAACATTCATGAAAGCATGTTGGATGAGTGCTTGAGAAACATATACATGTTTTGTGAAGGCTAGACACAGTTCAGTTCAGGTCAAAACTTTATTAAATTTATCCCACGATTTCTCCACTCTGTTATAATTGTAAAATGTCAGAAAGCACCCTGTTTTATTCTTTATGGTCATGTAGTAAAATTCAGCAGTAGTTATTATGATTCAGCTTGTGTCTCAAGCTGTTCATGATTGACAGGTGGGCGGGGCTAACCTTTGCCCTTCCGGAGGCCCTTCCGGAGGTCCCTTTGATCTAGGGGTTAACCTTTGCCCTAGCGATCGATCAAGTTGACAGTTGTCTTTGACCCGGAGGTATTATACGTAATTTTGACAGTTGTCTTTGATCCGGGTTTGACAGTTTGATCCGGGGTATAAGAAGTTATTTTGACAGTTAGTTTTGATCTGGGGTATGATTATGCCCTATTGACCCCTGGGGGAAATAACTTCTTGCCGGGGGAAATTCCCCATCCGTGCCATCTGTCGCATTGCTGGGGTTAGTGAGAATTTTTTTTTTTCTAATGTTGCATATAGATTAGAATACCAACACATTCTCACTCCCCAACTCGTCACATATGGACGCTTGGCCAGGACCCCTTGGCGTCACTTTTTAAGGCACTGGGTATACCTTTGGCGTCATTTTTCAACGTGCAGGGTAGTACGATAGACTTCTATATAAGCCTGCAGCGTTGAAATTTGACGTCTTGGGTGCACACCGCAACCCGTTGTCTGCTGTGTAGGGGTCGAGACTATAATAAATAAAAATAAAAAGGAATAGGCTACAATAAATGATCTATGCCAGGGCTAGTCAAATGGCGTCCCCCTAGATCATCTTTTACTGGCCCTCCAACTGGGTTTTGATGTTTAAAAACCCTCGCAATCTGATATCAAAGTGCCCTGCACATGGCACATGGCGTGCAACTGCATTCATCGGTGAGTTTAACAACGCTATCAACTGCAGGTAAAACGGCATTCAGAGGTGAGTTTAACCAAAACAACGCTAAACTGCTGGTAAAACGCCATTAAGCGTTTTCTTGTCATAGGTAGCCTACTAGGTACACTGCTTTAACTACTAGACTAGAGCATGCTGGATAAAATATTTTTATCATCGGTTTGTTGAGGTTAATAAATAAATATAATATGCTACGATTGTGTTCAATTAATCAAAGTTTTTTTATTTATTTATTTTTATTTATTAAATCCTCTAAATTAATAACGCTGACGTCACTGTATGGGGTGGCGATCCCAAGGTCCATTGCGATTTTCCACTCGGTAAGTAGAAGAGTTAATTAATAGAGATGGATACTATTCTTAAATTTACATATCAAAAACTGAATCAGGACAAGAAGTTGTGTATAGAACCTTTAGATGTGTAAGGTGGCAATTTCTTATGACAGTAAATGATAGAAGACGTCATAAAAATATAGCTTGCTGCACCAAATGTGCAGTGGAGGATTGGTGATGACCTGGGGGTTCTTCAGTAAGGAATCAGCCTGATCCATTTTGTGAGCCACATACAAGGTTATCCTGGAAGAAAAATAGCTTCCTTCTGCTCTGACAATGTTCCCCAACTCATACATCATACATGCTTTTTCTATCGGATTGCCATGAGTGAAAATGTTATTTTTATTGTGTCTTTAATTCATTTGCATATGTTTTTTGTGCAAACACATTTTATTTAAATGAACACAATTAAAGGGATATAATGTCGTTCCAAACTATTCCTCTGTTTTTTTATTTTGTTCTTACAATGAGGTCAATGGAGTTCAATGTTATTTTAACATGCTTCAAAATAAATTATTTTGTGTCCCACATAAAAAGAAATATACAGGATTGAAACAACATGACCCTGGTGAAAAAAAAATATGCTAGTGTAATGGTCACGAGCTGGAGTGCCCTTGAGAGTCACCAGACGGCACTCCACATCAGACTACGTCATTCCCTCACAAACTACATTTCCCAATACTCACTGCCCGGACTCTTCATCCATTATCACATTCACCTGTGTCTCATTATCTTGTTTAGCTCACCCCATATAAGCCTGGTTTTCTCATTCATTATCTGAGAAGTCTTGTTTAGCCTCACACTGCAATAGGCTTTATGCACAGCTTCACTACTTCCTGAACTTTAGCCAGCTCCGTTTTTCCTGTCTGCCATTATTGGACAAACTGATTAATCCAGGTGTGCCTGATTATTGTTACTGAGGTCAGGCACACCTGGATTAATCAGTTTGTCCAATAATGGCAGACAGGAAACAAAGGAGCTGGCTGAAGTTCGGGAAGTAGTGCAGCTGTGCATAAAGCCAATTCCGGGATCTAGAAAGATCCACGAGGCGGGACTTGAACTCGGGTCTACGTATATGCTTCGCTATACTTTGTACAAAATACTATTGTATACTATAATGTATTTTTGAAAGTATACTTTACATGCATTGTTACAATGATCATATCCAGCACACAGTTAATATATACCTAAATATAATTTTTTAATAAAGTGCAAATAAATACACTTTTAAAAAATAAACCGAATTTACACTCCAAGTATATTTTTCTAAAATATATTTTTAGAAAATATACTAAAGTACTATTATTTTAAAGTGTGTTAAAATTTGTATTGATAAAATAGGTAAAAGCGTGATGCTAATATACTTGTAATATATTTAAAGAGAGCACAATTTGTGTTGGTATATTTGCAGTGTGCTATTTGAAAAAGGGAATATATTTCAAATAAAATAAAGTACACTTTTTTTTTCACTAGGGGAGGTTGAGTAAATGATGTCCGAATATGCATTTTGGGTGACCACCCTTTAATATTAATCTGCACACATGTATAGTTGGATTTGTGTGTTTCAACACACTGTCTTTGTTTTGCATCCTTCCCACTATGTTTCTTTGTGATAGACAGTGTATTAACGTTTTTGGAGTGATAGGCTGCCTTTTGTTTTTAATCAAATGTAGGCGTTTCAGTGATCAATCAAAGTTGTTTGGCATCAGTGTTTTCACCATTAGCACAATAGCAGAGTGTTAATTTCATTTAACCATCATTATGGAACTGATCATCACACTCTTTCATCATCCGATAATGATATTACGAAAGCTTATGCCATACCTGTCACGACTTACTTTTGAGTTTTTAATACAACTTTAGTTTGTATTTAATCCACCCAAATATGAACATTCTGTCATCATTTACCTCCATCTTGCTCCAAACCTATATGACTTTATTTCTTCTGTCTAATATAAAAGAAGATACTTTGAGAAATGTATCAGCGTTTTTTTTTCTTCCCTTTTACAGTGCGAGTCAATGTTTGGTTAAACATTTTTTTCAGAATATCTTCTTTTGTCTTTTGCATAATAAAGAAAGTTACACATGTTTGGAACAACATGAGGATGAGTAAATGATGACAGAACTTTAATTATTGAATTATCTATCTCTTTAAATTCTGCTTTTCTGTCATATTTGTTTGCTTTTCTGGAATGCTGCATTTCTCTTTCTCCCTATTTCCCCTGGTGTTTTTGTTTAGCTTCAAGAATTTTAATTTCTGGCTGGAGTGTCCTTTTAACCAATAGCTTTAGGAAACCTTGTGTCCGCCTGCCATACCATGGAAACAGCTCACTCATAGAGTCTGTTTCCGAGAACTTGAGCTTTCTTGGACAGAGTGCAGCCTTCCAGCTCCATGACTATCTTCTGCAGTACCTCAAATGTACTTTTCATTTCGGGTGGGTAGATTTAAAGCATACATTAGTCCAAAAAGCATTGCCGTAGCTAATGCAAAGTTATCCAAGCCTTGCAAGATGTTCTGGCCTTCAAGGACAATCCCGATGTCGTCAGATCTGTCATGGAATTTGAGAATGTAGGTCTCCTCTGTGGATTTTTGAATGAAGGCTTCATCACCAGCCTGCAGAATGCACAGACAAAATGAGATTCTACAGAACACCGGGCACTGCTCTGAGAATATTATAACAAATGTAATGTCAATCATTTAAAAATGTAGATACTATGAAAAATGTGAACTTGTATATAATGAGAACCAGACAGATGACTGATTACAGATTACTGTTAGACCTCGGTTCTAGGATTGTGGATGGTAGTCCTACAATTTTAGAGCCAAGATATTCAATTGTGCAGTGGTCTGCAACCTTATGGCAAGCAGAGGGATAATCACAGAATGGTTTGTTGTATCTGTGCTCTAGCGCAGGTTAACCTATCTAACTGACGCCTTGGGAATCATTTTGACCATGCTTCAATATCCGACGCTTTAGGCACCCTTTAGCGTCAGTTAGATGGCGTGATCCTAGGGCGTTAATAAATGACGCTTTACCCTTAGCGTCAGTTAGATGACGCCCTCCTACCCCAGACCTAAACCTACCCGCGTCATCTAACTGACGCTTACCCTTAGCGTCAGTTAGATGACGCCCTAGGATCGCGTCAACTAACTGACGCTAAAGGGTGCCTAAAGCGTCGGATATTGAAGCATGGTCAAAATTGTCAGTTAGATGATGCCTTGGGGTGAGAACGCGTTGCAGCCATCACTTTATTGGTATTTGTTGCACCCAACTTAATAAAACATGCTATGTGACTGTGGAATGATTACCTTAAAATATATGTCCATTTCAAGGGACTTCATTTAAATTAAATATACACCACTTCAGCTATTATCACGGGCCAATGGTTATCCCTCCTTAGCATGCATGCCATAGGTTGCAAACCCCTTCAACAACAAAAGCTACAATTTATTAAATTGTATATTTTGGCAAATGTCTTAATTACAGCTGCACGATTAATCGTTAAAAGATTGCGATCTCGATTTAAACACCCACGCAATCCTATTCCTAAATGACGATTCCATTATGCTCGAGAGTGTTGATGGCGAGTGACTATCAATACCGCCACATGTTTTGGATGAAAAGAGTAATAGAAAAAATGCAGAAAAGTTCAAATTTATGAAGAGAATCCTGCATTGCCTACTTAAGTAGAACATAGGAAAGATGGTCACAAACACACTTGCTGATAAATATTTTAAAAAAAGGGGAAAAAAACACTGACATTCAACAGAGCACTCAAGTATTAGTTATTAATTCTGATCGGAACATCCCTACCTGCAATTGTTCTTGAGATCAGATAAGTAATAACAATGTGTTGTCTGTGGTATATTTCCACTGCAAAACAAGAAATGCCGCAAAATATCGGCGCAAATTTTTGAGCCACTGAAAATTCTGTCATTTTAGGCCGCAAAAAACACTCGTCCTTGGGATGAGACGTTAAACCGAGGTCCTGACTCTCTGTGGTCACAAAAAATCCCAGGATGTCCTTCGATAAAGAGTAGGGGTGTAACCCCGGCATCCTGGCCAAATTTGCCCCTTGGCCTCTGTCCATCATGGCCTCCTAATCATCCCTATATACTGATTGGCTTCATCACTGTCTCCTCTCCACCAGTAAGCTGGTGTGTGGTGAGCTTTCTGGCGCAATATGGCTGCCGTCGCATCATCCAAGTGGATGCTGCACATTGGTGGTGGTTGAGGAGATTCCCCCCCCTTCTATGTAAAGCGCTTTGAGTGTCCAGAAAAGCGCTATATAAATGTAATGAATTATTATTTTTTTTATTATTAAAAATAAAAATAAAATAAAAAACCCAGTGGTTCTGTAAGTGGATCCCCCACTGATCTATATAAATGACTGGATTTAGCCTCATGAGACCATCCTGATCTCGCGAGCTTTCAAGGTTTCACTCGCAGATCAGTCTGGATACTTTCCGTTAAAGAATATTTGGGAGCAGTTCACCAAACGAACGTCCAATCAGCGTTGGCTTTGAGGCGGGTTGAGGTGTGACGCAACGAGAAGCGCGACAGTTCAGCCTGAAATGGTGCCTTTTATTCGCAAATTGTAGTTACATAAACGGCAAATATCCTTTGCCGACATGTTGCTTATTTGCTGAGCTAACGAGCCTTTACCTGCCTGCAGCAGCAAGAGTAGCCTGGCTTGTGGTTGTGTTTTCGTCATCGCTCTGTTAGTACGTCATATGCTTCGTTGATCTGATTGGTTGATTTGGCCCGTCTATCACCAACATAGGCCAATCAGCTAACCAGTATTTTCGCCCCTTACCAAAACTACTTCAACGGAAGGTTTCCAGATGGATATGCGGAGCAAATCCATGTGGCGGAGTCAGGTTAGATTGGATTGCTCATGGAATCCTAAACTCCCAGCAGGTGGTTAAGCCACCAGAAGTGTTCGAGTGGCCATATTGCTATTCCCAACTGACGTCCAGCCTAGTCTTACAACTGGGTGTGCGTCCAGATGGTGCAACTAACCCCAGTTCTCTATTATAGATCAGTGTCTTCCCCAATAAAATGTGTATACAGTGTACACAAACTAAATCCTAACATACTTGAGCCATGGGTTCCATGATGGTCTGCAATCTTCTTCCCATCTGCCCTCCTAGCTTTTGAAAGACTTTTAGAAGTTTGTCAGACAGCAAATCGATCTGTGACAAAAATCTGGACTGTAGGGACATGGTGGCACTAGCCTCTCCCTATGGAGGATCCCTATTCCACTCTACAGATAAAAGGCTATGAAATTACGGTTTCGCGTCCCTACGCCGAATTGATAAAATAAAATTCTGCGTCAAAATTTATAGGCAAGACAAGTAGTTTGTTTAGGCATGGTTTGTAGCGAATTACGAACCTGCGCACACATATATTCAAACGCACATAACTATAGAGTCAATTCTTAACGCGCATGTAAACGCCATCAGCGTTTATCACAGGTTCGCGTTTAAAGTCTATTTAGAGAGAACAGCATCGTCTTAGCGGCCCCTAATTTAATAACAAATGATCATTTCGACGGAAGTGAATCAATCAAAACTAACTTTAGCTGGAAATAACATTCAAGAACCACTCAAACCATTCTTTGTTACCTTAAATTATATGTTTGTCTCTGTAAAGCTGCTTTGAAACAATCTACATTGTTAAAAGCGCTATATAAGTGTCAGGGTTTGTGCAGGTGACCGAAAACGAGGACACAGAAGCTTCAATATAAGAGTTTTAATAACAAAATGAAACTTTCCAAAATGAAACAAGAACAAAACTCCAGGACTTCAAGGTTTACACACAACCATACATAGACGACGATCGACAAACACTGATGGAAAACACAGGGTTTAAATACACAAGGAATGATTGGATAATGAACAGAACACAGGTGACGGGAATAACTAATTAGGCAGAGCGGGAAAACTAACAGGACTGAACCAAAATAACAAAGACAGGGGAAACCAAGATCACAAAACAGAACTTAAACACATTGACTCGTTACAGTACCTCCCCCCTCCCCGAAGGCGCGTCCTCGCGCCGTATAACATCCAAAGGGGTGGGAGGGTGGGCGCCCTGGAGGCTGACGAGGGCATGGTGCAGGTCCAGGAAGCCTCCAGGGCGGAGCAGGCTGTGGGCGTGGCCACGGCGGAGCAGGCTGTGGGCGTGGCCACGACGGTGCAGGCTGTGGGCGTGGCCACGACGGTGCAGGCTGTGGGCGTGGCCACGGCGGAGCAGGCTGTGGGCGTGGCCATGGTGGAGCTGTGGGACCCTCGGGCGTCCAGGGCGGAGCTGTGGGACCCTCGGGCGTCCAGGGCGGAGCTGTGGGACCCTCGGGCGTCCAGGGCGGAGCTGTGGGACCCTCGGGCGTCCAGGGCGGAGCTGTGGGACCCTCGGGCGTCCGGGGCGGAGCTGTGGGACCCTCGGGCGTCCGGGGCGGAGCTGTGGGACCCTCGGGCGTCCGGGGCGGAGCTGTGGGACCCTCGGGTGGCCATGGCGGTGCAGGTTCTTCAGGTGGCCACGGCGGTGAAGACCCTTCAGGTGGCCGTGGGGGTGAGGACCCTTCGGGTGGCCATGGCGGTGAGGACCCTTCGGGTGGCCATGGCGGTGAGGACCCTTCGGGTGGCCATGGCGGTGAGGACCCTTCGGGTGGCCATGGCGGTGAGGACCCTTCGGGTGGCCATGGCGGTGAGGACCCTTCGGGTGGCCATGGCGGTGAGGACCCTTCGGGTGGCCATGGCGGTGAGGACCCTTCGGGTGGCCATGGCGGTGAGGACCCTTCGGGTGGCCATGGCGGTGAGGACCCTTCGGGTGGCCATGACGGTGAGGACCCTTCGGGTGGCCATGGCGGTGAGGACCCTTCGGGTGGCCATGGCGGTGTTACTTTTCCGGGCCTCCGTGGATCTTTGGCCGGCCTCCGTGGATCTTTGGCCGGCCACGGCGAAGGCGTATAACCCCCCCCCAAAATTTTCTTGGGGAGAAGGTCAGGTTCAGGAACGGGAACAGACTTTACATCAACGGGCGCTGGGTCAACGGGGTCTGGGTCAACGGGCTCTGGGTCTGGGTCAACGGGCTCTGGGTCTGGGTCAACGGGCTCTGGGTCTGGGTCAACGGGCTCTGGCGCTGGGTCAACGGGCTCTGGCGCTGGGTCAACGGGCTCTGGCGCTGGGTCAACGGGCTCTGGCGCTGGGTCAACGGGCTCTGGCGCTGGGTCAACGGGCTCTGGCTCTGGCTCTGGCGCTGGGTCAACGGGCTCTGGCTCTGGCTCTGGGTCAACGGGCTCTGGCGCTGGGTCAACGGGCTCTGGCGCTGGGTCAACGGGCTCTGGCGCTTCATGGGACTCGGAACTGGACGGGGCCAGCACATCAGGGGACTCGGAACTGGACGGGACCAGCACATCAGGGGACTCGGAACTGGACGGGACCAGCACATCAGGGGACTCGGAACTGGACAGAAACAGCATTTCAGGGAGCTTGGGGCTGGGCTCAGGCTCTGGCGGGCAGGCGACGGGCTCAGGCTCTGGCGGGCAGGTGACGGGCTCAGGCTCTGGCGGGCAGGCGACGGGCTCAGGATCTGGCTGGATGTGGTTGACGTGAACCCCAGCCTCGGCAGCCATCCTCCTGGCTAATCGCACTGACATCAGTGGGGGATCAGTCATACAGGACATTAGCCGGGGAAGTCCATGGACCGATCTGGCGGCAGGGCTGATGCGGTGTGCAGGCTCTGGTGGGCAGGCGATGGGCTCAGGGGCCGGCGTGCAGGTGATGGGCTCAGGGGCCGGCGTGCAGGTGATGGGCTCAGGCGGTGGCGGGCTTGTAGCTGGCTGAAGTGGTAGATCTTCTACAAGGTAGCTGGATCCACACGCCCACAGCGTGTGATCCACAAACTCCAGGAAGGATAGATGAAGGTCCTTGACAAGAATTATCTGGGCCAATGGGTCCTTCAGACCACCCAGAAACTCTTTGTTAATTCCTCTTCCTCCATCGACCCATCATCATAAATGTCTAAATAGAGCCCCGCATACTCTTCGAGGGAGCGTTCGCCTTGAAAGAGGATTGGGTTTTCGAATGGGCTCACCTCTTTGTTCTTCCTCCTTCGGCTCATTTTTGTTTACGGTCGATCGTTCTGTCAGGGTTTGTGCAGGTGACCGAAGACGAGGACACAGAAGCTTCAATATAAGAGTTTTAATAACAAAATGAAACTTTCCAAAATGAAACAAGAACAAAACTCCAGGACTTCAAGGTTTACACACAACCATACATAGACGACGATCGACAAACACTGACGGAAAACACAGGGTTTAAATACACAAGGAATGATTGGATAATGAACAGAACACAGGTGACGGGAATAACTAATTAGGCAGAGCGGGAAAACTAACAGGACTGAACCAAAATAACAAAGACAGGGGAAACCAAGATCACAAAACAGAACTTAAACACATTGACTCGTTACAATAAGAGAGGATGACTGGTAATGCGCTTAAATTCAGCATTAATCTAAAAAAATAAAATAAAATCAATGCATTTCAAAATACAGCATCTATATATTTAATAATATGCCTCTAATAATGTTTTTAATATTTCCTTCACAGACAAAAGCTAAAATAGTTTACTTTAAATTAAATGAAAATTAAATTATATACACTTTATGTAATCAAATAATAACTGGGTGGAAATTGGACAGTGAATTTTTTATTTATAAAGGCTGTAATAATCAAAGAAAAAAATCTGCTTAGCATTTATTAATTTGAAAATAATTACTATTTTTCTTTTTTTTTTATAAAAAAAACAGTGGCATTATGTAAACAAACCAGCATTTAAAGGGTTACAATTCTGAACATTAATAAATGTTTGGTCATTATGATTAGAGCTGATGCTGGTTGAAAAATGATGTCAGTGAAAGTGGAAAAAATATATAAATAAATAATATTTTTATGACAGTTGTTGGACATTTTTGTCCAACCTGTGTAACTTTTTTTTAATTGATGCACAAGGGTTAATGAAATCATAGTCTTTTGAAGGTTAATAATCACATTAGGCAGTATCGCGATTTATATTTTTTTATCTTCAAAATATAAGATGCCTTAAAATGATCGTTTGTTATAACATTTAAGGTAGCCTATATCCTATTGAAGACTTTCTTACAGTTAAGAAACTTTTTTATTCGTGCTCCAAAATACATTTTACATTTCGCACACATCTATTTTTAGTCGCAAATGCAGACTTAATGATAATTACGATAGCACGAGAAGATCATCATGCCAAGCATGTCACTGCAACTGGAGCTAGACAGAGGCTTCAGTTGCCATAGAAACCGTTTCGGCTGTACGCAGTCTTTTATTTTTACATTTTACTTTATTTCAATTAAGACCATGTAAGACTTTGGTGCGGATTTGAAATATGTCAGTAAAATTTGAGTGTGGCAAGCATTTTATGAGATTTCAGGATATTCCAATCAGGGAAATTAAGTCGATTAACGTTAACTTAGACATTACGTTCTGCAACATCCCTTTCCCCACCCCCGTCGGCGCAACACACTCCCTGACAGGATTTTCCCATTCGTTGCAATTAAGGCTGCAGAGTGAAATTACTTTCTTTGAAAGAGAATTCGCAATAAACACAGACTAACAAGTAACGTTATGTTCTTTGTGATCAAATTTAAAAAGGTATAACTTTACAGTTCAGCCAGACGGCATTTTAACATTCTGTAAGTAATATCCCCTCTTCCATCCAAAATTCATTGGCGCCACTCACTCCCTGACACGAATTAGTTGTCATACACGGAACAAATACGAATAAATAAACATATTTGTACAATATTTCAAATACAAAATAAAATAGTACCAAGAGGAATTTTTTGGGGGGAACTCTATTATTGATAATATTAATAGGAAGACTGATTGGTTAATCCCCTTTAAATATTGCATTGATAATAAAACCAAAGAAATACATTTTTACATCATCCTGTCAAAAACACAATGTGTAATAATAAAAACATGTATGTCCTCCTTGACATCATGTTACAGTATAAAACCAGCCTCAAGTGTGTCACAAAACATCCATAGGTCTGTGTGTGTGTGAGAGACTTGCAGTGTTTCCTTTCGTTTGCTTGCATGATATGCTATAAAAATTTATTCCAGTACTAATGGCATATATAAAGAATTGTGTTGATTTGTTCTGTTTCTCAAAAGAATCACAAAAAGGACGTACAGTATGATTTGGTCTGATGTCATCATTTGACAGGAAATACTTCACCAGTGACTCATTTTGAACACTGGAAATATTAACTAATGTTGATCTGATGGTAGAATTAGTGTTGTATCATATGGCATGTGTTTCTCGCATTGAATGCTGATCTTTATACATTTCTAATATGGTAGTGTTTTGTGTTTGTGTCTGATCTCTCACACACAAGCGCACTCACTGCTGAACTGATACACAAATTATTAATACCTGATCGGTTACACTTTATTTTGATAGTCCACTTTAGACATTCTACTGACTATAAGTAACTTTTCAACTACATGTCAACTAACTCTCATTAGAGTATTAGTAGACTGTAGTAGACTCTCAGTAGACTGGTAGGTGTTAGGGTTCGGGTTAGGAGAACAAGTTGACTTGTAGGTGCCAAGTTACTTATAGTCAGTAGAATGTCTTTTGGGGGACCAACAAAATAAAGTGTTAGCAGATAATAAGCAGACAGTCTACTAATACTCTACTAATACTCTAATGAGAGTTAGTTGACATGTAGCTGCAAAGTTACTTATAGTTAGTAGAATGTCTAAAGTGACTATCAAAATAAAGTGTTACCAAATGATCTTACCGATTTCTATGCTCTTTTTTTGTAGATCGCTGGCTCGACGTAGATGATTTCTTCTTCATGAGTCTCAACTGTTTCATTGATAATAAGATGTAATACAATAAATAGATGGATTAAAACAACAAAACTCAATGTTAGTCTAGATCTGTTTCTTTACAGCATAATGTTATTATGGCTGTTGGCTTCAATGATCTGAGATTATGCACCTCAGTTTTTGAGTGAAAAATCCTGTGTTAGTTAAAAGAAACCGTTTGAATCCCATATTTGGTAATAAAATAGCATAAAGATAAAATTATAAACACATTTTTGGGGGCCGGTCATTTTTGAACAGGAATACCATAAGTGTAACAAGTACAAAAAGTATAAAAATGTTGGGGGGATGTTGTTATATCTTGTGTGCGCAAAGTCAGTTTTTAACCCAATGCGATAACATTAACATTGTGGAGTATGAATGAAGAATCATGAATTCATTAATTCTGAACGCCATGCACACATTCTTGCGAACGGTTTCTAAAGCCCACAACCTGTGACTCATCCAATCTAAATCATCAGCTAGCACCAGCAAGTCTGAAGTTTAAATTGATTCCTGACACCTGTAGTGGATTTTTCCCTAAACCTAACTAAATCTTGTCGCGTCTACAATCGACACTGACCAAAAAACCTGTCGCGTCTACAAATCGACACTGACCAAAACAATCTGTCTCGTCTACAAATCGACACTGACTAAAAAATTTTGGTAACACTTTATTTGAAGGGGTGTGCATAAGACTGACATGACCTGTCATAAACATGACATAACACCTGTCATGAACATGAAGGAGTCTTTATGAATGTTTATGACTGTTGTCATTAAGTGTCATTCGGTAAATTATGACACTTTTAATGCAAAGTTGACATTGTTTAAAATGTCTTTGTTATGACAACTTGACATTACCCAAGACAAAAATGTCTTGATTATGACAACTTGACATTAACCAAGAAATCATAACCTGTCAACCTGTCACAACTTTGGCCGTCATGACACCATTATAACTGTGTCATGAATATTTTACTTGTCCTCAAGTAAAGTGGAACACATTATACTAGTGTAACCTTTAAATTTGCTAGTTCGTTATTTTATTTTATTTCACTTGTTGATTATTTTATTTGGGGAAAAAAGAAACAGATGTCAAACAATAATAATTGAAGAAATGTTTTATATATTTTTATTTGTCTTATGCAAAGTTTTATATATATTGGTGTAAAGGTTATTTTGTGCTCCTGCCTCTTTAAGGCAGAGCACGCTGGAAAAAAAAAAAAAAAAGAGAGAGTTGAAGTGAGTTGTATGCGAGACGAGTTAGGTGGCTGTTCATGCTGTTATGCCGATGCTTCTGATTAAAGAAGAAACGTGAATTATCACCATTGTAACCCGTGTTTTATTTATGTTACCCACGATGAAGAGACTGGAGTAATCGCCGATGCGGCATCGAGAAATAAGGGTTACAGACTGGTGGCAGCGGTGGGATAATGATCCGACAGGTAGAAGAGCACGTTGGATACTTGAAATGGACGTGTATGACTTTACCATTCTACACAGAGAAGGAAAGCAGCATAGTAACGCTGATTCCTTGTCGCGGCGTCCTAGCTCGCCTGTGACAGAAACAAAAGCAGTGCAGTGTGTCATTCTAGGCCATACCACTGCTGAAAGAGTCTCCTCTTCTGCTGAAGAGCCAAATGTTTGTGGAGTTCTTCCTGACATGAGTCCGACATTGTCAGTTGATTTGGCTGAATTACAAGCTCAGCAAAAAGCTGACATTTGTCTTAGTGCTGTAATCGACTGGAAAGAGAATGGTAATCAAAGGCCTCCATTAGGCAGACTCAAAAGATCCCCTGCCACAATGAGGAAACTCTGGCATGAATTCCCCAAATTATCAGTCCAGGAGAATATATTGTGTCGCAGAGTAAAATCATCTCCTCATAGCCCTCCTGCTTACCAAGTAGTCTTGCCTGAGGTACTCATTCAAACAGCTCTTAAGTGTTTTCATGGAGAAAAGTTCAGTGGACATTTGAGTGCTGAGCGTACTTTGTTGAGAGCCAGGAAAATGTGCTATTGGCCGTACATGTCTCGTGATATCCATAAATTCTGCGCTGAATGTTTATCTTTTCAGTCCTGTGCTTCTACCACCCCTCATGAAAGAGCCCCGTTACAGTCGATTAATGCGGAGAGACCATTCCAAAGAATTGCTGCTGACATCACTGAGCTACCTGTTACTTCACTGGGGAATAGGTATGTTTTAGTTGTAATGGACTATTTTACCCGCTTTGTCAATCTGTACCCCTGAAAGACCAGCGTGCTACAACCGTAGCACAGTGTATCTTTGAGGATTACATTAAACAGCATGGGGTCCCTGAGATATTCCATACAGACCAAGGTAGACAGTTTGAGTCCGATTTGGTTAAACATTTGTGCAGTAAACTTGGCATTGAGAAAACCCGTACCTCTCCCTACCACGCCCAATGCGATGGCATGGTCGAAAGACTGAATCGAACATTGAAAGACCAACTCGCTAAATACATTTGTGAAAGTGGGGGTGAGTGGGATGTGTATCTGCCACAAGTGGAACTGGCTTATAACTCCAGTGTTCATTCCAGCACCGGGTTCTCTCCTTTCTTTCTTGCACATGGCAGAGAACCACGACTACCTGCCGATATCCTTTTGAACTGTAGTCCTGCTGTCACTTCCTGTACACCAGGTACCCCTGTGGACTATGCCCGAGATGTGACCACACGTTTGTCCTATGCTTTCCGAGATGCTACTGCGCAGTCCACTGCAGCTAAGCTGAATCAGAAATGGCAGTATGACAAAAAGACATTTTTCCACCCACATAAGCCAGGGGACTTAGTGTTTTTGGATGACCCAGCTCAGAAGCAGAATAAGCTGGCTCCAAAATGGAAAGGGCCGTATAAAATTCTGAGGAGAATGGACAAGGATGACAGCCCTGGGGTAACTTATGAGATTACAGATCCAAGAAATCCCCAGTCAAGACGGTGGGTGGTACATCACAATCGCCTTAAGCCTTACAGGGGTTCCATAGGGAATTTGCCTGCCAGTTCCTTTCCAGTATCTGTGCCTCATGTGGTGGATAGTGCTGTGGCCCCTCACTCTGTTCCACTCACTGCATTGTCAGGAGCTTTGCCTTTCTGACCCACTACCCCACCTTATGTGCCTCATCCACCTGAAAAGCAGATTGCACTTGGAGCAAGGACTGAATGTTCAGCTCAAACTCTTTTGTCTCAGCCAGAATCTGTGCCACAGCCTAGTGTTTGCCCTACAGCCTCTCAGGCCTCTGGGAGGGTCCTATTGCCATCAGTGGACCCACCTCAACTGACTCGAAGTGGCCGCATGGTTAAGAAACCTGAGAAATTGAAAGATTTTGTTTGTTGATGTGTTATGCACAAATTAGTTGTATGTGCACTGTACTTTTACTTTACTGTATAACACATAATTTGATTTTTCATACAGGATAAGGAATGTGTATTATTCTAGAGGTGTTGGTAATATACATTTTGATGCACTATTGCATACACTGTTGGTGTTGTCATGTTAATAAGTTGTTGTGATGTTGTAGAGAGAAACGAGGACGTTTCTTTAATAAGTAGGGGAAGACTGTAACCTTTAAATTTGCTAGTTCGTTATTTTATTTTATTTCACTTGTTGATTATTTTATTTGGGGAAAAAAGAAACAGATGTCAAACAATAATAATTGAAGAAATGTTTTATATATTTTTATTTGTCTTATGCAAAGTTTTATATATATTGGTGTAAAGGTTATTTTGTGCTCCTGCCTCTTTAAGGCAGAGCACGCTGGAAAAAAAAAAAAAAAGAGAGAGTTGAAGTGAGTTGTATGCGAGACGAGTTAGGTGGCTGTTCATGCTGTTATGCCGATGCTTCTGATTAAAGAAGAAACGTGAATTATCACCATTGTAACCCGTGTTTTATTTATGTTACCCACGATGAAGAGACTGGAGTAATCGCCGATGCGGCATCGAGAAATAAGGGTTACACTAGTTATAAAGATGTCATTAAGGGTTATTACACTGCCAAATGCTTTAAGTTTGATAATTAGACCTGTTATGACATATTTGTGACAGGTTGACAGGTTATGATTTCTTGGTTAGTGTCAAGTTGTCATAATCAAGACATTTTTGTCTTGGGTAAAGTCAAGTTGTCATAACAAAGACATTTTTTGTCTTTGTTAATGTCAAGTTGTCATAACAAAGACATTTTTTGTCTTTGTTAATGTCAAGTTGTCATAACAAAGACATTTTAAACAATGTCAACTTTGCATTAAAAGTGTCATAATTTACTGAATGACACTTAATGACAACAGTCATAAACATTCATAAAGACTCCTTCATGTTCATGACAGGTGTTATGTCATGTTTATGACAGTGTCATGTCAGTCTTATGCCCACCCCTTCAAATAAAGTGTTACTAAAATATGTCGAGTCTACAAATCGACACTGACTAAAAAATATGTTGAGTCTACAAATCGACACTGACTAAAAAATATGTCGAGTCTACAAATCGACACCGACTACTTTACTCTGACTCTTCGCGTCTACCTCCGACAACTGGCCGAGTCTCTTACTCTAACTTACTTGCTTCCCTAAACTGACCTGCAGCAGTAATATCAGACAGACTCCAGAAAATGTCCTTTAAATGCTTTTAATTACGGCCAGGAGAGTTCTCGAGCAATACTCAGAGAATCTCCCAAGTAAAAACAAGGCCGGTGGATCTCAGACAAATTCCATTGAGAATCCCCCCGAAAACACTGATTCAACAGTTTTTATACAATAGGGAGGTATATCAAATGGCATTAATATGATTGGCTCTTCATTTACAGTCTGTTCTGTTACTGGTTAGAGGAGACTTTGTTTTAATGATTACTTCATTGATCACAAGTTCTAGTCATCTGTCTAGTTTCATTTCCCATATTTGTTATTTACACTCACAGTCAGGTATTTGACACACATAGCTACATTCATCTAAAGTACAGAATGTCTTAGTACATTGTCTCAGAGTTTTAGCAGGTTAAATGAGGTTAAATATTAAAAACATGGTTAGTTTAATATACAGTTTAAAATTTCTATGACAGTTCCCCTCTCTGGCCGTTATCACGGCCATAATTACATTTTAATTCTAATCAATTTTCCATACCTGCATGATCCCATTATAAGTCAGTGACTTTAATACCACCTGTTATCTTTAACCATTTTCATGTTTCTCTTTATAATACCTTTAAGATATTCCTTCAATCAACATCCTAAGCTGTAATGAAAATACAACCAATTTCCAATGTTATCACATACACATACTGTCACGTTTCAGTGTGATAGTTCTGTTTTGTGATCTTGTTTTCCCCTGTCTTGTGTGATTTTTGGTTTAGTCCTGTTAGTTTTTTCCGCTCCTCTTTTGTGTTCAGTTTCTTCACCTGTTTTCAGTTAATTATCTCGTTTGGTTCAGTTCATTTAAGCCCTGTGTTTTCCCTCAGTGTTTGTTGGTCGTCGTCAATGTATGGTTGTGTTTACCTTGAAATCCTGGAGTTTATTTTGTTCTTGTACGTTTATAGAAGTTTATTTTTGTAAATAAATCAACTATATCGCAGATCCAGTGTCCTCGTTTTCAGCTACCTGCAGCAACCCTGACAGAACGACCAACCTAAAACAAAAGATGGAGATCTGGAAGCAAGCCTTTGTGGGAACCCGCCAAGCTGTGTTCCGTGGGAACCGTGGAGGTCACAGAGGAGGATATGGGCGGTATAGTCCAGTGAAAACAGAACCAGTCATCTGCACAGTGCACAAGTTTATTTACGAGTTTGATGACTTCACCGATCTCCCTCCTCTCATCGGTCCAGAAGAGACCGTCGCCTGCCCACCAGAGCCTGAGTCTGACCCATTTGATGACCTTCCTGAGCTTCTTCCGCCAGAGACCGTCCAGCCAGAGACCGTCCAGCCAGAGACCGTCCAGCCAGAGACCGTCCAGCCAGAGACCGTCCAGCCAGAGACCGTCGCCTGCCCGCCAGAGCATGAGTCCAGCCCCAAGCTCCCTGAAGTGCTGGTTCCGTCCAGTTCCGAGTCCCATGATGTGCTGGCCCCGTCCAGTTCCGAGTCCCATGATGTGCTGGCCCCGTCCAGTTCCGAGTCCCATGATGTGCTGGCCCCGTCCAGTTCCGAGTCCCATGATGAGCTGGCCCCGTCCAGTTCCGAGTCCCATGATGAGCTGGCCCCATCCAGTCCTGCGCCAGAGCCCGTTGATCCTGCGCCAGCGCCAGAGCCCGTTGACCCAGCGCCAGAGCCCGTTGACCCAGCGCCAGAGCCCGTTGACCCAGCGCCAGAGCCCGTTGACCCAGCGCCAGAGCCCATTGATGTCAAGTCAGTTCCCGATCCTGAGCCTGTCCTCCCCAAGAAAATTTTGGGGGGGGGGGGGGGCTATACGCCTTCGCCGTGGCCGGCCGAAGACCCACGGAGGTCTGAAAAAAGATCCTCACCACCACAGCCGCCCGAAGGGTCCTCACCACCATGGCCACCCGAAGGGTCTTCACCACCACGGCCGCCTGAAGGGTCTTCACCGCCGTGGCCACCCGAAGGGTCCTCACCGCCGTGGCCACCCGAAGGGTCCTCACCGCCGTGGCCACCCGAAGGGTCCTCACCGCCGTGGCCACCCGAAGGGTCCTCACCGCCGTGGCCACCTGAAGGGTCCTCACCGCCGTGGCCACCCGAAGGGTCCTCACCGCCGTGGCCTGCTCTGCCCTGGAGGCTTCCCGGACCTGCACCATGCCCTCGTCAGCCTCCAGGGCGCCCACCCTCCCACCCCTTTGGATGTTATACGGCGCGAGGACGCGCCTTCGGGGAGGGGGGAGGTACTGTCACGTTTCAGTGTGTTTAGTTCTGTTTTGTGATCTTGTTTTCCCCTGTCTTGTGTGATTTTTGGTTTAGTCCTGTTAGTTTTCCCGCTCCTCGTTTGTGTTCAGTTTCTTCACCTGTTTTCAGTTAATTATCTCGTTTGGTTCAGTTCATTTAAGCCCTGTGTTTTCCCTCAGTGTTTGTTGGTCGTCGTCAATGTATGGTTGTGTTTACCCTGAAATCCTGGAGTTTATTTTGTTCTTGTATGTTTATAGAAGTTTATTTTTGTAAATAAATCAACTATATCGCAGATCCAGTGTCCTCGTTTTCAGCTACCTGCAGCAACCCTGACACATACCATCTTATCATCTCTTCATCTCATTCCCAACATTCTATCTTCAAGCAATCTAATTCTAAACATACCATAGTACATTGCCTTTTAACTTTAGACCTTGAGTCAAGTTTCATCACCTTTAGCTAAATTTCGAATCGCATTGATCTATTAGGCCTTTAACAGCTGATACTGCTGATGAACCATTTTTTTAACATTATTGTGTTAGCTTTTAATTTAAGCAGGCAATTGTTTTTTCTTGACAGATCTATTTAAGGACCTGTGTAATAAAATCTAACCAAAAAAAAAAAGTTCTATAATTTTTCATTTTTATACTTTAACACTATCAATAATTTTATTATTTTGTTTCAAACAATGTCATTATTTTGAAATTAACTCTGTTTCACCCAGCTCTTGCCACGAGAATAGCCTTAGCTGATGACATGCAATTTAACTTTACTTATCTTTCTACAATCCTATTTTCCAGAATTAACTGATGGATATAACTTATACTACCTCTAAGTTTTGGGAATGCGGAATAGCTCATAATGGTTCCATTTATCCAGATCATTAAATCTGTAACTTTATTGTGAATTTAGAAAGCTTTTCAGAATTTTTTATATATTAGCAAATATTCTATTTCTCTGAATCGTCTAAACTATTTAGACTAATTTTTAGTTTAAATTGAACATGTTTTGGTCATATTGTTCTTGGTCTAGGTTTTAACTCTGTGGCCTGCAAAATTTGTTTTAATACGTTGAAGACCTCTCTTCAACAAAACAAATCCATATTTCATTTCTCGAAGCCGGGCTAAATAAGAAAGCACTGTTGCTGTATTCCTAGAATAGACTAGACCCGCAGTGGCGCAGTCACCTCTCAGATATCAAATACAGACATTAGACAATACGTGAACAGAACATTTCAGTAATCACACTGGTAACAACTTTAACTAATAATAATCCATAATTAAATAGGTTTCCAAAAATCAATCCCCTTTTGAAAGCTTTTCTTTCTCTATTTTAGCAATTGGAAACACATTGTGTAGGTTCACACCCCTATTGAAAACCTGACTTTTCAAAATCAAATAATTAAACACTTTAAAATAATAACCATATAGACCTAGAGTTGCATTTGAGAGAACCAGTTCTAATTTCTCAAATGCAATTTGTCATTCATTGCACAATTTCAATTTTCAAAACTTTCTGTTGTTCATAAGCAATTTAAAAGGAGATTTGGAGATCTTCTCACAATCTCGGATCCATGGACAAAAATAAAAACATTTCTATCTCGTACCCCTTTGGTGATGACAGCATGTGATTTCAAAAGTTCATAATTAGATTAATTGTTTTTATTGAATCCAGAAAATTATCTTTAAATGAAATGGAGTGACCAATATTTTTGCTATTCTAGCCATAATGTCTCTTTGGGACACTTTGTGCCCTACTAAATATAGGGCAAAATATATTTGTTGAGAATAATCTATTCTCAACAAATACATGCTTTTACCACTATCAAATCCAGCCCCAGTGTTTTACCTGATTGGTGAGTCAATCTCTCACTATTGCTATTCTACTATTGAACTTCCTGTATTAGGGCAGCTGGACTGGTCCCTATTGGAAGCAGATTCAAAGTGTTAGTTTAAGAAATATGAAGAATTGCTGAAACCAGTGGATAATCAAAGACAATAATCAAGTTAATATGATAATTAACTAAATTTGAAACGTTCTCTGTAGTGATCAAAAATGCAGCACCTGGCCCACAAGTGAGTGGATGGAAGTCTTTCTTTTCTGTGTGGATTGTCGTTCAGTTGACTTGTTAGGCTGATACGTTTGATCATCAGGCTGCGATGGATCTCTCGGTCTGGCTTTATGCATGGCAAAATTTGTCTTTAGGAAAAGTCTCAAGTGAATTGTCACCTCTATGTTGATTCAATGAATTTGTGTTTAGTTCTGTGTATCATACAATTACTTGGTTCAACTTGATAATTAAATAAACAAGTGATTGAGTGTATTAGCAGAGCTTACCATTCTGTAGAAAAGGTGCCAGAAATCTAATGTTGCTACCACAGGAACCACAAAAGCATCCAATATATCCAGCCAATTCAAGTCCACAATATGGACAATACATAACCTGGAAGAGAAACAATGTGACTGCTTAGTGCTAAACAATACTAACATGTAACTAAGCAAATTAATGCCACTGATATAGCCTAGACATTTGTACAGCAGTCATTTTGACTTGGAATGCAAAACACAGATATTTGAGAAACTCAACATACACAAAAGGTATTCACACGTATTGTCAGTGAAATGAAAATATAGCTTGTCAACACTCATAAGAAATGGGTTATTTTCTCTAAATTGTATGCTCAATGTTCTTTGTTAGCTTCATGAAGTTATATAACTGGTATTAGTATTAGTATCCTCTGATCAAGGTTAATAATTGTTAACTGATAAGAAAAAAATTCATTTATTTTAATTATTACTTCATATTAGTAGTGTCAGCAAAACTTATAGGTAGTTTTACTGGCTTGTTACCTGTTAATTTAGAGTAATCCAGTAACATGAACATAACATTTGACAGTTTATTGTGTATTTCAGATCATTTAGCTAATAATATCCAAAGGTCCAATGAATACGATCAGGATTCTTTGAATACGTTTCCGTATTTGCAGCGCGTTTCTGTAATTGCAGCGCGTTTCTGTAATTGCAGCGCGTTTCTGTAATTGCAGCGCATTTCCGTAATTGCAGCGCGTTTCCGTAATTGCAGCGCGTTTCCGTAATTGCAGCGCATTTCCGTAATCGCAGCGCGTTTCTGTAATTGCAGCGCGTTTCCGTAATTGCAGCGCGTTTCCGTATTTGCAGCGCGTTTCTGTAATTGCAGCGCGTTTCCGTAATTGCAGCGCGTTTTCGTATTTGCAGCGGGTTTCTGTAATTGCAGCGCGTTTCCGTAATTGCAGCGCGTTTCTGTAATTGCAGCGCGTTTCTGTAATTGCAGCGCGTTTCCGTATTTGCAGCGTGTTCCGTATTTGGTTGTGTTGTGAGTCTTTGGAGCACACGAGTTTTGTAAAATTGATGAAGATGTTTTCTTAATTTGCTGGTGTTTTTTTCTATTTGCATGTGTTTTTTTTTCTATTGCATGTGTTTTCTTCATTTGCAGCACGTTGAGCTCTCTCGGCCACCGTATCAACCTCCTCATTACCCTCTACTCCCACATGTGCTGGAACCCATAAAAATGAAATGTTTACTCCTATTCTGTATATTCTATACAGATTTTGTAGTACTTCATATAAGATATCCTGCCTGGATGCTGACTTTCCACTATTTATACTCATTAAAGCTGAAAAGGATTCTGAACAAATCACTACATCCATAGGACGAACATCTTCCACCCATTGAAGTGCCATTAAAATTCCAATCATTTCTGCTGTACATACTGAAACATGATCCGTAATTCCCTTTTCAATACTATATTTAAAATGGGGAATGAAAACTGCTGCTGCTGTATGTCCAGTGTCTGGATTCTTAGATCATTCCGTAATTATTTGAATACTACTGTAATATTCTTGACTTAGGTGCTGCTTCACAACTATATCCTTTGTTATGATCATTTCCTTTGTTTGCATCTTGTCTTGCAATGTTAGATCTACATTAGGTTAAGGGAAAAGCCATGGAGGTATTGATGGTATTACCACTGTAGGACTAATATTTATATTATTTATTTCTATGTTCTGGGCTTCTTTTTCTACATTCCATCCAAAACTATTTATTTCTCCTTTTCCATACTCCCAGCACTTTTCTAGGATCCTTTTCACTGGGTGATTTTTATTGTGTCCCTTTAGTGTACTCCAATATGACATTTTTAATTGTAACCTCCTAACATCCAGAGGCATTTTTGCCATTTCTACCTGTATTGCTGGAATAGGGGATGTTCTGAATGCCCCACAACTTATCCGTAATACTTGCGACTGAATAACATTTATTTTCTTTAACTTAGATGCTGATGCTGAGCTATATACTATGCATCCGTAATCTATTACAGGTCTGATCATTGCACAATATATTCTTTTTAATGATTGCCGACTTGCACCCCAATCTACCCCTGCCAGACATCTTAAAACATTTATTCTTTTTTTACATTTATCTATTATTTTCTTTATATGACTGTCAAATTTAAGTTTTGAATCCATCCACAACCCCAAATATCGAATTTCTGATACTTGTTCTAAGGTTTGTTCATATAGTTTTAATTTTATTTGTGATATCTAATGTGATATTTAATTGGTGATATCGTGGGACAGGTACAGCATGGAAGAGGGGGTTTTGGGCTCAGTTTAGCTCCTCCTAAATGGCACAAGGCAGGCCCAGCTTAAAGGAGGAAGCTGGTAGTCAACGAGGTACGAAAGCAGGAGGAGAGGATGAGATGTATAAAGGCCATTTCCCAGGCCAAGCAGGGAGAGTGGATGAGGTGGGAGAGTGTGGAACAACACAAGATGGGCTGGCAAGACCTTTGGTCAATGGAAGAGAGTAGGATCAGTTTCCTTATCAGGTCAACATATGATGTTCTCCCATCACCGCAGAACCTAAACCTCTGGGTAGGAGAGGATCCCTCTTGTCCTTTGTGTTCATCACCTGCCACATTAAGGCACATTTTGACAGGATGTAAGGTGGCTCTTAGCCAAGGTCGGTTTACTTGGCGCCATGACCAAGTACTGCGATGTTTGGCTTTAGCATTGGAAGGCAAGCGTAGTTTGACCAATAAGTTGCCGCTTGTTCTAGCAAAACATTACACGCAGAAGACAATATTCCTCCGCCCAGGCGAGCAACCACCAAGAAAAGGTGTTAAAACCAATTCTAACCCAGGACAACTGGAAGCTGCTAGGGACTGGAAGATGCTGGCTGATCTTGATCAAAGGCTTATTTTTCCACCTGAGATTGCCACCACCAACCTACGACCAGATAATGTTTTGTGGTCTGGATCAGCACGCATTGTTCAACTGATAGAGTTAACAGTGCCATGGGAGGATGCGGTAGATGAAGCATATGAGAGGAAGAAACTGCGGTATGCTCATCTGGCCGCTGAAGCAGAACAGCGAGGATGGAGGTTTATCCAGTGGAAGTGGGTTGTCGAGGTTTTGTGGCACACTCTACAACCCGGTTCCTCAGAGACGTCGGATTCAGTGGCCAAAAGTTGCGTCGCACAGTAAAGAACTTATCTGAAGCAGCAGAAAGGAGCAGCAACTGGCTGAGGTTGAGACGGAAAGATTCTAGCTGGCTGTGCACAGGCCGTCACGCTATGGTTTCGTAGAATTCTTGAAAACTTGAAGAGTCTGTTGGTTTATTTGTATAGGTTGTATACTATTTACAGTCATTACGTTCCTGTGTATATTGCGTGAATGACGGGTGGTTGGGTAGATTTTGTGTTTTTGCGGTAGGTGGTATGCCATAACCGTTGCCACTGAAACTGCATATTAACGCACCAGTGGGGCTCGACAGCCTTAGTCAAACGGGTTGGCTCGTATGGTTGGGTTCCGGAGAGATTGTGGTTAGGTCTCTCAGCAGCAGGAGGGATGTAGAGGTCAGTAAGCTGGGCTGAGTTGAGTGGGGGACGGAGGGGGGTGACTCTAGAGGTGTCGTGGGCTAGTCGACGTAACACTGAGGACGGAAGGTGCCCACTTGAAGACCCTAGAGATGTCCCCTACTCGGCTCAATCCAGACGGTTGTCGTGCTGGTCCTGTAGTTGCAGCCGTCATGTGTGCTGACGCGCCAAGTACACTGCAGCCATTAACGCCGGACAGAAGGGGAGTCACACCACCATATGGAAAGAAGCGTAAATGGGTGAAGCATAGTTTACTGTAAAGCTAAGTCTTAGTGTTGCTTATCTTGGCGAAAGCCGAGTTCAACTCTTTTGAACAGTTAAAACAAAACCATGCTCTTGTTTCTGCATATTTCTCCCTTATTTGCCAATTAGAGACTTTGTTAAAAAGCATTTTTTTAAATTTGAAGCCCACCTCAGAGAGAATTGTTAATGTACATCCTATGAGTGGTAGTGTGTCACATTACTGCTAGAAAAGGTTGACAAAAAAAAAAAAACAGAAAGTAAACATGACTGGGAGGAAATTGGTTTTAATATTCATGTTTCACTTTTAGTAGCAGATAATGCTTTTTGTAGTAATTATCAGCCATTTCACTGTGTATGATAGCCTCGTGAGACCATCCTGATCTCGCGAGCTTTCAAGGTTTCACTCGCAGATCAGTCTGGATACTTTCCGTTAAAGAAAATTTGGGAGCAGTTCACCAAACGAACGTCCAATCAGCGTTGGCTTTGAGGCGGGTTGAGGTGTGACGCAACGAGAAGCGCGACAGTTCAGTCTAAAGAACATGGCGGCTTCAGTTATTTGTAAATTGTAGTTACATAAACGGCAAATATCCTTTGCTGACATGTTGCTTATTTGCTGAGCTAACGAGCCTTTACCTGCAGCAGCAAGAGTAGCCTGGCTTGTGGTTGTGTTTTCGTCGTAGCTCTGTTAGTACGTCATATGCTTCGTTGATCTGATTGGTTGATTTGGCCCGTCTATCACCAACATAGGCCAATCAGCTAACCAGTATTTTCGCCCCTTACCAAAACTACTTCAACGGAAGGTTTCCAGATGGATATGCGGAGCAAATCCATCTGGCGGAGTCAGGTTATGTGTATGATGCTTGCAAAAATATTTAAAAGCTGTAAATATAGCTCAAAGTAGCATGTACAATGGCACCGCTTAGAACATGTGCGTGTGTGTTATTTGTGCTTGTATGCTTGTTTGATCTGAAGAGAAACATTTTTATTGCACTTTCTCTTTTATTATTTTGTATGTCTGTCATAGACATAACATAATTTTCTGTTCACTTCCTCAGATGTGCCTGGTGTTTATACAGAAGAAGTGTCAGTGATGGAGGAAGATTCAGTCACTATATGCACTGGTGTTCAAACAAACCAACACGAAAAGATTAGATGGTATTTTCAATATGGACATAAATGGATTCAGATCGCTCACATCAGTGGAGATCTCAGTGATATCTGTACAGATGTTCAGTGTAATGAAGATAATGAGAGATTCACAGACAGACTGAAGCTGGATCATCACACTGGATCTCTGACCATCATGAACACCAGAAACACACACTCTGGAGTTTATACACTAATGATCATCAACGGCAGCGACACTGAAACGATCTTCAATGTTTCTGTTACTGGTGAGTCATTATGTTTAAATCATATAATCTTGTTTATTATATCAATGACATTCAGAGGTTTTTCTCTTTATCTCCATCATTGAACTGAATCACTTTCAACAGTTTAGTTTTTCCACTGATGATCCATTAGTTTTTAAAAGTTTTTTTTTTCTGTTCATTCCAGTTCTTTCCATCTGTTTAAATGCATTTATTATTTCATACTTGTTTTTATTTCACAATAAAGTGCAAATAAATTGCAAATGTGTAAAAATCTTATAATGATCAGAAGTGTTTGCAAATCATTATAAATACTTTAGAATTATAATGTGTTTATTTTGGAATATTATAATGTAGAAATGTATATTTCAATGCAGTAATGCATTGCATAAACATGTAGGTGTGTAATATGTGCGGATCTGTAAAAAAATAAAAGAAAAACTGCAGCAGAGTTGAGATATACACAGTAAATCTATACGAATAAAAACATCCACGATTAACTTGATATTTAGCAATTTTGCAGTTTATTTTGTTTCTACTGAATTTGTCAAGATCCAGGAATTGAATATGCACCATTATTTCCACATATAATTTTTGTTGTGGAGTTTTTTTCCTCAAAAAGATCCTCCAATCATCTGTTGGTTTGTGTTTCAGGTGTTTCTGCTGCTGAACTAGATAAAATGAAGAGAAAGACAGTGATGGAGGGAGAATCTGTCACTTTAGATCCTGGTGTAAGAAACACAGATGATGTGATGAAATGGTATTTTAATGACATTCCCATCACTGAAATCACTGGAGATCCCAGTAAGATCTGTACAGATGTTCAGTGTGAAGAGAGATTCAGTGACAGACTCAAGCTGGGTCAGACTGGATCTCTGACCATCACACACACCAGAAACACAGACTGTGGAGAATATCAACTACTGATCAACATCGGCAGATTCAGGATCATTCGACGTTTCTGTGTTTCTGTCACTGCATTGGTGAGTATCATTTAGTCATTTGAATTTTAGAATACATCATTTTAAGTTTTATTTCATAACAATGTTTAACATGATATGAGTGACAATTTAAAGGAAACCTGTGTGAACAAAGACTCTCGTGTTTCAGACTCGTCTTAAGTTGCAGTCAGAGGGGGAGCTTTAGAAGGGCAAGTATTACATACAGATATTATAGTGAGAGAAAAATATTGTCTTTAGTGTGTGTGTCTCTGTGATGGGCAGGTTTAGGGGTAGGGTTAGTGTAAGTGGAGAGAATAGAGTTTGTACAGTATAAAAATTTTTAAAGTAAAACTACATTACCCATGATGCTGTACAGAAAATATTCCACCAATCAGGGAGTGGAAACAAGCCAAACATGCCAAAGATCTCTTTAGCTCCGCCCACTTTCATGAAGCAATTTCCGTAATTGAGTCGATCTCCATACGCTCTCAAAATACTTCAATATTTGAATATACTGTATAATAACATTTCTGTCAGGTCCATTAAGTCAAGAACACACAGACAAAATAATTTAGAATTTAATTGAATAGATTGCAAACAGGTTAATGTTCCTGAATTGAAATTTGGCGGTATGGCTCTGTTCAGGGAGTCCTCTGACCTTTCATGAGCACCATGAAATAGCATAGAGTCAGAGGACAGCAGCAGCAGCATTTCAGACGAGACCACTTTGGCAAGTTTACTTGAGTTTATTGAACACAATTAATCTTTGGCGGTATGGATCCTTATGGGGGTTCTTGCTCCGTAATTAATGACATACGTAGCTTTAGCATTAACCCCCCTATGGAACCATCGGCTTGGCAATATACAGATGATTAAGACATTTAGTAATGTCTTTTAGCCGTGGTTTAAATGTATCAGTGAGGTCCGGGACGTCTATGTTGTAGCTTGCTACGAGGGAGGGTGAGTTTCTTGTGGTGTCCGTGACTCTAGAACTTGGAAGCCTTGATGATCTGAAACAAAGAAGACAACAGCCAAAACGTGCACAGAAAAATGCTTGATACTTAGTAGTCAGGGTGGGGGGGGGCGGGTTGCGAGCAGTTTAAGCATACATCCCAGCGGAAGTGCAGCGTATATATATACTTCCGGTCTAATAGGAGAACGGTAGTGGTTGGAGCGATTTGACAGCTGACCGCGTCAGCTGATCGCAGCCGATGCCTACGTGGCCTGTCTGAACTAACGCTGTGCTCGATTAGGGAACGCTCACACAGTTTTAGGACTGTGAGAGCTAAAATATCCCCTGTGAACAGAGCAGGCAACATGACATAAGCAAATGCCACATTATGCATAAGGAGGAGCTGGGGAGGTGGCGGGCAGCAGACGCGAGCTGCGAGCCAGCAGAGCGAGCAGCAAGCATGTATGAGCCAGGTGAATGAGCTTTAAATAGGGCGCCTTGTTTGAGCTTGGCCATTTAGCAGCAAGGGGAGTTAACCAGCTAATGCAGCTCAGCTGGAGCAGATCAGCTGACAGACAGCGTTGATAGCAAATAGCATAAGCAGCGGCTTGACTACCTGGCCTGCCAGAACTGACGCTGATGCTTAATTTCTGCTCTTCTGCTGTAAACTTTCCCATGAATGAATGGCGTTTCCATCAAAATCCTGATGAGAAATAAACATTCCAGACTGAATATTATTGACTGATTGATGGCAGATTTGCTGATTTCATGAGTTTCTGTGACAGTTACTACTGTTCATTTCTCTCTCTTTAACAATCTGTAATTTATTGTTTCCTCACAGATGGAGAAAGATCACGTGATCCGAGAGAATCCCAACAGGATCATTGTCAAGTTGTGACTTTTCTTGTGCAATTCCCACTTGAAAAGGACAGTCCCTCCACATGAAGATCTTAACTGGACTTCACTCAATAAACAGCCATGGGATCAGTTGTTTGTCTTTTATTAACCATTCTTTGGTGCGCAGTAAACAGGTGAAAAACCTCAAAAGAGAGATGACAAATACAAGTTATTATCTTGACAGCCAAATTAAATAATCAAATCTATTCACATTAAAACACATTACTGCCATTATAAATTACAAGGTTTCCACTTTTTAAACAAATGTTATCCAAATAAATACCCATCATTTTAAATAAAATGATCAGAATCAGTACATTTTTAGCCAAATTCACATTTTAGCCAAATGCAATACAAAATATTTTTAGTAGTAAAAAATTCAATTTACTTTCTAATCATTAGTTTTAAGCCGTATTTTCCTAGTAAAGAATTATTATAAGGTATCATTGTAGCCACACAACTAGATTCCAAACAAATCAGTTTTTTACTTTTCAAAATGTATAGCATGCGTTACACTCATAAATCTCATTAGCTATGTTACCCATGTGTTCGTTTGTAGTATGATCGCTCGTGGTTGCGCTATGGGCGCTTTCACTTTGGGTGTGGTCCAGTGCCATGAGAGCAGTATTCACGGAGCAGAGAATTGCCATCCTTTGTTAATCCTGTGCTAATGTTGTGTGTATGAGTGCTGTGTGCGTCCTTAAAGGATAATTCTGTCAGGTCCATTAAGTCAAGAACACAGACAAAATAATTTAGAATTTAATTGAATAGATTGCAAACAGGTTAATGTTCCTGAATTGAAATTTGGCGGTATGGCTCTGTTCAGGGAGTCCTCTGACCTTTCATGAGCACCATGAAATAGCATAGAGTCAGAGGACAGCAGCAGCAGCATTAGGGAACGCTCACACAGTTTTAGGACTGTGAGAGCTAAAATATCCCCCCAAACAAAACCATACCTGGCAATCCTCTGTGATAGCTACAGAGGATGATTTATTTGACTACATGAGCTATTCCCCCCAAAACAAAATTGAGTGTCTCGAACGGTGTCGTCTGAGCCGGCCTAATTTAGCGATTTATAATAGTAAGTAAAAATATTAATTAATTACTGAAATGACTAATCAAGACCGCAATAGCTAAAACATGCTGTTACCTAGATTATCCGTCTTTAAACTGTTTGACAGTCTACAGTGTAAGCTCTATGGATAGATGACTAATCCACCTCTGAGAACGAGCTAGATGAACAAATTAAACAGCTGATAGCACATCAAGGGCGTTAACTGAGCAGAGCGCGAGCAAAATAATGATCAAATGTGTTTTATTAATGAAACAAATCAGAGACTTGAGCTCATGGCTTTCTGGGCGTCAGAATATCCCGAACATCGGGACGGAGGTATCGTTCGTAAGCAGCAGAACCACCGCCCCATAGCTTAAAGGGTTAAACCGGAGCGAGTGCCGCCGCCGTAGTTGCTGCACAATGCGTAGAATGAGCTGTATACGGTCCGGAGGCAGTCCGCAGAAGTTAATTCCTATCACAGCAAGCTGCTTGAATCTGCGCTGCATAGTGGTAAAAGCCAGCGTGAGCAACGCGATCAGTTGCCAATGACAACAGATAACGCACGTAGCCAATATGATCACATAAGCATTTTTATGAAAACGACTAAGTTAGATAAGCCCAAATGCCACACGGATAGCATTAACGAGAAGCATGTTGCCAACACACTGATAGCTTTTAGCAATGAATATTAAAAAGGAACTTAGCTTCGTGAAGACTTTCAGAGATGAATGGAGAATGTATCACGTCGAGTCCTGTGTCAATATTCCAGCAGAAGCGAGCAGCGAGCCAGCAGAGCGAGCAGCAAGCATGTATGAGCAAGGTGAATGAGCTTTAAATAGGGCGCCTTGTTTGAGCTTGGCCATTTAGCAGCGAGGGGAGTTAACCAGCTAATGCAGCTCAGCTGGAGCAGATCAGCTGACAAGACAGCGTTGATAGCAAATAGCATAAGCAGCGGCTTGACTACCTGGCCTGCCAGATAAATTCAGCTGACGCTGAATTTCCGGTATTTAACACTTTAAGTCTATTTTCTAGTTTGTTTTGGATGAACTAGAGTGGTGGACTTAGAAATTTTGACGATGGGTCCTGTCTCGAGTTTTTGACTATTTTAGGATCGCCTCTGGGCGCTTCAGAGTGGTTTTCTACGAGCATACTGAAACCTGTCCTTAAAAACAACACTTCATATCAGCTTTATTTCCACATATGAATGAGGCCTGAAACATCAAGTATGACTGAACTCTCGCAGTTTAACGTTACATGTTTGGGGGTTTCTAAGTCTTGCACCCAGCCGCAGCCGAATTGTTCATAAGCTTCTAATGACTTAAAGCTTCTGAACTGTTGCATTGTGTAGGGAGTAACGTTGGACACTGATACCATAAACAAACCAGGTAATTGACTATGTCAGGGTAACTCTTATGTGAAAGGTGGTAGTGCTTTGGGTCTTTCTGTAGCAGGTCGGTCCATGTTGTTGATGTCAAGTAGTTTCTCTAAATAACGCTGCTTGGTGTTGTTATTTAGTCTCTCCCGATAGAGCCCCTTTTGCTTCCCCCTTCTTCATTTATTCCCAAGAAACTGTGGTTATCGCAAAAATGCAAACAAATATCAAGCTGCTCTCTCTCTCTGTCGCTATTTCTCTCGGTCTCACGGTCGAAGTAACCATGAGAACGGATAGTGTATCCTACCAAGATATTGAATCCTTCCCACAATGCATACCCGTGATATCACATTCTCATTCCCAAAAGAGATTCGCAGACCGCATGCGGATGGGTCCTAAACGGTTAAAAAAACTGAACTCTTGCGAAAAGTTCCGGTTCCTGGTTCCTATCCGAAAATTCCAGCGGAAGTTAAGCTTTGCTATGATATTGATAAACAAACCTGAATTCTTAACTTTTAATAAAATAAATAATGATTTTATAACGATAAGTTGTCATGTCATTTTTTTTTATTTTCATTATTTTCTAACGTTATTGGGGCAGTTAATACAATTAAAATGTAGCCAGACATGATCGAACTATTGACATTATACCACTTTATCACATTTTTTAGCCGACCTGACATGTCAACGTCCTGAGCAACTTTCCTCATGCAGCAGCCTTCCTATTAATATCTCTATAACCCTCTTTAGAGAGATCATACAGCTATCAACCTTTCTAATCTCTCCGCCATTTTTGTTCTACCGGCTTTCGACGCTTTTCACTGTGTAGTACGACGTCCGTTGGGGGCGTATTGCGTATATCACGGAGCTGATTTCAACTGCCAGTGTGAAGGCGGCGTTACAGAAACTACACCATATTCTCCGTTCCCCGCGCTCCTCAGCAACCACCGTGCACTCCGCGGCTTTGTGACCTTTCTGTCCACAATTGTAACAGGTGAGTCTCATACTCCAATTGACCTTTCGCCGGCCCCTCCCCCAAAACGGCCATTGTCCAATCACACATCATAGCAACCGTTACTATGTGAGCAGGTCCGTCAAGCATTCCAAGCAAGATGGTGAAGCGGTGCGCCCAGGCGTTTGTAAATCTGACACTAGATAAGTTACCCCGAGAGATTGTCTGGAGGAGTTGTGTTCTTTCCATTCCCAAAGCTGAAAACTCAACGTGAGTGGTGCCTACAGTGGATAAAACAGTGTGGACGGCCCCACTCCCAGTTAACTTACATGTGTCGAACATGGTTAACTCGCATGCAGCGTGCGTGAGACTGAGACACTGAGATTAACGTTATTCAAAGCAACATGGAGAAAGCAGATCAAGAGGATTCACAAAGGAAGTATGTTTTTTAAAGGGTTGTTGTTAACATGATATTTTCGGGGGAAATGAGCCGCAGTCACTAGCAGTGCAGCGCCCGTAGACTACAGTTTAGAGGAGTGCACGATCGCAATGGGGAACGCATGAACCTTAACGTTACTTGACAACATCAGTTCATATATCAATATCGTAACGAATAGAAATAACCTTAAATAATGTATGGTTATCTGCATCTTTCCGTCTCTTATGTATACTTTTTAACACGAAAATCACATTCAGCATGACACGCAAGCGGTTGCTGTGGTAATGAACAAGCTTGTTAAATGAATGTATAATCCTGTGCTATCTGAGGCAAAATTACTAAATATGCAGCGCGAGTTATATATTTCTAACTCCAAACAATTAGCAACTGAACCAGCTTATAAAATCTTCTTGAAGGCTGTGCTGGTTGCATTTGAGGTAACTTAACTTACAGGTCATGGGGTTTCTCAGATTTCACTTGAGACCGGTAAGCATTAGCCTCGATAGTAGTCGTGTCTCCTTCATTGTGTATTTTTATAAACTTGAATATATCCCTCCACTGCATACTGTAACCATTTTTGCCTCGGTCTGGAGGATATCGCGGAGGTATTGCTCAAAAAAAGGTCACTGACACGCACGGGTATACCTATTCCCGTCATGGCAATCTGTCGCGCTGGCCGTGTTCGACCATTTGTTTGACGGACGGAGCAACAGTAACTAAGGGGGGCGGGGCTCGGCGAAAGGCTAATTGTCTCCCCCTTTAATTTTCATTACGCTGTCCTCTACCGAACCAGCTGTGCCAAACTTCTCTGCAAATGTTAGTGTTTCATCACTCTGTGAGTCTGCGTAATGAAAATAGAGAATGGTTTGAAAGTATCGGGTAAACCCTTTAGAATCATGGCAGTCAATAAATCGTCGCTCAAAGTCTCTCCCGCATTCCGCAATGCTGTGATTGTGGTCTCCGCACGAATAATATAATCCGTAACGGTTTCATTTACACCTTTCTGAAGAGATGTCAACTCCGTATACAAACTTATCACACGTGGCTTCCCTTACCAGCGTAGTGATCTCTCAAAATCTGTAACGCCTTCTTGCCATCATCAGCAGCCTCTCTCATCACAAGCGACATACTCTTGTCATCTAATAATTGGATCAGCACTGCATATGCCTCTTCATTTTTACTGTCATCTTCCACCTCCGCACCCTCATCGTCCACGGCAGAGGCTTCACCCAATATGGAGGATTTTAAACCCAGAAGACGCAAATGTGCCAGGAACTTTGTTTCCCACAGTTCGTAATTATTTTCCTCTCCGTCGAAACATAAACGATTCCATCGGTTCCCATACTCTTTACTGGGCCCATAACCTGTTGGCGATCTCAATTAGAGCTAGGTAACCGGTAATACATGACGAAGGATCAAAGGACTTACAACTCAGACATTATCTGGCCTTTAGCCTGCACACATGCACAAGAGAGCAGCGGCCATTTTATTAATGATTGCACACCTGTGTATGTTACCCACTTTATGATCACAGTCCATTAGAGCAATGTTTCCCAACCCTGTTCCTGGTGGCACACCAACACTGCACGTCTTCTTTGTCTCCCTAATCAAACACACCTGATTCAACTCATCAGCTCATTAACCCATGTGATTATGAGCTGATGAGTTGAATCAGGTGTGTTTGATTAGGGAGACAAAGAAGACGTGCACTGTTGGTGTGCCGCCAGGAACAGGGTTGGGAAACATTGCATTAGAGAACATATACAATTACATAGATCAACAGGTATGAGATTGTTTTTGTCAAGTCTCGTTACCAAAGCTGAAACACATTGCATTACACATGGTACACATCAATTGTTGTCCAGCTGTACCTAAAAGTTCCTTTTCTCCGTTGATAAACCGATGCTGCTTCACCTCCGCTCGTGCCTGTCCTTGCACACAGGTTACTTCAGAATCGTTTCTCTTGGTTATCTTTGCTCGTAACGGTAGTCGTTTTCAGAAACAGTTGGCTGTCACATTTGTGGTTTATCCCCAGCTAGCAGGGAACGTTCTCATAACTTTGGATAACATTCCCTACAAGTTTGGTTAATGTTTTAAAAAAAACATTTGAATGTAATGTTCAAAGAATGTTTTAAGGATGTTTTCTCATTTCAAATAATGTTCCTATAAGGTTAAATGTAAACTAAGATAGGCTATTACCTTTTAACTGTAACATTTTGAGGGTGTTTTGGGAATGTTGTTGAGAAAACAGATTATACAATGTTCTCAAAAAAACATTGACACAATGTTCCATAATAACAGAGGAACATTATCAAATCAACGTTTGTAAAATGTTTTGAGGACATTATTGGCCAGTGTTAACAAAAGCTCATAACATTTTATAGCTCATAACATTTTTTAAGGATATTTTAGGGAAGCTGTTTAGGTAACAGATTGTAGAATTATTTTAACCTATAAAATATTGGCATAATGTTCCATAATAAGGGAGGAACATTATCAAAACAGCATTCAAAAAATGTGTGAAACTGTGAGTTTTGAAGCAAAATTCGGCAACTTCTAGCCTTCTTCGCTGATTTTCCCTTTTGTTGTCGCATGTTTTCCCCACGAGCTCCCCCTACAGCTGTGGACCGTATATTTCACAACACTATCGTAAAAAAAAAAAAAAAACTCACTTGCGGCACCCTTCTCCCCCGTTCTACTGCTGCTCACGTGCATTTGTTATTATCAGAGCCGGCCAACTTTACTTGCGGAGCTGTCTACCGAGCTGGGTAATACATCATACACATTATCATAGAACATTGTACATTTTGTATTCCGTAAAGCAGTTCGTGTTTCTCGCTCGTTCTCGTTCTCGTTCTCGTCTCGCTTCTCACGAGACTTCCTATTTTCATTTTGCCGGGACGGTTAGTCCTCATGTTGGAAGGTTGGTTTTCCGCCTGGGAACGCTGGGGGGAGCTAGGAAAGTCACCAATGTCACCAGAACAGGTTGTTTAACCATCCAAATGATTTCTAAACAGCTTTATTAAGTTAAAAAAGTTACCAAGTTCTCCTTTAACAAACCTGAACTGTGTGAACTGTTGGCGAAATGTGTTTACAAGAGTCGAGAAGCTGATTGGGGGCCACTGTAGATCGACGTTTAAAACCACCAATCACAGCATGATTTTCCCGCGACCAGTGTTGGGGAAAGTTACTTTTAAAAGTAATGCATTACAATATTGCGTTACTCCCAAAAAAAGTAACTAATTGCGTTACTTAGTTACTTTTTATGAAAAGTAATGCGTTAAATTACTTTTGCATTACTTTTTCTCATTTGGGCTGGGCTTGCTTGTTTGTTTTTTAATAACAACAAAAAAAGTTCTATTTTTGGCAAATGTTAAGGCCCTTTCACACCAAAAGTGATAAATGCAAGGAAATGCATGTTTAATCCTGTACAGTAGAGGGCGCCGCTCAAACAAACTGTTCAGCCATTCTTCATTACAGAACAATAGGATACAGGAGAAGGAAGTTCAACACGCTTATTTCTACATCTAATCTTGAGTAATTTTTGCCTATTAGTATAGTTGAATTAGATAATTGAAGGTTAGCAGCATTGGTTAATAAATTGAGATTAAATACATAAAATATATTTGTGTAATTTACTATAGTTAATTATAAAAGTTTTGCATAAAATTCTGAGATTGCATTTTACTGTTTTTATTCATTTTGAGGAATGCTGAATGTTTTCCTGCAAGTGAGATGAGTAAATGCATGTTCATATTTAGTCTAGAACTACAATAAGCATCATGTTTACTCTGCACACACACACACACACACACACACACACACACACACACACACACACACACACACACACCACCACACACACACACACACACACACACACACACACACACACACACACACACACACACAGCTTGGAGACCTCATTATTCCTCATTAAAATAACGCGAACACAGCTCAAGGTGGCTATACTTGTGTGGTATAGTTGTAAATATAAACTCCAGGGACTGATTCTTCACATGCTCTTCCCTGCATGGGCAGTGAAAAAAAAGTTCGCTTTTGATTCGCACTTCAGAACAGCTCGTCGACATGTTGTTTTCACTGTTTTCTGGCGCGTGCAATGAGTGGGCGTGTCTTATTTAAATAACTTGTACAAGTGACGTACGAAAGTTAGAGAAAATGCATCGTTCGTCTATCGATTCATATCAGCGACTCAGAGTCGACTCTTACTTTTGAGAGACAATAACTTTGTATACGGTGAACTTTCATATTTAAAACTTTGCAGGATGTTTTCGTTCACTTAGATCTATGTTACACACTACATGAAAGGTAATTTTCAAAATTCCATAATAGGTACCCTTTAAAAGAACTTCATTCACTGATGACTCTCATATGTCCACTCAAATGTCTTTCAATCTTATTTTCTTTAAAAAGTTAATAACAGTATTTTTAATCAGTCCGTCTTGATAAATACTAGTGCTTACAAGACACCGGTTTGATACAGCCAGCGCTTACTTACAGACAACAAACATAATATTGATCACTCAGATTTCACATTTGACTTTATGCAAAATAAATGGTTTGTCAGAGACTGTTGCATAATTAAGTGATAGAAATGAATGATGTCCATTGTTTTCAATTTATAGGGAGATATTAGGTTCATTCGTTCATTAGGTTCACTGATAAAGAATCAGAATCAGTAATCAGTGTTGCAAAGGCACTAATTATGGTCTTTGCAGCTGTAAAAGGAAAGGTTTTCAAACCAGTTCCAGATGTAATACTTATTTCATATACAACGATATTACTAAATCACAGAAGTGGATGTCTCAAATGAGACTCAAGTCTTAAAAAGTTTAAATCAGAGTGCTAAAATCAGTGTAGAAAATTACGACAGTTTTGATGTGATTCTACTAACATTACAAGAACAACACTTTTATTAAAAATAAAATGTTGCATGATCGTTCCGGGTTACTTGACTGTAACCCTGTTCCCTGAAAAAAGCTAATTGGGTGAATGTGAGCCTCCCCTTACAGTAGGTAAGGACAGCCGAGCCCCCCTTCCCCCAAATCCCGTCCACCGGCCCTAACCCACACACGCCTTTGCAGTAAAAGCCATCTTTTGTGTGTTCCAAGCAATGATGAGTATCGTGGTATAGCAATACTTTTTGCTACAAGAGCTTCACTGTGGAACCAAGTTTTACTTATTTTAATTTCCTGTGTTATTTTAATAATGTTAGTAGAATCACATCCAAACTGCTCTCATTTATGTAATTTTCTACACTGATTTTAGCACTCTGATTTAAACATTTTAAGACATTTAAGACTTCAATGTAAACACCCATCTCTGTGATTGAGTAATATCGTTGCATTTTTGTCAGTTCCCTGGAAAAGAGTTGCTTTAGGTTTTTTGACGAGAACTGATAAGGAATGTATAAGTTCTTGAGAAATCACACCTGGTTAACTGTAACAAAGGTAGAAGACAACGGCTTCTCATTTCTGAGGTGTCCGATATCACCTCGTGTCCAAGACAAATGAGCGTGACACTACACAGACGTGCCAAAAGCGCCCTTTCGACTCTTTATTGTGCCACGTGCCGGTATTAAACAAGTGGTCAGCAGGAGGTTCGAACCGTTTCCTGAAAAAAATGTTCTGATACTCACGACAAGGAAGAGTCTCACGCTGATGATAACTCTCATGATGATCAAGTGCAATACCGCACTAGATTTGAACGATTAAGATTAGGATTAAGGCTAGTTGGCACTTCAGCACTGCATTGTCATCGGGTCCAGGCCAAGCTCCTTCGTCAGATCTGGATCTGGCAGAGTGTGGGAAAACCTCGGGATAAACAAAGACTCCCAGTTTCCGGCTGACCTAATCTATACAGCCTAACATTGAGTTATAGAAGTCTATAATGTATTATGTGTATGCTAGGTCAAAGAGATGTGTTTTTAGTCTAGCTTTGAACTGTCTAGAGTGTGTCTGCTTCCCGGACAATGGTAGGAAGACTGTTCCAAAGTTTTGCTGCTAAAAAGAAAAAGGATCTACGGCCAGCAGTCGATTTTGATATTCTAGGTATTATCAACTGGCCTGAATTTTGAAATCGCAATAGACGTGAAGGACTATATTGCGTTGAGAGCTCGCTCAAGTACTGCGGATCTAAATCATTTAGTGCTTTGTAAGTAATCAGCAATATTTTAAAATGTATACAATGTTTAATAGGGAGCCAATGCAGTGTTGACAGAACCGGGCTAATATGATCATTCTTCCTGGTTCTTGTAAGAACTCGAGCTGCTGCGTTTTGTACTAGCTGTAGTTTGTTTATTAAGCGTGCAGGGCGACCACCCAGCAGAGCATTACAATAATCTAGTCTTGATGTCATGAACGCATGAACTAATTGTTCCGCATTAGTGAGAATGCCTGCGAGAAATAGAGACTGACTTTCAATATACACAAGTGTCTTTGGAATTTTGCATTCATTACATTCAGATTACATAGTTTATCAGTTTGTAGTTATAGTAAACATATAAGTTTATGACTGTGTTGAATTTAGTGGTTATATGCAATTAAATGATGTTTTATTAACAAAGTTCGGGAGGAGCACGTTCAGATAATTAACACGGGTGGAGAGCACTCAGCAATCATGATTAAAACATGTATATATAGACTCAGCAGTCTCGCCTCATTTCTTGACAGTTTAGCAGCATCCCTCCACCACCCCTTCTCCACTCTTCTAGTCCTAAACCACTTTACATACAGGGGGGAGTACTCTGGGTTCGGGCCGAATTCCGAGCTCAGAGCCCTCGCCCCGGACAGCAAGCCAAATACGCATTATACTTTACTCCCTTTAATTGTGTCTAAGTGTGAACTCGTGAACTGCGTCAGACTGAAACTAGCAAAAAACACTTGCATCAAGTCTGGCGAAGCATTGTGCGGGGTGTGAGTGTGTGTGTGTGTGTCTGTGTGTGTGTGTGTGTGAGTGAGTGTGTGTGAGTTAAGTGGGTTGCTTTAGGATGGAGAAGAGGTTGCATGATGGTAAGTTAAGATGCATCTTATAATTTAATGAAATTAGTGAAGTGGCTCAATTTACAGTATTTGGGATTTGGCCAATATCAGTAGCAACTTGTATCTGAGAGCTAAGCTTTCGTCAAAGTGAACACAATACAATGGATTTTTGTTTTCCCAGTCAGGAACTTGTAACATACGACTCGTAGAGAGTTTTGAACCTTGTATTAGGCTACATTTCTGTAGATACTGAGCAGAAGTTTGAGATTTGACATGCATCCACACCTACATGTCCTGTCATGATCTAGTCAACGCCCACTTTGATGTTTTTGTGCTTTAAAAGGAAGCTTTGCACACCAAGTAAGTCACTGTTCCCACCAGAACCACGGGAAACTGCTTCAGAAACACGTGCCTCCTCGAGTCATCATTCAAAATGAGCAAGATCATTGTTTATAGCAGAGAGGGCTTTGAGGGCAGAACAGCTGAATTCAAGTATGATGTCCACAACTTGGAAGAGAAGGGCTTCAACGACTCCATCGCCTCCTTAAAAGTCATTGGCGAACCATGGGTGGGTTATTACGACAAGAATTTTGCTGGAAAGCAGCGGGTGTTTGAGGAAGGAGAGTACGCCACCTTTGATGACAAAAACAAGTTTTCTTCCCTCAAGATGGTCTCACAAGACCTGGACGACCCTGAAATCCAGCTGTTTGAGCACGTGCACTATCAAGGAAGAAGCGTGACCTTACGCAAAGAAACCAATCTCCACGACATTGATTTCAGTGACATAGCTTCTTCCCACAAAGTGAAAGGTGGTGTCTGGGTGCTGTACGAGCACATCAATCGTCAAGGTTCCCAGCTTATTTCTTTCCCTGGCGATCAAGTTTCCAGCTATCTGCCGCTCTCCTTCAACGATGTGGCCAGCTGTGTGCGTCCCTTGCTGCCGAAGCCATAGACAGCATCATTCACAGAACGCTTTCTGCAGCTGAATATGAACCGGATCCCATCTGGGAAGAACGAGGCAGGTGTTGGGGAAAGACAGATCTTGACCAGAAACAATGACTGTGACTCCAATAAGTCTGAAGAAACTTCATGCAATTAGACTCAACCTTTTCATTTGATGATATCTGTGTAAAGACAGACTGTACATGTTATAAAACAAGGATGCATTTTATTAGAAAAAGTTTTAAGCTGCTGGTTGTTTAGCTTTTCACCAGTAGCGATCAGTGTCAGTAAACAAATGCAATAAAATGCAGTTTTGGAATTGTTACGGATCAACTACATATCCGATTGTATTTGAATGTATTTCCCCTGTTTGATGAGAGTGAAATATTGAAAGGGATTTTGGATTTATATTATGCTGAGAAAGAGACAACTGATGCTGTTTTACTCTGTCAACTCAGAAAATAAAGACTCTGAAATATCATAATGCTCCTTGTTTCAATTGTCTTTTATTTACGTTTACATTTTTCATTTAGCAGATGCTTTTATCCAAAGTGACTGAGGAATTGGAAGGAATTCATCTAAAGAGGCAATAAACAGGAGAAGTGATATTTATACAAAGTTTCAGCCATCATTCAAACTAGAACAGGGAGGAATTAAAGGGTAACTAAACCCTGAAACAACTTTTTTTAGTCAATGAACTGTAAGACTGGGGCTTTATTAGTGCTGTTCATTGATTTGAGTAAATGTTTTGACATTTGGGTATAAAGTGTTTGAATTCTACATTATATGGTGTAAAAAGTCTGAGTCTGAGTGCTGCCCTCTTCAGGTTGAACGATGGCTACTGCAGTTGACTACCGCTCACTACCCCACACCCCTATAGCATGAGCTTGCTGACGGGGGTGATTGTTTGCTTTGAGACTCTTCGTGTCACTATCATTATTTACAAACATTTTAAAATCTCTAAAATGACTGAATATAAGACTGTAATTGTAAACGATAACACCATTTGAATTAAATCTTTTTGCCGTCGGATAAACACTTTTTTTTTTGCCGTCCCCTGTCTCCGCCCATTTTTCCAGCATTTTTCAAATATTGCCAGTGGGTGGAGTTAGGCTCTGACCAGGGATTTAGTTACGCTTAAAGAAATAGTGAGAAATTCTGAATTTAGGGGAGAGGTGGGATGTCTGGAATAGACCAGTAAGAACTGACAGTATTGAAACCGAACAAAAATTGGTGTTAATTAAGGATGTCATTGGTGCAATTGTTAAACTGTTAACTCATATTTATAATTTGTCTTTCAAAACAGGAGTATTTCCAAGCAAAATAAAAATTGCTAAAGTCATACCATTATATAAAGCGGGAGTAAGAAATCAATTTACGAATTACAGACGCACTCATTATGCACTTAGATTGGATAATTTCATTGAGAAGCATGAATTTACGGGTTGATAGTCAGTATGGATTCAGGCCCAACCGATCTACATCAGTTGGTCTTACATCTACATCACATTGCTTTTGTGGAATGGTCTGAGCAGTTCGATCAAACAAAGTGTAAACATGTTTCAGTTTAAAAAAAGGTACAAAAGTTTTATATATATATATATATATATATATATATATATATATATATATATATATATATATAATATTATAATAATATATATATATTATTTGTATTAATTTATTTTTATTAATATTATTATTATTTTCTTTTTTCTCATTTTTTTTTATGGAAATTTCAAACGTATTGCGTCTTTTCCATTTTATTGTTTTTATTGTTATTTGTTCGAAATAAAGCATTTATTCATTCATTCATTCATTCATTCATTCATTCATTCATTCATTCATTCATTCATTCATATATAATGTGTGTGTGTGTGTGTGTGTGTGTGTGTGTGTGTGTGTGTGTGTGTGTGTGTGTGTGTGTGTGTGTGTGTGTGTGTGTGTGTGTGTGTGTGTGTGTGTGTGTGTGTGTGAGTTGGTTTATGTGATTTATGAGGACACAAATTTGTATAATGACATGTGTATTACACTGGTATTACAACTGATGGGTGGTTTATGAGGACATTTCAAAAGTCCTCATAAATCAAAAGGCTTAAAAAACATAAAAAACAATGTTTTATTAAAAAATTAAAAATGCAGCATGTCTCCTGTGATGGGTAGGTTTAGGGATAGGGGCAGTGTAGGGGGACAGAATATATAGTTTGTGCGGTATAAAAACCATTACGCCTATGGAGAGTCCTCATAATGCTGTTGCACCAACATGGTGTGTGTGTGTGTGTGTGTGTGTGTGTGTGTGTGTGTGTGTGTGTGTGTGTGTGTGTGTGTGTGTGTGTGTGTGTGTGTGTAGTGTAGTGTAGTGTGTGTGTGTGTTTGCGTGCGTGAGTGAATGTGTGCGTGCATGCATGTGAGAGAGAGATTGTGTGTAAGTGTGAGAGAGTGTGAGTGCAAAAGTGAGTTTTGTTTCCACCCCTGCCGTTCCCGCACAAGGTTGCAATTCTTAAATGTGATCTAACAAAGGCAAAGGGAAAATATTAACCATATATGCTGTTTATATTGCTTGTAATTGGGATGAAGTAAAGATCTGTTTAGTATTTTAACATAAATTGTTTGATTATGTTGAATTAAAAACCCAAAAATGCAGCGGGTCCACCAGACCCACGAACACTGGCTGAATAACAAAAATATGAACACCACACAAGGGTTAAACACTCGCTTGAATTGTATGCTGCCAACTAGCCATCATCTAACAGTGTCAATCACTGATGCCACAACCTGCAGCTTTCTTATCTTTTTCATTTTTGAGCACCACTTTTTGGCTTGCTGAACATTGCAGTTGCTTGGCTGTTAACAACTATTAAGTTAGATGAGACACTCTCAGAAAGACTTCTTTTTGTGTTTTATGGCGGTTGGCAAACCAACTTAACGGTGCATTACCACCACCTCTCAGAAAGACAAACCTAGCAACAACATTCGAGGACGTAGCTTATGATCAGAAACGTCACGATGAGAAATAAAATGATTTGCCAAACAGATTTCCCAGCAGGCCGTGCTCTTTTGTAAAAGTTGAGAATAAAACAAATAGTCCAGGCAAACTAACTCATTTTGGAGCCAAAAATAAAAATAATTGTAAAAGAATTTTTTTCAGCATAGATCATTTCTATGAGGTGCCCAGAACAACATACTAAAAGTCCTAAGCAATCCTAGTTGGGGAAATATGTTAATTTATCATCAATCCGAAATATGTGCCATTAAGGCCAGCAACAACACACCCCATATTTGCATATTACTATTAATTTTCAAAGAAACTTGTAATACAAAAAAAAAAATACTTTTCATGGGTAGCTACTTTCATTATGTAAAGTTTCATTTTGATAGTAGTAAAGGAAAAAAATGTCTGTAAGTAAGCGCTGGCTGTATCAAACCGGTGTCTTGTAAGCACTAGTATTTATCAAGACGGACTGATTAAAAATACTGTTATTAACTTTTTAAAGAAAATAAGATTGAAAGACATTTGAGTGGACGTATGAGAGTCATCAGTGAATGAAGTTCTTTTAAAATTGTTTTGTGTGTGATGCACATGGAAGCTAACAATAATCAGCCTCATAAAAGTCACTTAGTTTACAAGCAAAATATGAACACCCCTGAACATAAATAGTGTAAATAGCAGTATTGATTCAAGCAAGAATTCAGTCATATATTTCAAAACACAAGCCTACTAATAAGATAAGAAAACATTCTGCTAATTCTGTTTAATGGCTGGTAATAAATATTTTTGTCCTGTACATTTTCTCAGTTCACTCACTGATTTCAGCTTAATTTTTGTAGCTTCATGTAAAGAGATCAATTTCTATACATTTTATTATTTATTTTATTAATTCTTATAATGTTAGAAGAATTACTTTAAAACTTTTATAATTTATTCAAAGAAAATTTCATTTTCTACCCAGATTTTAGCACTTAAAGGTGCAAAACGCAAGTCTCTGAGTTTTTGCAGAACTACGCCCCCTCTGGCGACAAGCGAAACTGCAACCAGAGGTGAACTACAAGCCGGTCTCTTTGAATACATCTTCTACTTTTGCCGAAAGTTGACTAAAGTTTTGTCGCTCGAGTATTCTTCGCTGATATGGAGAATTGCGGCGAATACAGAAACCTGGCTATGTCTGGCAGGTTTGTGTATTTGCCGCCATTCTCCGTGAACGCGCATGACATCACGCCCAGTCTCAGATTCGAGCCCGAATCCCTCTTATATATTTTACTGTACAGGATTATAGAGGCAATCTCAGTGAGCAGAGAAGGGGTCATTCAGCACATCAGGCAGTTCTTTAAGCATGTATAGGATAGAAAAACAGATATTTTTAACATGAAAAGCTGCGCAATGCACCTTTAAAGACTTGCGTCTCATTTAAGACTTCAATGTAAACACCCATCTCTGTGATTGAGTAATATCGTTGCATTTTTGTCAGTTCCCTGGAAAAGAGTTGCTTTAGGTTTTTTGACGAGAACTGATAAGGAATGTATAAGTTCTTGAGAAATCACACCTGGTTAACTGTAACAAAGGTAGAAGACAACGGCTTCTCATTCCTGAGGTGTCCGATATCACCTCGTGTCCAAGACAAATGAGCGTGACACTACACAGACGTGCCAAAAGCACCCTTTCGACTCTTTATTGTGCCACGTGCCGGTATTAAACAAGTGGTCAGCAGGAGGTTCGAACCGTTTCCTGAAAAAAATGTTCTGATTCTCACGACAAGGAAGAGTCTCACGCTGATGATAACTCTCATGATGATCAAGTGCACTAGATTTGAACGATTAGTGAGAATGCCTGCGAGATACAGAGTCTTTGGAATTTTGCATGCATTACATTCAGATTACATAGTTTATCAGTTTGTAGTTTTAGTAAACATATATGTTTATGACTGGGGCGAATTTTATATGCAATTAACTGTGTCAGGCTGAAACTAGCAATAGGCTATGGCACACTCTACAATCCGGTTCCTCAGAGACGTCGGATTCGGCGGCCAAGAGTTGCATCGCACAGTAAAGAACTTATCTGAAGCAGCAGAAAGGAGCAGCAACTGGCTGTGGTTGAGACGGAAAGATTCTAGCTGGCTGTGTACAGGCCGTCACGCTATGGTTTCGTAGAATTCTTGAAAACTTGAAGAGTCTGTCGGTTTATTTGTATACGTTCCTGTGGATATTGCGTGAATGAAGGGTGGTTGGGCAGACATTGTGTTTAGTGGTAGGTGGTATGCCATACGGAACCGTTGCCACTGAAACTGCTTTATAACGCACCAGTGGGGCTCGACAGCCTTAGTCAAACGGGTTGGCGCGTATGGTTGGGTTGCGGATCGTGAGATTGTGGTTAGGTCTCGGCAGCAGGAGGGATGTAGAGGTCAGTAAGCTGGGCTGAGTTGAGTGGGGGACGGAGGGGTGACTCTGGGACGCCAGAGATCGAGCAGGACCAAAATAACATTATGCACAGTGAGGAGCCCATAAAGGTTACAAGATTCACATATTAGAAAAGTACAATAATAAAAAAAAAAAAAAAATTTTCATGGCTCGTCAAGGCTGTTTCAGATCAACACCTGCAAGTGACCACTAGGTGTCACGGTGGAGACAGGTGTCGGATTGATTCGAAGCCTCGAAACAATATGGACCATTTGGTTCAACTGTTTCATTGCTTCACGAAGCCTCGATCTGCCCATCACTAGATCCAGGAGCTCCTTAAATAGGTTGCTACAGGTGCAGTTGATCTTCGTTAGGGCAATCCCGCCCTCCAAGGAGGAGTTAGTCCTGGAATTCTCACCAAGAAAAAGAAATTAAGAAAAACAGGGGCAGGGCTGTAACACCTCCACCCACAAGATATTAAATAATCTGGATTATTTAATACAAAATAAATAAACATAATCCCCAAAATCTTGAAAAAAAATTAAACAAGTCTCCAATCAACTTATACCAAAATAGAAGTAAAAGGTGCCTACTCATTAATGGGAGTTTACCAGGCAGGAACATAGCATGACATTACACACGAGACAGTGCGTCAGCTAAAACATTTTCCTTCCCTTTAATGTGATGGATTTGTAGAGGATATGACTGTAGAAACGATATTATGTCGTCCAGATAATGTCGTCTAATAGAATAGGATGCAACGGAGCAACAGGTATAGTTTGGTTGGGTTTACCAGCTATCTGGCAAGTATGGCATGTCTTACAATAAGATACCACATCTTTTTTTAGACCGGGCCAATAGAAATTCTGCAATATACGATTATATGTCTTATTTATACCAAGATGTCCTGCCACGCAACAGTCATGCGCTAGCTTGAGAATTTCTTTACGAAAAACCTGAGGTACCACGACCTGAAAGACATGGCACCACTCATCTTGTCCAGATAAAGATTGGGGACACCACTTTCTCATTAGTACACCATCCTTCCGGAAAAACCCAGATGACAACTCATTCACCTCTTGCTCAGTACTCAATTCGTCAAACAGAGAAGATAAAGAAGAGTCTTTACTTTGCTCCTGTAACCCGCATTTAGTTAAATCTTTTATTTTGGCGGACGCATTTCACTTCCTGCGGCTTCCCCGAACTCCCAACTTCCTTAAAGTTGCGCATCGCGGAGTTCACTTCCTCTGTCTCCACCGTGGCTGTGGCATGGTTTGTTCGGTGTCCTAAATGCATCTCCACAGGACTCTAACTGTAGCACAACTTTTGTATCAAGCTCTGAATACTCGCCAGAGCCCTGTCTGATTTCGGTCTGTTTATACGTCGGGCTGCGCCTGGAGACCCAGCGTTAGTCTTTCCGATCTCAAAGGTAAACATTTTGCCTGTTATATTAGAAAAGCTGAATTGTAGACATCAATTTAATTTGTTAGCACGTTTGCTTATTAGAGCATTATTTCTGTTTTGTGAGTGTTTTGTCACTTTCATGATTGCTGCTAAAATGGCTACATGTTTTGTTGGCCATTAAAGCTTATTGATTGTAACGTAGCTACGTATTTTCCTCTGTTTGAATATTGCGCAATACTTTTAATGAATACCAAATTCTGCTTCAGTGTTTTGGGTAATTCGGAGATTAATACTTTTTGTTTATTGGAATTTGAAGGTGCAATTTGTTTTATTATTTTGAATGAACTTGAGTACGTTTTGATTCTGAAAATGACTATTTAGATTGTTTATGAAATCCTAGTTATGGTGAAACACCATAGAATATGAGAATAATTACTTTATTTTTATATACTTATATGGTATAAGTATAATATTAATATTGCACAATATAAAAAACAAGTGCTTTTGATTTTTGTATTTATGAAATTTATTTATAAGAATGCCTTGCATCAAGCAGGTATGGTTATGCATATATTGATTTATTTTAGTATTGGTTACTTTAGTAACCAGGTTGTTTTTGAATGAAACTCTTAATTTGTATTTTTGGCCTCCTTAGGTCAGGTTTTTTTTTCTGGACCAATCGATCCAAATTCCTCATTAAGGGACTTCTGAATTCTCGACTGTCCCAATTCAAGGACATCGAGATGGCGAGCCAAAAGAATTCACATATCCACCGCAACTGAACTTTCTCATCTGGATTATTGTTGCTCAACCCGTAATTGACTAACATCTGACTCGGCCGTGGTATACATTTCGGTTGGGTTTTTTTCCCCTTCCTTTTCCTTTCTCTGATTGTTTTTCTCCCTAATTGTTGGCTGCACATCAACCTGCCATTTGAACTTTAAACAGAGTTGTATGTTGTATGTGTCATTGAAGGCACCCTGTTCATGTTGTTTTGTTTTATTTTTATTTTTTTATTCTTTAATTTTTTTTTTGAATACACACACTCATACTAAAAATCATGACTCCAGTGTACTCATTCGCAACCCAGGCTCTGTGACGATCCATTTTCTGTTGCCATATAGCAATATAGCATTCGCAGTCAACTGCCCAACCAGCAGGGTTACACTCGGAAATGAGTTGATCACTTGTCGCTAATGATTCTTTATAAGGAATCTCCTGGGATGTTTCTAACTCTTTACCTATCCCTATTTGAGATTCAACAGGCACAACTTTATCTCCATCCTTCCAATATCACACTCACTCAAAAAGGTATCGCCTAAATTAAAATCCATACCCCCTTCATTGGTGGATTTTGAAGTCTGTTTAGACATAGCACGTGTCACTGCTGTAAGGACCACCCATTGGCCCAACGACGGAATCCAGCAGCCTGGACGAAAGAATAATGCGTGTATGTCTTTCCAGCGCTCCAGTGAAGTTCACTTAATTTATTAGAATTTAGTTTCAATATTACTTTAGCTCTACGCTTAATCTGACTCCAATTTTGAATGATAATCAAATTGAGATTGTGTTTCTTATTAGAAAAGAGTCATAAATGTTGATTTTTAATTCATTTAGATCTTTGATTATTCGGAGTATCCCATACTATCAATTATTCATTCATTAAGGGACCCAATGCCGCACAGAGTCACACGCTCCGGGTTTGCGTGGATCTCACGAACACAGCCTCGCCAGTCTGATCTTGGTCAAAGGGTGCAGGGTTTGCTAATACCTCTTAAGTTGGTTGCCTACTGCTCACTCATACAAAAAAGTGTAGTTTATTTAGCCACTTCCATACAACTTGCCAAGTCAGTGACAGACAGAAATCAATAGGTCTTCAGATGACGTGCCTACTGCTCCGTTTATGTGCCTTTAGTTTGACCTATCCTGGACATACAGTAGAGCTGCGGTAGCACCAGCCTCCTCATATTCTACTAAAATAATGATTTCAGAATACTTCAGAACAAATCAAGATGTAACATTTATTTGTCAGGTAAAAATGTATCATGCCAATTACACACGTAATTAACAGCCAATTCAGAAATAATAAATACATGACATTAATTACTCAAAGATGATTCTAAAAGTAAGCAATGCATTCCTGACAGAGACACACAGTAGAGTGTGAGTGTTTTCCAACGGGAAGACACTGACACAGCACTGTATGGGGGTTTTCCTGGTTACAGGTTCCCAAAGACTGCTCTGTTACCTAGCCTTAAATACCCAGACCAGAACAAAACCTGGTCTCGGTGGAGAGGGGAAATATCTTGAAAAGACATCTCCCAAAGAGGAACACAGGATTCTCCTAAATTCTCAATGTTTCTTATAATATCAATGACTGCAATGAAATTTAAGACCATTTAACCAATCGCACTTCTGACACAAGTTACACATTTAAAATTAAACCAAACATGAAATGGAAAAACAATAGATTCACAAGATACATCATATGTGATATATAAGCATTCTTAGTGAACTTTTGGTGACTTGAGTCAGGGGGAGAGGGGATTAGGGAGAGGGGAATGCAGAGATAAGGGAAAAATGTTTGGACAGGACAATGTCCTGTTGCTCTGTCTTTGCACTCTTCTGTCCAGGGTGTGTTTTATTGCTTTATGTTATGCAGTTTTGTCTCAGCTTTTGTCTTAGCAGGAAAATCAGTTCTTACACTGCACATACTGACAAAACATCGGGAAAAGACTGAGGCAGCTCATCAAAGCTCTCACTTGACATAGGCACTTCAGTAACTTGAGGGCTAGGTATAACTTTGACTCCAGCCAAATCGTTACCCAAAATGAAAGACACCCCTTCAACTGGCAAAGAAGGTAGTACCCCTACTACTACCTGTCCAGAAACCAAGGGTGACTTTATCACAATGCGATGTAGAGGGACAATAGTACAACCCATTTCAACTCCTCTTACCAACACTTGAGCTCCTGTATCAGTCTGGTCAGAGAGAGGTAAAACCCCCTCAAGAAGTAACGATTGCACAGCTCCAGTGTCCCTGAGAATACCCACCGGAACACCACCGTCATGCCCGATAAAGACACAACTCCAGTTGTTAGAAAAGGAGTATAATCGGTGGGACTATCACTACCTTTTAAACTTTCACACTTCAGAGAATGGCGTTCAAAACACTCATCCCTTGTCACAAGGGGCAATTTGCATGCAGTAGTTAACCCAACTGGCTTTGTAGATTTCGCTTTCTTATTGAGAACAAAACACTCAGATATATTATGCCCTGGCTTTTTGCAATAAAAACAAATGATATTTGTCCTGACAGGAACTACCTCCTGTTTACTAGGAGAGGTTGGAACAGAACTAGATCCTGTCATAGCCAACTTACTTCGACCCTGATAGTAGTTTCTTTTTAGGTCACGATTTCCAAACACCCCTTTATGGTTTAATGCAAATTCATCAGCCATAATTGCTGCGTCACACAATTTGGAAACTTTCTGTTCATTCAAGCAAGGAACTAGACCTTCTGGGGCACAATTCTTAAACTCCTCTAACCTGTTAAGCTTCACCCCCAATTTTGAAAAATCCCCAGAAATGGCATACCCAAACTGAAACAGATACAGTTCATGAACCATTTGTTCTAAAAGCACAAGTATGATCTCATTTGAAAGCTGACACCTGGCAGTTTATTGCAAATGTAGAATTAATTATTGTCATAATGAAAAATAAATGTTATAAAATAGCTTCAAAGTTTTGTCAAGTTATTAGAAATTTATTTTTATGAAATATTTTCATGAAAATAAAATTGAAGTTGGCCCTGTAGCAATCTAGAAATGCACTGCAGCTAAAGCCACATGTCTGACCATGTTATATTTAAAATCTGAAGATGATGTGTGTAAAACTCTTTATTTCGTTAAATGTTTTTCAAGATCATGTCAAACGACTTTATTTTGATTAGACTCTAAAAAGCAAACTGATGTTTATTGTCATTTTCTAAGCATCTATTCAGTCTATTTTCTCTATTGTGTTGTGGTCTAAACGATCTCCATTCAGTGTCAGTCTCCCCTGCACACATTCACACCTCTCCAGCCTCTGGTTATTGCTCTAAATATGCTTTCTTTTGTCTGCATTATAATTACTAACGACTGGCTATTCACACTGTTTCAACCCCTAATCTCTTTTAGGGAAAGTTCTCAAAGTTCTCACCTTACATTTGAAACTATATAAAATGACCTTCTTGAAAAAAGAAACATTTCAGCAAGCAGTCCTATTTAGAAATATTCATAAATATAACAGCTAGGTAGCAGGTGCACCAAGGGCTAGCTAGCATGTTAGCTTAGCACACCATCAATACATGACAATTTATGAGATTAAAACCATGTTTGTGCTCTAAAACTTACTTTATAGCACAAGTCGAGTGTTTTAAATAACCTTCTGTGCTCTGATTTGGCTTCAGATAAAAAAAAATCGGACAGAAAATATAGTATTTTATAGTATTCTTCACGATGATAAAGTCTATATCGATTAGCATTACATTATAAATATAATCTATTATTATGAAAATACCTGACATGGCTCGAAGAACACAGGTAAACCAAATATCATTGCAATCATGTTTATTGTCTTCAAAACATCTTTATCTGCATGTTACAGCGATCTCTGTTAGTGTTTACGTCGTGATGGACTTCCTGAAATGTCACATGATATGATTCTTCTTCGTGTTCCAAATTTGGACTGCATATGTGCACAGGGCGCCCTCAGGCTGCCAGTATGTATTGAAAACACAGTACATCAGAGTCTCCAGCGCTCATAATGATTAAATCGACGCATTTGGGTAGATATTCAATAAATATGATTCCTGTCTATATAAATCTGATGTAAACCTATGAGAATCTATCAATATTTCTCCAAATCTGTACACTTTTGAGCTAAAAGCCCTGATGGACGTTGTTTTGTCAAGCTCTGTCGTGACGATCTCACAGGAGTTTTTTTCTGAATGGAAGCGGCTGACGCTCATAATTGATATCAAAGGTATCGACTCATTTTTTGATTACATAACTCCAGACACAAATTAAGACATGACTGTCACTATAAGATTCTCAGAATACAATACTGGTCAAATACTAAACCTTCAGTCTTATATCTTTTTAATGATGTATAGTTTGTCAAGGTATTAACATTGAATCTGATAGTAACTTTGAACGATTTAAAAAAAAAAAAAACGCTCAGAGCGCCCTCGCTCTGGCGAAGGTTAAGAGGCTAAAAGAACCAAGTCCCTAAGCTGTTCTTTAGTCTCTACCTGCTTAGAAGCACACCACCTACCAAACATGTTCTCTTTTTCCCGAGCAAACTCTACGAACGTCTGCTTTTCACTTTTAAAGTAATTTTGGAAACGTTGACGATATGCTTCGGGCACTAACTCATAAGCATGAAGAATGGAGGTTTTAACAGTATCATATACAGCACTCTGTTCTATACTAAGTGATGAATAAATTTCTTGAGCCTTACCCGTAAGCACACATTGAAGAAGAAGCGTCCAAACCTCCTTTGGCCACTTCAATGAAGTAGCACTTCTCTCAAAGTGGGAGACATACTTCTCTACCTCTTTTTTAGAAAAAGGAGGAACCATTTTAATATGCTTCCAAATATCAAAAACTAGCTCTACCCTTTGAGAAGACTCAGAGGGAACCACAAAAGGAGAAACAGGTGGTTGACCCTCAGGTCTCCCACCTGCCAAATCCAACTCCATTTTTTTAAGGACAAAGGCATGCTCGCGCTCCCTTTCCTGTCCGTCCAATTTCCTCAACTCAAGTTCTCCCTGCAGCTCTTTCCCTTTCAAAGCTATTTGGTCTTGCTCTAGACGACACCTCATTGACTCCAAATCTAACTCTTTTTCTCGTAACGCCATCTCTTTCAGCTTAACCTCACTGCCGACAACAATCCCTGGCGCCTGTAACTTTCCTTCCAAAACTTGTCTCTCCTCTAAATTGCCCTTTAAACTTTTTAAGACTGACTCTTTAGGTTTATCAGCACTAGTGAGCTCTATATCATTATGAGCAGCAACCAGCAACAGCTGCTTTTTAGTACACTTTTCCAGTGTTTCCTCAGATGGTTCGTTCAAAAAATTGTGATTTTAACACTCATGGACACGATATTCTGCAATTTTGGTGAATAATAAGCAATTATCGCCGATTCAGCCTTATATGTTCACTATTAGTTGTGGATGTTTAAAATAATCTATACTACCAGCTAACCGCCTAGGCTAACTATGTTACCCAGCTTAACGTTATCTGACACGTCTCAGGTTGTCAGAATGTCAGTGTAAACGTTTGTAAACTTTTATTTATAATATAATTAACAGACTAACATGACATCAACACCAGTTTACTTTTATAATGTACTTACTAAAATTATACTTGTATAATGCGGGGTGGCGCCCGCGCGTCCCGGTCTGCGTGGATCCGGCCCACACCCGCCGGGCGGACTCAATTCAGTTGTGGCGCGTATGGTCTGCGCAGCTGCCCCGGATCGGATGTAAAATAGCAGAAATCTTTCTGTGATGGGTAGGTTTAGGGGTAGGGTTAGTGTAAGGGGATAGAATATACAGTTTGTACAGTATAAAAATCACATCAAAAAATCAATCTCTATGGAGAGTCCCCACAAAGATAGTGGACCAGACGTGTGTGTGAGTGAGTGAGTGTGTGAGTGTGTGAGTGTGTCTGTGTGTGTGAGTGAATCATTTATTATTACAGTTTTTTTTTTTACAGTCGCTAGGGCGCATTTCTCAATTATGTCACTTTTTCAAAACTCATCACACAGTGAGCACAACAGAAGTATATTGTGGGCTAAACTGTGGATCATTTATCATTGCTTTGGCACAAAATGCATCCAATGACTACATCTTTCAAATTACAATAATTATTTTCTCACTTCGACACAACAACCGTTGACAAAACTCTTGTGTACCTACAGGCCAATTTGCACATGCATTAAGCCACATTTCTACAGTAATATTGTAATATATTTCGCATATAAACATTAAATGGTATAAAAACAATTGAACTAAGCACAGCTGATTCCTATTGTATCTGTATCAGTCGGTGGTGTCTATACAAATTTGTGTACTTTGGAATTACTCCAAAAATGTCAAATATATAAAGTATTGAAGCATACTGCATCATGTCTAATTCATTCTAGTAACATATATTGCAGTGAATTCTAAACAGTAGAGATGTCCTTGTTTTACAGAAGAATAAAGTTACCTGTTGTTAGTGTTCCCTTATCCTAGGGAACTCGAGCTGCGTCATCGCTGTGGGAACGCCCCTGCATTGTGCGTCCTGAAGCACGTATCGAATCAGCCCAATGGAGAGATGGAACGTCATAGGCGGGTGACGTCATCGACCAGGAAACTATAAAGCACCCCAAACAACACAAGCACATCAGCTTCTGTGCCTTCAGTCGCGCTATATGTGAATCTGTCCCTGTGTGAATATTGTCTGTCCTTACATACTGTGCACCACACAAACAATTTATATATATATATATATATATATGAGAGATATGGCGAACGAACAGCAGTTTAGGAAGTGTGTCCCTCCCTGCTCACGTTATTTAACGAGTGGGGATACACACGATCTTTGTGTTGTTTGTTTGGGAGTGCAGCATGCCCAATCTTCTCTCGAGGGAGCTGATTGTGAGCATTGCGAGCGTTTGCCCATGAGAACGCTCCGCTCCCGCCGGGCACTCTTTGAGGAGAGTGGTTCGGTGCGCGCTAACGCGGTTCGGGTCCCGCTTTAGCCGAGGCTGGGCTGAAGCTCTTCTCGTGGGGTTCGCAGATGGATCTCGCAGCGGGGTTAGAGACGGGCTCTGCCTTTTCTCTCCCTTCACCTGTGAGATCCAGTGTCTCAGTCCTGGGTTCGGAAGCACGCATTGCGGTTTCTTCCGCTCAGGCTGAGGCACCAGTATTACATTTATCCAGTTCTGAGGAGCTGGATGTTGTCAGTATTGATATGGGAGATGTGGAGGATTCGCCACCTCGCACTCCCGAAAATGATGAGCTTATGGAGGTTTTAACTAGAGCTGTAGAAAAACTCAGTATTGAATGGCCAGTGACTAGACAGGAGTCCGTTTCGAAATCGAAACTAGATGAGAGATTTTTGCCGTCACGAGTGCAGCCTCCTCGCCGGTGTCTGCCTTTCTTTCATGATCTCCACACTGAGGTGTCGAAATCATGGAAAAAGCCAGTATCATATAGAGTGTTTAGTCCCCAGACTTCAACATATTCGAATATAGTGGGGGCTAAATTATGTGGTTATGGATCTATGCCTCGCGTCGAAGAGACGCTCGCGAGCCATCTCTCTTCCGAGGCTGCATCTTCCTTTAAAACACCGGTGTTACCCACCAAGCCTTTAAGAAATACCTCGGCTTTGGTGGGTAAAGCATATTCGGCGGCAGGTCAGGCTGCATCATGTCTGCATACTATGTCTATATTGCAGGCATACCAGGCTGACCTGCTGAGGGACGTGAGTGAGAGTGAGGAGGTCGGTGCTGACGTAATTCGCGAACTGCGTCAGGCTGCTGATTTATCCCTGCGTGCCACCAGAGAATCGGCCAAACTAGTGGGTCGATCTATGGCAGCTCTGGTGGCCACAGAAAGACATCTTTGGTTAAATCAAACTAATATAAAAGAAAAAGAAAAAGCTTTCCTTTTAGACGCTCCTCTCTCTCCTCTGGGTTTATTTGGTGATGCTGTAAATTCTGTCATTGATAAATTCCAGGAAGAGAAAAAGCAAACAGCAGCTTTTAAAAAGTTTCTCCCGTTAAAAGTTCACGTCCCTGGGGCTGCTGGGCGGGAGCAGCCCGGCCGAATACAAGCTCATCACATAGGGCGCAGCAGAAGCAGAGTGTCGCGTCTCGTGCTCCCCCTGCTGGACAGTGGGCTCAGCCGCGGCACTCTCAGCCTAAATCTTCTAGCAATAGACCTGATCTGAGGACAGTTATATTGGCTAAAAAGGCTTCGGCTAAGAAGAAGTCCTGACGCTGCAGCGTGCAGGACACTGAGGGTGGTCCCTGCCGAGGCGGGAAGGTGTTCACCTCTTTTTACGGTGCCCATTCTTCCTCGGTGCCCTCAGGGGCCCGTTCTGCCAACCCGCCTTCATGCCGGGGCGCAGACGGTCCCAGCGAGCGCTTTCCCGAGGGACGCTCGCTCCCTCTGAGGAGGGTTTCAGAGCAGTTAAGCCAGTTGTTCCCTGCCGGTGCGCCGTTACAGGGCGCTGCGTTTGCTGCTCAAATTACACCAGAGGCCGGTCTCGAGAGACTGGTACCCTTAGTAGAATTTCTGGCAGAGTGGAAAAGCCTTCCAAAAATATCTCAGTGGGTCCTGCACACAATAGGTTAGGTTAGTTCGTTTTATTCACAATACAATACAATACCTCTTCAAACACTACAATAGTACAGTTTGAAGGTACAGAGTAGGTTAAGTATCATGAAATGGGTCTCCCAAAGAAGCTAAAAAAGCTTATAAATAGGGGCCCATGGTTCTTGAATGAGCAAATAAGCAAATATAGACAAGGTACAGTGAGAACACAGTAAGTGCACACAAGGAGTACTACAACATACGTAATAACAACATAACTCACTCATACAATCGTACACATACATCCCAGTAATCCATGAAAATCAGTTTTTTAGAATTAGATATAGGTTAATAAGAAATTATGTTTTAATTGTCTTTTGAAGTTGGAGATAGTGGGCAACACCTTAAGACCATCATCAATCCCGTTCCAGATCTGCGGCCCCTTACAAACAACACTCATACTGGTGCGCACATGTCGACAGTATTTTCCAATTATAAGTGGTTTGGTATGTATGCTGTGGGCTGGAGATAGGAACAAGACTACTCAATCTAGGGTTCAGGCTATTTACAATTTGAAACATTAAACAGGCATTATGATATTTATTTAGCTCAGCTAGTCGTAATATCTTAAAGTGATAAAAAAAGGGGCGGGTCGGAGAATTTATCTCCGACCAAGACAGAGCCCGTATGGCTTTCTTTTGCAAGGTTTCGAGTTTTTTAAGATGACTTGTAAAGGTGTTACACCATATCACATTACAATAGATAAGATGTGGTTCAAAGAGAGTTTTTATACAACATCATAAGGGCAGACAGAGGAAGAAAGTGTCTGATCTTATAAAACAAGCCAACATACTTTGATAATTTATTTACAAGATGGTCAATATGACACTTAAAGCTAAGAGAATCATCAATGAGGACCCCAGAAATTTAGTTGTGTACACTCTTTTTATCATCTGCCCATTGATTTTAATCAGGCATTGTGCAGTGTTTTTTAAAAAAGCTGATTTTTTGTTCGAATTAAATAAAATGAAATTTGTTTTGCTGATATTTAATGACAGTTTGTTACATTTAAACCAAGAGTCAACTTTAGTTAACTCTGAGTTTACTATATCTTGTAACATATGTGGGTTTCTGTGCGATGCAAATAGATTAGTGTCGTCAGCAAAAATTATTTTATGAAATATTTTAGAGGAATTTATCAAATCATTTATGTATATAATGAATAAAAGTGGACCCAAGATTGAACCTTGGGGGACCCCATAGATTATAGGCATACAAGTAGAGTTTTGATCATCGACATGGACATACTGTTCCCTATCATTTAGATAACTTCTGAACCATTCAAGTGCTAGACCTCTGACACCATAGTGATGTAATTTGTGTAGTAAGATATCAAGGTCAATGGTGTCAAAAGCTTTTGATAGGTCCAAGAAGATACCAACACCGCATTTTCCCTCTTCAATACAGTCATTAATTTGTTCTATTAAGTCGAGTATTGCCATACAGGTTGTGCTCTTTTTTCTAAAACCATATTGTGAAGGAACAAGAATATCCAATTTGTCAAGATAACCACTAAGTCTATTATATACCACTTTCTCCAGTACTTTAGAGAAAGTGGGTAGAATTGATATGGGCCGGTAATTGCTCATATCATTTCTGTCACCAGATTTAAAAATTGGGATTATCTTAGCAATTTTTGTCATTTTAGGTACAGTGCCAGTAAATAAAGAAAGATTAATGCAATGAGCCAGTGGCTCTACAATAATGTTCGCTACAGCCTTCATGATCCTACTGCATATTCCATCTACACCAGCGGAGCATGAGCTCCTCAAGTCCAAAATGATCTTGAGGAGTTCAGTACCGTCTGTTGGCATCATAAAAAATGAGTGAGTGTAGCTACCAGAGAGAAAATGCTTAAGGTGACATCCTGGGGTTGGCTTATCTTTTTAAACAGATTTGCACCTATTGAAGCAAAGTGATTATTAAAAGTCTGTGTTAGATCAGCTTTGGCATCATCAATGTCAGGTAGAACAGTAGGTTTATGTCTCCTATTAAGAACTTCATTTAAGACATTCCATGTCCTCCTGCAGTCCCCCTGCGAACCCTTTAACAGTTCGGTATAGTGAATTCGTTTTCTTTTTTCTTATGATCTGTGTTAGTTTATTTTTATATGAAATATATTTATCTTTTTTTAAACTAGAAGGGTTTTTTATGTAAGATTTATAAAGCCTAGCTTTATATTTAATTGACTTCAAAATCCCCTTTGTAATCCAAGGGTTCTGGAGGGTAGTACTGCATCTGACAGTCTTCTCAGGAATTATGTCCTTGATGGAATCTTGAATGATCTTTATCAGACTGTCATATGCAGTATCAGGAGTCACACTGTCATAGACAGAGTCCCATGACTTGGCCTGTAAGTTAACAGTTAAATGTTGTAAGGTTCTCTCATTGATGATTTTAGATTTAATTTTAGAAAGTAAAGGAAAGAATGATTTATCAGAACCAAAGAATATTACAATGGGAAAATGATCTGTGATGTCAGACTGCACAACTCCTGTCTCCAACTTAGTATTTTGAATATTAGTCACGATATTATCAATAGTTGTTTTAGATGTCGGTGTAACTCTAGTAAATCTGTTAATGGTGGGGAAAAAAGAGGAGGAATGCAATGTGTTCATGAAGTCTTGTTTTGCCCCATCTTCCTTAGAAATATCAATGTTATAGTCACCAAGAAGTATGCAGTCCTTTTTTAGCGAATTCAATTTATGTAATAGATCTTCCAATTTACTGCAAAATGTGTCGAGAGCACTATCTGGTGGACGATAGATAACACCAACAATCAATGTTTTACCAGATGTGTTAATCTCAATAAACAAAGACTCACAGTGGTCATCCTCCAAATAAAAATCACAAATATTGACTTGAAGACAGCTCTTAACATAAAGGCAGACCCCTTCACCTATCCTATTTGGTCTGTTCTTAATGTATAGATTGTACCCATCAAGATTAAGTAAATCGGCATTTGAAAAGTCATTGAGCCAGGTTTCACTACATCCAATAACATCAAAATGACAGCTTAAGTTTGATAACAGGAAAGCTAAATCAGAGTGATGTTTGTTTAGGCTTCTGATGTTTAAATGTAACAGTGAATAATTATATATATCATTTAATGGTTTCAAATTTTCAAGGTCAAAAACATTACAACTTATTTTTCCACCCATGTCAATGCAGTGCTGAGAATCTCCAACGATATTAAGATCATCAAAGCCCATATAAACAGTACAAATTGATCATGGAATTTTCTGGAATTACATTGAGTGATTGACACGACAATAGACGCGAACACCAACAGAACAACCACACGCATACGCATACACACAGCACACAAAAAAAATATAGTACCACCATTGTGTAGTCATTTGTACCACGCCGCAGTCATCAGCGACAACTTGCAATGAAAAGAAAAGAAGAAATAATAACCTCAAACTACAACATACAATGTCTCTCAGTCATCTTACCGCCCTGGAAACAGGCCTCCCGTGAAAAGGAGCAGTCTATTGTAAACATTAAGTCATATTAAAGTCATGATAGAGAGACTATATCTCCCATTTATGGGCGACCTGTGATCTTATGCGTTCCGTGAGGGCAACGAGACAATAAAGGCTTCAGCCTCAGCTACCGTTGGAAAGTATTTCCTACCTCCCGACTCCATCTTGATGTAAAGCCTGGACGGGTATAGCAGGGCCGGCTTAAACCCTCGCTCGTACAACTCCGACATGACCACCTTGAACTCGTTCCGCTGCTGCACAACCTCTGGAGGATAATCCTCAAACACAAGGATGGAATGGTCCCGGAATTTCAGCCTACCCCTCATGGTCCGGGCATGACGGATGATCTTGTCCTTCACCTGGAACCTGAGGAGACGGATGATGACCGGTCTTGGCCGCTGGTTGGGTGCAGGTTTAAGTGCCAGGGCTCTATGAGCCCGTTCACACTCCACAGGCAAATTTAGGACCCCTCCAAAGACCTCCTCGAGCATCTTGGTGAAGAAGACTGTCGGTTGTATCCCCTCCACGGATTCAGGTACACCGATTACTCTGATGTTGTTACGCCGGCTTCGTGATTCGAGGTCGACAACTTTAGTTGCTAGTTTAGCATGGTCCGTCTGGAGCTTGACAATAGCTTCATTAGCAGCTTTCAGGCATATCTCTCGCGCATCACCTTCGTTCTCAAGAATTTTTAGTTTCTCAGCGTGTTCTGTCACTGTATTTATGACACCGTTCAATTTGGTCTCGAGAGCTGAGAAAGTTCGTTTGAAATCCTCGGAGATGGCAGTTCGATGAGACTCAAGCAGGTGGGTAAGTGAAGCCATGGTGACCGCCTCGACGTTTGAGTCGGTTTGCACCGCTTTAGCTTTTGGCATAGTTGCTGCAGATCAGCAAGATAGTGAATCCACCACTTTTGAATAGTTTTAGGAGCGAGAAAGGTTACAATCGTTGAGATTAGTGAGCAAACATTTGCAAGAGCAAGAGCGCGAGACGCAGCGTGCTTCACTTGTTACCACATCACGTGACCGTCATCCACGGACCGTCATCCAATAAAGAACGGTTATGCTATCCAATTCAGGTGTCGTCCACCAAAATTCAGAGGGGTTCTGCCCACAGTGGTGGGCCCCGAGCAGGCTCTGGTAATGGAACAGGAGGTGAAAACGCTCCTCCAAAAGGAGGCTATAGAACGGGTTCCTCCTCCCAGTCTGGAGTCAGGTTATTACAGCCGATATTTCATCGTTCCAAAGAAGGATGGGGGGTTGCGTCCGATTTTAGACCTGCGCCTGTTGAATCGCTCGGTAGCAAAGCTAAAATTCAAGATGCTCACTATCAAGCAGATCGTGTCACAAATCAGATCCGAGGACTGGTTTGTCACGATAGATCTAAAAGACGCGTACTTCCACATTTCCATCCTTCCACAACACAGGAAGTTCCTGAGGTTCGCCTTCGGGGGCGAGGCGTACCAGTACAGGGTTCTTCCATTTGGCCTAGCTTTATCTCCTCGCACTTTCACAAAATGCATGGATGCAGCCTTAGTGCCTCTGAGGCTTCAGGGCATTCGTATCCTCAATTACATCGACGATTGGTTGATTTTAGCTCAGTCAGAGCAGATGGCGGTTCGGCATCGAGATGTCGTTCTCGCTCATATCAGGAAGTTGGGGTTGAGGCTGAACGCGAAGAAGAGTGTTTTATCTCCTTCTCAGAAGACCACTTTTCTGGGGGTCGTTTGGGATTCGGTTTCGATGCGGGCGCGACTCTCTCCGACCCGCATCGCTTCGATTCTCTCAGCTGTGAAACAAGTAAAGCTAGGCCAGCTGCTCACTGTAAAGCAGTTTCAAAGACTGTTGGGTCTGATGGCAGCAGCGTCCAACGTTATACCTTGCGGCCTGTTGTACATGAGACCGCTACAGTGGTGGCTCAGGAGCAAGGGGTTCTCCCCGAGGGGCAATCCGCTCCGCACGATCAAAGTCACGCGGCGCTGCCTTCGTGCTCTGGTCATGTGGAAAGAAACTTGGTTCCTATCCAAAGGTCCTGTGTTGGGGGCTCTTTGTCGTCGCGTAACGCTAACGATGGATGCTTCCCTCACAGGGTGGGGGGCGGTCATGAGTGGTCGCCCAGCCCAAGGTCTGTGGCAGGACCATCATCTATCATGGCACATAAATTGTCTAGAGATGTTGGCCGTGTTTCAGGCTCTGAAACACTTCTTAGCAGACCTGAGAGGTCATCATGTGTTAGTTCAGTCAGACAACACGTCGGTGGTCTCTTATATAAATCATCAGGGGGGCCTGCGGTCTCGCCGGCTTTACAAGTTGGCCCGTCAGATCCTCCTGTGGTCCCAAGGGAGGTTACTGTCACTCAGAGCAATGTATCTTCCTGGGTATTTGAATATGGTAGCGGACTCCCTGTCGAGGCAGGGGCCGAGGCCGGGGGAATGGAGACTCCACCCCGAGGTGGTGGAGCTCCTTTGGTTGAGTTTCGGTCGCGCCGAGGTGGACCTATTCGCTTCCAAGGAGACCACGCATTGTCATCTATGGTTCTCCATCAGTCATCCAGCTCCTCTGGGGTTGGACGCTATGGTGCAGCCGTGGCCGAGGTCACGTCTGTACGCCTTTCCCCGATTGCTCTGCTACCGGGAGTTCTGGAGAGGGTTCGCCGGGACGGGGTCAGTCTGCTACTAGTAGCCCCGTTCTGGCCGGCCCGAGTATGGTTTGCAGACCTGGTCTCTCTCCTGGACGGCTCTCCTTTGGAGCTCCCCGTCAGGAGGGACCTACTCTCTCAGGCGGGCGGCTCGATATTTCACCCCCGCTCAGAATTATGGAAGTTGTGGGCTTGGCCTCTGAGGGGGCCCAGCTCATAGATGCCGGTCTCTCAACCGAGGTTGTTGAGACCATTCTTCACTCCAGAGCTCCATCCACGAGGAAGCTTTGAAATGGAAGCTTTTCACTTCTTGGTGTGGAGAACACCTGCAGGACCCAGTTATCTGCCCAGTGGGTGCAGTGCTGGAATTCTTGCAGGAGCGCTTCTCCGCAGGGTTATCCCCCTCCACACTAAAGGTGTACGTGGCGGCACTAGCTGCTTACCATGTCCCTTTCAGTGGAGTTTCTCTTGGGAGACACCCGCTTATAACTCGTTTCCTTCGTGGCACTTTGAGGCTGAGGCCAGCAGTTCGCACGAGGGTGCCTTCCTGGGATCTGGCCATTGTATTGGAAGGTCTTTCCCTAGCTCCGTTTGAACCTATCGAAGAAGTTCCTGAGAAGTTTCTCACTCTTAAAACTGTCTTTCTTCTTGCTATCTCCTCCCTAAAGAGAATCGGAGATTTGCAGGCTCTGTCGGTTTCACCCTCGTGCCTGGAATTTTCGCCTGGCATGGTTAAGGCTTTTCTGTATCCTAGACCAGGTTACGTTCCCAAGGTCCCTACTAATGTTGTTAGACCTACAGTTCTGCAGGCTTTCTGTCCTCCTCCATTTCAGTCATCTGACCAGGAGAAACTTAATTTGCTCTGCCCTGTTAGGGCGTTAGACGCCTATGTCCACAGAGCTGCCCTGTGGAGAAAATCAGAACAACTATTTGTGTGTTTTGGGCCACCCAGGAAAGGGTGTCCCGCGTCTAAACAGAGAATGAGCAAGTGGGTGGTTGAGGCTATCTCACTTGCTTATGAGTCAGCTGGTCAGCCTTCACCTTTGGCTGTACGAGCGCACTCTACTAGGAGTATGGCTGCTTCTAAAGCTCTATTGTCAGGAGTTTCCCTAAGTGATGTTTGTGATGCGGCTGGATGGTCCTCACCACATACTTTTATTAAGTTCTACGATCTAGACTTAAGTTCTACCCCTGGGGCACAGGTGCTCTCGTCCTCTGTGCGCTAGTTCTCACATGACGGTCACTTGCTCCTATGGCGACGTGGGTATTCGCGTTCCCACAGCGATGACGCAGCTCGAGTTCCCTAGGATAAGGGAACGTCTCGGTTACGTATGTAACCCTAGTTCCCTGAGTAGGGAATGAGACGCTGCGTCGTTCTGCCATACTCCCGGCACTCCCGTTAGCGCTTCCTTCAGGCTTATCAGAAGCTGATGTGCTTGTGTTGTTTGGGGTGCTTTATAGTTTCCTGGTCGATGACGTCACCCGCCTATGACGTTCCATCTCTCCATTGGGCTGATTCGATACGTGCTTCAGGACGCACAACGCAGGGGCGTTCCCACAGCGATGACGCAGCGTCTCGTTCCCTACTCAGGGAACTAGGGTTACATACGTAACCGAGACATTTTAAAGTAATTGATATAAACGGCTGGTCTTTTAAAACTGAAGCTAAGCAAACATCAATCCTCAGAATGTCCTGTTGTGTACTTTTGTGAAAGTTCAGAGTGAACTAGTGATGGGAGAAACAAAGCTTTTCAAAGCTTCGAATCAACTGAACAAAATGATTCAGTGTTTTGAAACGTTGTTCCAAGAACAAACCAGTTGAAGACATTTCACTCCACAACTTATGAATTTACTGTAGTAAAACAAGTGTTTGTTTTTTTTGGGGGCAGAAATGTGCCTTTATATATTCATATAAAAATGATGGTATATGTAGGCCTATAAATGTAATGCAGTAATGCATGGGTTTAGAAGTTATGGCAGTGTATTCATTTATTTTTTGCATTTATATTTGTACTAAATGTTTGGACTACTGTTTTTGATAACACATAAAAGGTTTATAGAGAGAGAGAAAAAATAAATAAATATATATAAATATATATATATATATATATATATATATATATATATATATATATATATATATATATATATATATATATATTCATAATTTTTCAGGAATTGGAATTGTTGATTTTTTTTAAACGCTTGTAAGTTTGAACCAGAATATCTAGATATTTTATTATTTTGCATATGATGGTGAAAAAAAAGTAAAAGTTAAAAGTAAAGGTAAAGTAAAGGTAAAGTAAAAAAGCACCACCATGTTACATGTATAATAAATATTTTTGAGTAGGCTATAACAAACAAGTAGCCCTTCTAGATTATTTCATCCCTTGAGGTTGCGTTCGCACACAAAAAGGTTGGAGACCCCTGTAGTCGGGGAGCCAAAGTCTCAAAAGCTCAATAAAATGGGTTGAACGTGACATGGTCTGCCATACTTTTTATTTGTGTTTTTTTCTTTTAACTTTGACCCTAAGAACCAATAATTGGCGGGTCTGCTCTGCCAGAAATATCGCAAAAAAAAATGTTAGTGTATGCACCCTTTATTTTTTATCAGAAAAATGTGAAAAAAAAATTTTTTCCTCAAACCCGCCAACCAGCCCTGGAATCTTCTCAGCCTTTTCAAACCAAGGAAAGCCACCTCAGTTTAAAAGATCGTCAAAAGAGTCGCTCCCTGGTTGGAGTTGAAACAGAGCCTAAGCTTCCTGTATGTCTAGCAGAACCTCTCGACCACCTGAGCATCCTCTGGCATTTGGTGCATAGCTGCCCTACTGTACTATTGGAGGACCTGAAACCAAGTTGCGCTGCTCCAACATGGAGTGCATTCCAAGCGTTTCTCATTCCAGATACCATCCCTGCAACTGTGATCAGCTATGGTCCCTTCTTCCCCAAGTCACCAACAAACCCAAATGTGGTTGAACAGTCTGTTCAGTACTGCATGGATGTGTCGAGAAAACATGGTCAAGAGTATGCCATCATCACATGTGACCAAGCAATCTATGAGGTGGTTCTGAGTCTGCAAAAGAAGAACAAAGAGAAGTATGCCAAACTTATCTTGCGCATGGGTGGCTTCCATATTGCTCAGAATTTCCTTGGAGCCATTGGGCATTTGATGCAGTCCACTGGAATCGAAGACATCATGGTCGAAGCTGATGTCTGTCTCCGTGGAACAGCAAACAAAATCATCAGTGGGAGAGACTACTATGCAATGCTGCACGCACACACTATGGTGTATGCAGCCATGTTTGCCCTACACTGGGAAGCATTTGCCAGATGGTTGGTCGATGAAGAGAAGGACCTGGAGTACATGTGTGTGCTGAGCAACAATGTCCAGCTACTCCTAGATGCCCTGTCAGAAGAGGATGTAGAGAAGGCAACTTCTGCGTGTGCTGATGCAACTGACCAACTGAAAAAGCTGTCATGTTTGATGGCTGAGTTTGATGAAGCACGTACCTCACCTACCACAAAGCTATGGCTAATGTACATGGATATGGTAATGATTCTTAGACGGTTCATCCATGCTGAGCGTGCAGGTCTGTGGGAGGAACACCTGGCTGAAGTGGAAAAGATGTTACCATACCTTGTAGCTGCTGGCCACTACAAGTACATATCCTGCCTGCCCCACTACCTAGAAGCAATGAGAAGCTTGCCTACACTAGCTCCAAATATATATATAGGGAATTTAAGGATGGGAAGTTCACTGTACGTCAAACAGAATGACGGTTCAATGGTGTCTGGACAGACATGGCACTTGAAAAAACCTGCAATCGTGATGCCAAGACAAAACTCTTCACTGGCATCAGTCAGCAGCCAGCAGCCATGGAGAAATACTTGAAAGCTCTTCCAGTTCTGACAGCTGTGTCAGAGCAAACAAAAGCTATGGCACACCTGGATGCGGATGACACCAAACACCACAAGGACAAGGACAGCCAAGGTGGAAAGGAGGCAGAAGGTGTAAGGAAAATAACAGATGTCATCAACAGCCAGATGATCAATCCTTTTACATGTGAAGAACAGGAGCTGATCAACATTTCAACAGGCCACAAAGCCACATCTGCGGACTTGAGCTGCGCTTGTGAAAAAGGACTGGAGGCACTGGCTGCAGCAAGAAGAACAGACAGTGAGAAAGTAGCCCAAATTAAACTTTCAACCTTCGCAGCAAAGCCAAAGAAGTCAATGTCCATGGCATTCAAAGCCAAAAAGGTCTATGAGGAGGAGAGTGCAGTTGTACGGAATCTGTACTTTGTTCAGGACTTGGAGGAAGACAGGAAGGTGGAAGTGTTTGGCCATGAATGGACAAGTTGCCCAGCCTCTCTGTTTGAGCCAGATCCGTCCCTTGACCAAATTTACGCAATGCGTAAAGGAAACAAGGCAGACTACCTGGCTGCAATCAAGACAGCTCTTGGCAGCTCATGGGCGGAAGTGGACAAACTACCGTCATCTGACAAGCCTGTTGTAATGGTAGTAGATGCCATGGCGTCAACATTCAACGTTACCAACATCTTGGGAGCAGCACCTTCCATGAACTGCAAGGAAAGTATCTAAGGCAGCTCCTTGGAATCCTCCCAGACAAGTGTGAATGCGTCCACTTTGTTGGTGACCGATATGATGTCTCCCCTGCTGGAAGTTTGAAAGGTGAGGAACGAGAGAAGAGGATGAAGACCTGCCCCAGCAAAACGAAGGAGTACAAGCCATATGATACTCTCCCTATACTGCCCTACAAAGCAAAAAGGCAGTAACTACGCAGAGTGCAGAACAGAGAAAAATGACTTTAAAGTTATCCTGTCATCCAGCCTAAGTAGTTGTAGATAGATTATTGGACATGTGGCTGTTTTGTCACTTTGTATTAGCTTATTCTTTGTACATATCAATCCTCATATTTAATTTGATATTTTACCCCTATTTTGCAGTTACTGTATTCTTGCATTGTATTACTTACCAAAAATGTGGCACCCTACCAAGGAAAAAGGCAGTAACTACAGATTCTCCAAAAACAATTTTGCCAAAACTTGCTCTGGGTGTGTTAGACTGTATTTGAAATAATTGGAACCATTTGGAAAACATTTTTGTGTTGCGAAATAGTGTTGCGGAGCAGGCGTGTTACGGATACGTGCATGGTGTACATTTTTAGTAATCAAAAATCATGTCTAATTCATTGAAATCATGAAACTTTTATTATAAACTATTATTAAACTTATACAATATTTTATACTATACGAAATTCTAATATATTAATTACATTTATTTTAATCATATGAAATTAAACAAACATTTTTGGTCAAATAACATGTTGCACAATGAGCTTTAGCCTACTTTTATAATTAAAACATTGAAGAAAAATTGTGATTATTCCTTTAAAAAATAAGTTTTAATCTTAATTTATTTGTTTTAGTGTTAGAAGTTTTATTACATTGAGACATTTATAAATTCTACTGTACAACAGTAATATATTTCTGTCAAGTTAAACCGAACTTTTATTTTGACGGGTTGCCGTGAAGACCTTGAGTTTCTGTGTTTATGACATGACGATAGTTTTTCTCAAATGAAGCGGTTAAATGCTCACAAAGTGACTAAGAGCGGATCTAGATTGGTAGGGAACAATTAGGGAAAACACTGCATCTCAAACAAAATTTGTGTGAAGTTAGAAGGGTGAAATCGCAAATGTTAAAACCGTCCCGTGTGTTCACCATGGCAACAGTAACTACACTGCGCAGTAACACGGTGATTTTTTTGTGGGGTAAAACATAACAAGAATACAGTAATGGATGTTACTGTACTCTTGCTTTGTTTCACTAGGGCTTTTTGCAGTTACTGTACAAACGACTACCATTTTTCTCCAAAACGACACACATTTGAGATAAGATGTTTTGTCACATAACAAAGGATGCCTTGAATGTCATGAAAATGATAATAACTCATTTTTGACCAAAAATGCAGTTACTGCCTTTTTGCTTTGTAGGGCAGTATACCTGAATGGAAAGGCTTCATTCACAATCCACTGAATAAAGCTAATCTGTTGAACTACATGGGGGAAGCATGGGCAGCTCAGAACAAGTCACTTCCTGCAGGATGCACACTTATTCTTGGTGGAATCTTTTGTGATCCTGGTCGCACTGTCCTCTTGTCAGCGGATTGTCAGGTTGAGCTTCCAGAACTTTCCTGTGAGAAACATGAAGAGGCAGATACCAGGATGTTTGCTCACATTGCATACTCAGTTCAAATTCTGCAACACAAACAGGCTGTAGTGGTTGCGACTGACACAGATGTGATCATGATGTGCATGTACTACATCACACACATGGATGGGCTGCAGGAGCTGTGGGTGAAGACAATGGATATCTTCCTACCTGTTCATGACATCACAGAAGCTCTGGCGGGGAAGTATGAAGTTGCAGCTTCAGATCTTACATCCCTTCTCCTCAGCACCTACATACTTACCGCATGTGACACAGTGAGCTATCTGTACAGAAGAGGAAAAAGGCGTGCCTACACAACTGCTATTAAACACCTGACAGACCTTTTGCCACTGTGCAGGTATGGTGACCCTGAGGAAAGCCTGGATGTTCAGGAAGAAGTTATAACAGCAGCACGGCGATACATGGTGTCACTCTATGACAGGAGTAACTTTGGTGGTACTCTAGATGCACTGCGAGCCCATCTCTTTGTGAGCATCAAAGGAGACATGCGTTGCCTTCCACCAACTGAAGATGCCTTCCTATTACACCTTCACCGAGCCCTGCATCAGTTGGCTGTGTGTAAGCGGGCACACATGGTTAAGCCAACCTACCCAGCTGCCACTGATTTTGGGAGACAACTTGTCAATGGAAAATTGGTGGCAACCATGATGCTGAAAGAGGCAAAACCTGCCGAACTCAAACACATCAAATACTGCCGCTGCAAGAAAAGCAAGTGTGCCCGAGGATGCTCCTGTGCAAGAGCCAATGTGAAGTGTGGCATTGCATGTCTCTGCACCGGGGACCCCAACAGATGTTCAAGGATTGAACTTGCGCTTGAAGACAGGGACACGTAAGTAGGCCACGTGTGTGTTAGAGAGAGAGAAGTGGGGGTGCATCTTTTATCGCGTTGCTGTATAACCCACCCTGTCGGTCTTGTTTGCTGTCTCCTCAGGTGGTAAGGGTAAAGGTCTGTCCCCACAGCAGTTTCTGCAGTGTGCCACCCTACTGATTATCCCACCTCACAGGGACCTGCATCTAGTTAATTAAGTTATGTTAAATTATTGAAGTTGTAATAGTTGTCATCTGAGGCAATAAAATAATAAAAGTCATTTTGCTGTATTATATTTCTTGTGTGACACATTTCCATTGGGAGAACAGGGTTATGTTTAAATTAAAAAGATGCCTAGGCCATGATGTTTAATAATGTGGACATTAACAACCCTGTTAAATATCCAGTATGTCTTTCGGAATTTTGAGAGTAGTCAAAAATTAGATTGTTGATTGATAGAAGTTGATAGAACTTCTATTGATAGAAGTTCTGAGCCTGTTGACCGCCAACTAGTAGTGAAATCATCACAGATCCATTGATTTTGTTTGGATTTTTATAATTTTTTCTGTGGAATGAGTATAGTGTTCGCTGAAAAGAATGGCATATTGACTGATGTCATAACTTAGTGGAATAGTTGATTGCCAATGAAGTAAAGATGAAAATATTGAAAAAAGTGAGAAAACGCCTATTTTTTGCATGAAATTGATGCAAAATCATGTAGAAATGTGTTTTAAGAGTTATTTTTTCAGTGGATGTTGTCAGCACATGAGTTCTGTGTATCTGGAATGCACTTGTTGACAGCCTGCCCAATCCACTGAGAATTTGAGGAAAAAAATATTTTTTCACATTTTTCTGATAAAAAATAAAGGGTGCATACACTAAAAGGGCCACAAATTTTTTTCGCGATATTTCCGGCAGAGCAGACCCTCCAATTATTGGTTCTTAGGGTCAAAGTTAACAGAAAAAACACAAATAAAAAGTATGGCAGACCATGTCACGTTCAACCCATTTTTGAGACTTTGGCTCCCCGACTACTGGTGTAGTATATATTTTGTTACACACACACACACACACACACACACACACACACACACACACACACACACACGCACGCACGCACACACACACACACACACACAGAGATGTGGTTTATGGGGACTAGGTGTAATGGTTTTACAAATGTAAAAACTGTATAATCTATCCCCCTACACTAACCCTACCTATAAACCTACCAATACAGAAAACTTTTGGCCATTTTTGAATTTCAAAAAACACCATTTAGCCATTTAGACACAGATGTCCTCATAAACCATGTTTACGTTGTAATATTGTAATACCCATGTCATTATATACATTTGTGTCCTCATAAAACATATACAAGAACACACATACACACAAACACTAACAGCAAGCCATGACAGGAGGAGAACAGAGTAAAGGTACACAGGGCCTAAAATTTCCACACTTTTATTAGCCCCGGGTCCAGTGGACCCGAACATCCTGTGTGTAATATAAATGTGTAGGGGGGGTGTACAGTGTGTGGTCATTGAAAATGTGTTCGGATATACTGTATGTTCTTCACAGAAAATGAGCCAAGGCCAATGAGTCTGAGGTTGAAAAATTATTAATTGTATAATATTTCTTTTGATATAAAATGAAAACGGGTCCTACAGACCCGAACACCATACAAGGATTAAATGGTCGGTCAAGGTGTAAAATTAAGCTCACAATGTTGCATGTCATTTTCATGAATGTGTGCCTGCAATTCTCAAGGTTTTAACGGCATAGCAGCTAAAGCTAAGGTGACTAGATGTCCGAGACCAAAACCGGGGACACAATCTCAAAATTGTGGAAAAAAACGGGGACATTTTTAGTTTGACTGTCAATCTGATTGAAATACATTCAAGTTTTATCTTCAAAAAACAGGGACATAGGTAGTTTTTTCTGTATTTTCCCAGAGGCAACCAAAACGGGGACTGTCCCCTGAAACCGGGGACGTCTGGACATCCTAAGCTACCTTTTAAAATTCAGCACATTAGCGCAAATATATGCCATATGATATTAAAAAGTTGATTCGGTTATCCTATAATTGGGTCTATTCTGTGCTACACTTTTATAGGCTATTTGTATAGCGCAGTAGCGCTATAGCAGATGCGGCTTTAACATAACACAGACTCCTTTGTGGTGCGCAAATAACAGCCTGTAACTGCTATCTACAAAGCAAACAGCATTTCACTTGCACGTTTAAGTAATAGACAGTAAATTAGAATAAACACACACAAATAGTTGTAGGCCTTCATAATAAACACATAGAATAAACACATAAAAACTTACGTGTGGTAGCCTATAGCTGGTCAGATAAATCTGCGTTGACAGCTTGGTTTGATGATATTTTTTTTTTTTTTTTTGTCGCTTCTGGCTGAAGTCCGTAGTACGGATGTGGACCGTATCTGAAAGACGACAGTCAAGCGAGACCCAACGTTCACTTGGCGCTGTTGTAAAACAGACCTAAAACAGAGCTCAAACGGCTGTGCTGTAACGGACATTATAGCATCACAAAATGTTGCTGTATAGTTTTTTAACACTGATATTGCTCAGCTTAGTGACAATGCATATCTCATGCTCTAGATAAAAAAAAAATAGGCAGACAGGTAACCATGTTGTTTTGAAAATGTTTATTCCACGGAGTTCTTCACACAGTTTGAGAAAAGTATTTCGGATGTGGTCCACATCAGGTAGTCTCTGTCAAAACAGTGTTGGCTCAAATCCGTTTTGCAGATATGGGCCAGAGCAGTTTTTAGCCCTTTTTTAAATGCAGTCGGCTCAGATATGTATCACAGATTCGGGCCACACCAGTGTAGCCTATGTGAAAACAGTATCGGCTCAGATTCATATTGCAGATCTCGACCAAATCAGTGTCAGACACAGCTAATGTCTTTCGGTTACCTATGGGAAAAGTGATCTGGGCCAGATCTGTAAAATTATATAAATACTGAACTGATGGCAGTTAGAATGTTTAAGCTGAAACTTCTATCTGGCACGGATCTGGTTCACAATCAGAAAACGTCTCTAAGGCCCCATCCACACTACTGCGTTTTAGTTTAGAAACGGAGAATTAAAACGAATACGATCTCCGTCCACACCAGCGTTTTAGCTGCGATCTCCGTCCACATTAAAACGACTGAAAACGCATATCACGTGACCATTCACCATTCACTGGGCATGCGCGTGCCGGTGTAAACACCATTACTCAGGAACCACAACTTCATTGATAAAATTATCCCGCATGCGCTGGTTCTGGTTCTAACCCAAAACCGACGCTCCATGTACGGTCGATACCGCCGCTGCACACACACGGCACAGGAATTGTCACAGATCGCTGGAATAATAGCTTGCCTCCGGTGCATGTAGGCGGTTAACGTTACAGCATCAGGCAAGGATATGCCATGACTGACACCCAATCAGAGAGCCGAGCGTAAGCCTCTGCGTCATCGTTTCTAAAGTCCTCCGTTGTGTCCCGTCTTCACTAAAATGCCCTCCGGAGATTCAAAACGCAAAACGGGTCTGCAGCGTTTCTAAACTTCTCCGTTTTAGGTCTTCGTATTTGCCGTTTTAGTCTGGACGGGAGGTGCAAACGTAGCAAAAGGTCTCCGTTTCTAAACGAAAACGGAGTAGTGTGGATGGGGCCTAAGATAGAAACGGAGGCAAGGGGCTTAAAACGGATCCGGGCCAAATGTAATTGCTATCTGGGAACGTGCACATAGCCTATTGCTAGTTTCAGCCTGACACAGTTAATTGCATATAAAATTCACCCCAGTCATAAACATATATGTTTACTAAAACTACAAACTGATAAACTATGTAATCTGAATGTAATGCATGCAAAATTCCAAAGACTCTGTATCTCGCAGGCATTCTCACTAATCGTTCAAATCTAGTGCGGTATTGCACTTGATCATCATGAGAGTTATCATCAGCGTGAGACTCTTCCTTGTCATGAGTATCAGAAAATTTTTTTCAGGAAACGGTTCGAACCTCCTGCTGACCACTTGTTTAAAGGGTACCTATCATGGAATTTTGAAAATTACCTTTCATGTAGTGTGTAACATAGATCTAAGTGAACAAAAACATCCTGCAAAGTTTTAAATATGAAAGTTCACCGTATACAAAGTTATTGTCTCTCAAAAGTAAGAGTCAACTCTGAGTCGCTGATATGAATCGATAGACGAACGATGCACTTTCTCTAACTTTCGTACATCACTTGTACAAGTTATTTGAATTCGACACGCCCACTCAGTGCGCGCGCCGAGCAGACAGAGAAAACAGTGAAAACATCATGTCGACGATCGAGACGCTGTTCTGAAGTGCGAATCAAAAGCAAACTTTTTTTTTCACTGCCCAGGGACAAGCATGTGAAGACTCAGTGGCTAGAGTTTATATTTACAACTATACCACACAAGTATAGCCCAACCTTGAGCTGTGTTCGCGTTATTTTAATGACGATCGCTTCACAAACACAAATGCTGTGTGGATTCGCGAGTCGCCTGATACTAAAGGAACGTTCAATACCAAGTTTATTTGGATCGGCTTCCTCCTCCGAATCACAACCTGTAAGTACTATTAATAATTGTTGCTTTTATGTGTGTGTGTGTGTGTGTGTGTGTGTGTGTGTGTGCGTGCGTGCGTGCGTGCGTGCGTGTGAGAGAGTGAGAGTTACGCTCAGCAGCTTAGGTCTCCAATGTCATTTTTTTTGTTTTTTGAAATATGTGAAATTATGTGAAGCGTATTGTAGTACTGCAGTGCGTTATCAATATGTTTAAGCTTTGGGCTAACGCAAAATATAACTGACTGCGTCATCTGACCAATCACCGCCGATTAGCGTCACGCAAAGGAGGGGTTTGGACAAATGAGTCGTCAAACGAATCATTAGGGAGTCGGTGAGCAAATCAGGTAAAAATAAATGCATATTATAAGACAACAAAAGTGTTTTTTGTCATTGCATGCATGTAAAACTGTTGTTGGGGACTCCCAGAACATTATTAGGAACATTTTAAATGCCATAATAGATACCCTTTAATACCGGCCGTTGCACAATAAAGAGTCGAAAGGGCGCTTTTGGCACGTCTGTGTAGTGTCACGCTCATTTGTCTTGGACACAAGGTGATATCGGACACCTCAGGAATGAGAAGCCGTTGTCTTCTACCTTTGTTACAGTTAACCAGGTGTGATTTCTCAAGAACTTATACATTCCTTATCAGTTCTCGTCAAAAAACCTAAAGCAACTCTTTTCCAGGGAACTGACAAAAATGCAACGATATTACTCAATCACAGAGATGGGTGTTTACATTGAAGTCTTAAATGAGACGCAAGTCTCTGCGCAACTTTTCTTGTTAAAAATATCTGTTTTTCTATCCTATACATGCTTAAAGAACTGCCTGATGTGCTGAATGAGCCCTTCTCTGCTCACTGAGATTGGCTCTATAATCCTGTACAGTAAAATATATAAGAGGGATTCGGGCTCAAATCTGAGACTGGGCGTGATGTCATGCGCGTTCACGGAGAATGGCGGCGAATACACAAACCTGCCAGACATAGCCAGGTTTCTGTATTCGCCGCCATTCTCCGTATCAGCGAAGAATAATGGAGCGACAAAACTTTAGTCAACTTTCGACAAAAGTAGAAGATGTATTCAAAGAGACCGGCTTGTAGTTCACCTCTGGTTGCAGTTTCGCTTGTCGCCAGAGGGGGCGTAGTTCTGCAAAAACTCAGAGACTTGCGTTTTGCACCTTTAAAGTGCTAAAATCTGGGTAGAAAATTTCATTTTCTTTGAAAAAATTATGAAAGTTTATTTCTGAAAGTAATTCTTCTAACATTATAAGAATTAATAAAATAAATAATACAATTTATAGAAATTTATCTCTTTACATGAAGCTACAAAAATTAAGCTGAAATCAGTTAGTGAACTGAGAAAATGTACAGGACAAAAATATTTATTACCAGCCATTAAACAGAATTAGCAGAATGTTTTCTTATCTTATTAGTAGGCTTGTGTTTTGAAATATATGACTGACTTATTGCTTGAATCAATACTGCTATTTACACTATTTATCTTCAGGGGTGTTCATATTTTGCTTGTAAACTAAGTGACTTTTATGAGGCTCTGATTATTGTTAGCTTCCATGTGCATCACACACAAAACAATTTTAAAGGGTACCTATTATGGCATTTAAAATGTTCCTAATATTGTTCTGGGAGTCCCCAACAACAGTTTTACATGCATGCAATGACAAAAAACACTTTTGTTGTCTTATAATATGCATTTATTTTTACCTGATTTGCTCAGCGATTCCCAAATGATTCGTTTGACGACTCATTTTTCAAACCCCGCCTTTGCGTGACGCTAATCTGTGGTGATTGGTCAGACGACGCAGTCAGTTTTTTTTTCGCGTTAACCCAAAGCTTAAACATATTGATAAAGCACTGCAGTACTACAATACGCTCTAATCTTTATGACAACTCCAATAACAACGACAAACATTTTACATATTTCAAAAAACACACACACACAGCTTGGAGACCTAAGCGCTGAGCGTAACTGACACACACACACACACACACACACACACACACACACACACACACACACACACACACACACACACACACACACACACACACACACACACACACACACACAGCTTGGAGACCTCATTATTCCTCATTAAAATAACGCGAACACAGCTCAAGGTGGCTATACTTGTGTGGTATAGTTGTAAATATAAACTCCAGGGACTGATTCTTCACATGCTCTTCCCTGCATGGGCAGTGAAAAAAAAGTTCGCTTTTGATTCGCACTTCAGAACAGCTCGTCGACATGTTGTTTTCACTGTTTTCTGGCGCGTGCAATGAGTGGGCGTGTCTTATTTAAATAACTTGTACAAGTGACGTACGAAAGTTAGAGAAAATACATCGTTCGTCTATCGATTCATATCAGCGACTCAGAGTCGACTCTTACTTTTGAGAGACAATAACTTTGTATACGGTGAACTTTCATATTTAAAACTTTGCAGGATGTTTTCGTTCACTTAGATCTATGTTACACACTACATGAAAGGTAATTTTCAAAATTCCATAATAGGTACCCTTTAAAAGAACTTCATTGACTGATGACTCTCATATGTCCACTCAAATGTCTTTCAATCTTATTTTCTTTAAAAAGTTAATAACAGTATTTTTAATCAGTCCGTCTTGATAAATACTAGTGCTTACAAGACACCGGTTTGATACAGCCAGCGCTTACAGACAACAAACATAATATTGATCACTCAGATTTCACATTTGACTTTATGCAAAATAAATGGTTTGTCAGAGACTGTTGCATAATTAAGTGATAGAAATGAATGATGTCCATTGTTTTCAATTTATCGGGAGATATTAGGTTCATTCGTTCATTAGGTTCACTGATAAAGAATCAGAATCAGTAATCAGTGTTGCAAAGGCACTAATTATGGTCTTTGCAGCTGTAAAAGGAAAGGTTTTCAAACCAGTTCCAGATGTAATACTTATTTCATATACAACGATATTACTAAATCACAGAAGTGGATGTCTCAAATGAGACTCAAGTCTTAAAAAGTTTAAATCAGAGTGCTAAAATCAGTGTAGAAAATTACGACAGTTTTGATGTGATTCTACTAACATTACAAGAACAACACTTTTATTAAAAATAAAATGTTGCATGATCGTTCCGGGTTACTTGACTGTAACCCTGTTCCCTGAAAAAAGCTAATTGGGTGAATGTGAGCCTCCCCTTACAGTAGGTAAGGACAGCCGAGCCCCCCTTCCCCCAAATCCCGTCCACCGGCCCTAACCCACACACGCCTTTGCAGTAAAAGCCATCTTTTGTGTGTTCCAAGCAATGATGAGTATCGTGGTATAGCAATACTTTTTGCTACAAGAGCTTCACTGTGGAACCAAGTTTTACTTATTTTAATTTCCTGTGTTATTTTAATAATGTTAGTAGAATCACATCCAAACTGCTCTCATTTATGTAATTTTCTACACTGATTTTAGCACTCTGATTTAAACATTTTAAGACATTTAAGACTTCAATGTAAACACCCATCTCTGTGATTGAGTAATATCGTTGCATTTTTGTCAGTTCCCTGGAAAAGAGTTGCTTTAGGTTTTTTGACGAGAACTGATAAGGAATGTATAAGTTCTTGAGAAATCACACCTGGTTAACTGTAACAAAGGTAGAAGACAACGGCTTCTCATTTCTGAGGTGTCCGTTATCACCTCGTGTCCAAGACAAATGAGCGTGACACTACACAGACGTGCCAAAAGCGCCCTTTCGACTCTTTATTGTGCCACGTGCCGGTATTAAACAAGTGGTCAGCAGGAGGTTCGAACCGTTTCCTGAAAAAAATGTTCTGATACTCACGACAAGGAAGAGTCTCACGCTGATGATAACTCTCATGATGATCAAGTGCAATACCGCACTAGATTTGAACGATTAAGATTAGGATTAAGGCTAGTTGGCACTTCAGCACTGCATTGTCATCGGGTCCAGGCCAAGCTCCTTCGTCAGATTTGGATCTGGCAGAGTGTGGGAAAACCTCGGGATAAACAAAGACTCCCAGTTTCCGGCTGACCTAATCTATACAGCCTAACATTGAGTTATAGAAGTCTATAATGTATTATGTGTATGCTAGGTCAAAGAGATGTGTTTTTAGTCTAGCTTTGAACTGTCTAGAGTGTGTCTGCTTCCCGGACAATGGTAGGAAGACTGTTCCAAAGTTTTGCTGCTAAAAAGAAAAAGGATCTACGGCCAGCAGTCGATTTTGATATTCTAGGTATTATCAACTGGCCTGAATTTTGAGATCGCAATAGACGTGAAGGACTATATTGCGTTGAGAGCTCGCTCAAGTACTGCGGATCTAAATCATTTAGTGCTTTGTAAGTAATCAGCAATATTTTAAAATGTATACAATGTTTAATAGGGAGCCAATGCAGTGTTGACAGAGCCATGCTAATATGATCATTCTTCCTGGTTCTTGTAAGAACTCGAGCTGCTGCGTTTTGTACTAGCTGTAGTTTGTTTATTAAGTGTGCAGGGCGACCACCCAGCAGAGCATTACAATAATCTAGTCTTGATGTCATGAACGCATGAACTAATTGTTCCGCATTAGTGAGAATGTCTGCGAGAAATAGAGAAATAGAGACTTTCAATATACACAAGTGTCTTTGGAATTTTGCATTCATTACATTCAGATTACATAGTTTATCAGTTTGTAGTTATAGTAAACATATAAGTTTATGACTGTGTTGAATTTAGTGGTTATATGCAATTAAATGATGTTTTATTAACAAAGTTCGGGAGGAGCACGTTCAGATAATTAACACGGGTGGAGAGCACTCAGCAATCATGATTAAAACATGTATATATAGACTCACCAGTCTCGCCTCATTTCTTGACAGTTTAGCAGCATCCCTCCACCACCCCTTCTCCACTCTTCTAGTCCTAAACCACTTTACATACAGGGGGGAGTACTCTGGGTTCGGGCCGAATTCCGAGCTCAGAGCCCTCGCCCCGGACAGCAAGCCAAATACGCATTATACTTTACTCCCTTTAATTGTGTCTAAGTGTGAACTCGTGAACTGCGTCAGACTGAAACTAGCAAAAAAACACTTGCATCAAGTCTGGCGAAGCATTGCGCGGGGTGTGAGTGTGTGTGTGTGTGTCTGTGTGTGTGTGTGTGTGTGTGTGAGTGAGTGTGTGTGAGTTAAGTGGGTTGCTTTAGGATGGAGAAGAGGTTGCATGATGGTAAGTTAAGATGCATCTTATAATTTAATGAAATTAGTGAAGTGGCTCAATTTACAGTATTTGGGATTTGGCCAATATCAGTAGCAACTTGTATCTGAGAGCTAAGCTTTCGTCAAAGTGAACACAATACAATGGATTTTTGTTTTCCCAGTCAGGAACTTGTAACATACGACTCGTAGAGAGTTTTGAACCTTGTATTAGGCTACATTTCTGTAGATACTGAGCAGAAGTTTGAGATTTGATATGCATCCACACCTACATGTCCTGTCATGATCTAGTCAACGCCCACTTTGATGTTTTTGTGCTTTAAAAGGAAGCTTTGCACACCAAGTAAGTCACTGTTCCCACCAGAACCACGGGAAACTGCTTCAGAAACACGTGCCTCCTCGAGTCATCATTCAAAATGAGCAAGATCATTGTTTATAGCAGAGAGGGCTTTGAGGGCAGAACAGCTGAATTCAAGTATGATGTCCACAACTTGGAAGAGAAGGGCTTCAACGACTCCATCGCCTCCTTAAAAGTCATTGGCGAACCATGGGTGGGGTATTACGACAAGAATTTTGCTGGAAAGCAGCGGGTGTTTGAGGAAGGAGAGTACGCCACCTTTGATGACAAAAACAAGTTTTCTTCCCTCAAGATGGTCTCACAAGACCTGGACGACCCTGAAATCCAGCTGTTTGAGCATGTGCACTATCAAGGAAGAAGCGTGACCTTACGCAAAGAAACCAATCTCCACGACATTGATTTCAGTGACATAGCTTCTTCCCACAAAGTGAAAGGTGGTGTCTGGGTGCTGTACGAGCACATCAATCGTCAAGGTTCCCAGCTTATTTCTTTCCCTGGCGATCAAGTTTCCAGCTATCTGCCGCTCTCCTTCAACGATGTGGCCAGCTGTGTGCGTCCCTTGCTGCCGAAGCCATAGACAGCATCATTCACAGAACGCTTTCTGCAGCTGAATATGAACCGGATCCCATCTGGGAAGAACGAGGCAGGTGTTGGGGAAAGACAGATCTTGACCAGAAACAATGACTGTGACTCCAATAAGTCTGAAGAAACTTCATGCAATTAGACTCAACCTTTTCATTTGATGATATCTGTGTAAAGACAGACTGTACATGTTATAAAACAAGGATGCATTTTATTAGAAAAAGTTTTAAGCTGCTGGTTGTTTAGCTTTTCACCAGTAGCGATCAGTGTCAGTAAACAAATGCAATAAAATGCAGTTTTGGAATTGTTACGGATCAACTACATATCCGATTGTATTTGAATGTATTTCCCCTGTTTGATGAGAGTGAAATATTGAAAGGGATTTTGGATTTATATTATGCTGAGAAAGAGACAACTGATGCTGTTTTACTCTGTCAACTCAGAAAATAAAGACTCTGAAATATCATAATGCTCCTTGTTTCAATTGTCTTTTATTTACGTTTACATTTTTCATTTAGCAGATGCTTTTATCCAAAGTGACTGAGGAATTGGAAGGAATTCATCTAAAGAGGCAATAAACAGGAGAAGTGATATTTATACAAAGTTTCAGCCATCATTCAAACTAGAACAGGGAGGAATTAAAGGGTAACTAAACCCTGAAACAACTTTTTTTAGTCAATGAACTGTAAGACTGGGGCTTTATTAGTGCTGTTCATTGATTTGAGTAAATGTTTTGACATTTGGGTATAAAGTGTTTGAATTCTACATTATATGGTGTAAAAAGTCTGAGTCTGAGTGCTGCCCTCTTCAGGTTGAACGATGGCTACTGCAGTTGACTACCGCTCACTACCCCACACCCCTATAGCATGAGCTTGCTGACGGGGGTGATTGTTTGCTTTGAGACTCTTCGTGTCACTATCATTATTTACAAACATTTTAAAATCTCTAAAATGACTGAATATAAGACTGTAATTGTAAACGATAACACCATTTGAATTAAATCTTTTTGCCGTCGGATAAACACTTTTTTTTTTGCCGTCCCCTGTCTCCGCCCATTTTTCCAGCATTTTTCAAATATTGCCAGTGGGTGGAGTTAGGCTCTGACCAGGGATTTAGTTACGCTTAAAGAAATAGTGAGAAATTCTGAATTTAGGGGAGAGGTGGGATGTCTGGAATAGACCAGTAAGAACTGACAGTATTGAAACCGAACAAAAATTGGTGTTAATTAAGGATGTCATTGGTGCAATTGTTAAACTGTTAACTCATATTTATAATTTGTCTTTCAAAACAGGAGTATTTCCAAGCAAAATAAAAATGGCTAAAGTCATACCATTATATAAAGCGGGAGTAAGAAATCAATTTACGAATTACAGACGCACTCATTATGCACTTAGATTGGATAATTTCATTGAGAAGCATGAATTTACGGGTTGATAGTCAGTATGGATTCAGGCCCAACCGATCTACATCAATGCCATTAATGGAGTTAATTGAAAACATTACCAGTGCTACAGATAACAAGAAATATGCAGTGGGAGTATTTATAGATTTTAAAAAAGCCTTTGATACAATTGATCATAGATTGTTAATCACTAAACTGGAAAAGTATGGTATCAGAGGAGTTGTATTAGATTGGATGAAAAGTTACATAAGTAACAGACTTGGAGTACAGATCTGAGTTTTTGGGCATCACCTTTGGAGTACCACAGGGGTCAATACTTGGTCCAAAATTATTTATTATGTACATAAATGACATGGGTGACTAACCTCTTAAAAATGGTTATTTTTGCAGATGATACCAATATTTTTTGTTCTGGGGAAAATCTTAAGCAGCTTTTGGAGGTGGTCACAGCTGAAATCAAAAAGTTAAAAATATGGTTTTACTTAAATAAATTATCGATCAATGTAGACAAAACCAAACTTATGCTCTTTGGTAATCTTAAAATTGACACACAAGTAAATGTTTTGATTAATAATGTTAAAATAGAAAGAGTGTACGAATATACATTTTTGGGTGTGATTCTGGATTGCAAAATCTGTTGGAAACCCCACATCAAACATGTTAGAACAAAAGTAGCGCAGAGTATTGGAGTAATGGGGAAAGCAAGGCATGTATTGAGTAAAAAAAAAACACTTTATATTTTGTATTGTTCACCTGTGTTGCCTTACTTACATTATTGTGTAGAGCTATGGGGAAACACATACAAGACCACCTTACAAACTTTAAGCACAATACAAAAAAGAGCTATTAGGTTAGTAAATAAAGTAGGATATCGTGAGCATACTAATTTACTGTATTTAAAATTGCACACTCTAAAGTTCAATGATGTGGTTAAATTTAAGACTGCACAATTATTATATAAAGCAATAAATAAACAGTTGCCTGGAAACATACAACAACTATTCACAGATAGGGATGGGGGTTACAACTTGAGAGGGGATTTAATTTTGAGACAACATAAGACTCGGACAGGGCTTAAAATAATGTGTATATCTGTTTGTGGGGTGCTTTTGTGGAATGGTCTGAGCAGTTCGATCAAACAAAGTGTAAACATGTTTCAGTTTAAAAAAAGGTACAAAAGTTTTATATATATATATATATATATATATATATATATATATATATATATATATATATATATATATATATATATATATATAATATTATAATAATATATATATTATTTGTATTAATTTATTTTTATTAATATTATTATTATTTTCTTTTTTCTCATTTTTTTTTATGGAAATTTCAAACGTATTGCGTCTTTTCCATTTTATTGTTTTTATTGTTATTTGTTCGAAATAAAGCATTTATTCATTCATTCATTCATTCATTCATTCATATATAATGTGTGTGTGTGTGTGTGTGTGTGTGTGTGTGTGTGTGTGTGTGTGTGTGTGTGTGTGTGTGTGTGTGTGTGTGTGTGTGTGTGTGTGTGTGTGTGTGTGTGTGTGTGTGTGTGTGTGTGTGTGTGTGTGAGTTGGTTTATGTGATTTATGAGGACACAAATTTGTATAATGACATGTGTATTACACTGGTATTACAACTGATGGGTGGTTTATGAGGACATTTCAAAAGTCCTCATAAATCAAAAGGCTTAAAAAACATAAAAAAACAATGTTTTATTAAAAAATTAAAAATGCAGCATGTCTCCTGTGATGGGTAGGTTTAGGGATAGGGGCAGTGTAGGGGGACAGAATATATAGTTTGTGCGGTATAAAAACCATTACGCCTATGGAGAGTCCTCATAATGCTGTTGCACCAACATGTGTGTGTGTGTGTGTGTGTGTGTGTGTGTGTGTGTGTGTGTGTGTGTGTGTGTGTGTGTAGTGTAGTGTAGTGTGTGTGTGTGTTTTGCGTGCGTGAGTGAATGTGTGCGTGCATGCATGTGAGAGAGAGATTGTGTGTAAGTGTGAGAGAGTGTGAGTGCAAAAGTGAGTTTTGTTTCCACCCCTGCCGTTCCCGCACAAGGTTGCAATTCTTAAATGTGATCTAACAAAGGCAAAGGGAAAATATTAACCATATATGCTGTTTATATTGCTTGTAATTGGGATGAAGTAAAGATCTGTTTAGTATTTTAACATAAATTGTTTGATTATGTTGAATTAAAAACCCAAAAATGCAGCGGGTCCACCAGACCCACGAACACTGGCTGAATAACAAAAATATGAACACCACACAAGGGTTAAACACTCGCTTGAATTGTATGCTGCCAACTAGCCATCATCTAACAGTGTCAATCACTGATGCCACAACCTGCAGCTTTCTTATCTTTTTCATTTTTGAGCACCACTTTTTGGCTTGCTGAACATTGCAGTTGCTTGGCTGTTAACAACTATTAAGTTAGATGAGACACTCTCAGAAAGACTTCTTTTTGTGTTTTATGGCGGTTGGCAAACCAACTTAACGGTGCATTACCACCACCTCTCAGAAAGACAAACCTAGCAACAACATTCGAGGACGTAGCTTATGATCAGAAACGTCACGATGAGAAATAAAATGATTTGCCAAACAGATTTCCCAGCAGGCCGTGCTCTTTTGTAAAAGTTGAGAATAAAACAAATAGTCCAGGCAAACTAACTCATTTTGGAGCCAAAAATAAAAATAATTGTAAAAGAATTTTTTTCAGCATAGATCATTTCTATGAGGTGCCCAGAACAACATACTAAAAGTCCTAAGCAATCCTAGTTGGGGAAATATGTTAATTTATCATCAATCCGAAATATGTGCCATTAAGGCCAGCAACAACACACCCCATATTTGCATATTACTATTAATTTTCAAAGAAACTTGTAATACAAAAAAAAAAATACTTTTCATGGGTAGCTACTTTCATTATGTAAAGTTTCATTTTGATAGTAGTAAAGGAAAAAAATGTCTGTAAGTAAGCGCTGGCTGTATCAAACCGGTGTCTTGTAAGCACTAGTATTTATCAAGACGGACTGATTAAAAATACTGTTATTAACTTTTTAAAGAAAATAAGATTGAAAGACATTTGAGTGGACGTATGAGAGTCATCAGTGAATGAAGTTCTTTTAAAATTGTTTTGTGTGTGATGCACATGGAAGCTAACAATAATCAGCCTCATAAAAGTCACTTAGTTTACAAGCAAAATATGAACACCCCTGAACATAAATAGTGTAAATAGCAGTATTGATTCAAGCAAGAATTCAGTCATATATTTCAAAACACAAGCCTACTAATAAGATAAGAAAACATTCTGCTAATTCTGTTTAATGGCTGGTAATAAATATTTTTGTCCTGTACATTTTCTCAGTTCACTCACTGATTTCAGCTTAATTTTTGTAGCTTCATGTAAAGAGATCAATTTCTATACATTTTATTATTTATTTTATTAATTCTTATAATGTTAGAAGAATTACTTTAAAACTTTTATAATTTATTCAAAGAAAATTTCATTTTCTACCCAGATTTTAGCACTGCAAAACGCAAGTCTCTGAGTTTTTGCAGAACTACGCCCCCTCTGGCGACAAGCGAAACTGCAACCAGAGGTGAACTACAAGCCGGTCTCTTTGAATACATCTTCTACTTTTGCCGAAAGTTTACTAAAGTTTTGTCGCTCGAGTATTCTTCGCTGATATGGAGAATTGCGGCGAATACAGAAACCTGGCTATGTCTGGCAGGTTTGTGTATTTGCCGCCATTCTCCGTGAACGCGCATGACATCACGCCCAGTCTCAGATTCGAGCCCGAATCCCTCTTATATATTTTACTGTACAGGATTATAGAGGCAATCTCAGTGAGCAGAGAAGGGGTCATTCAGCACATCAGGCAGTTCTTTAAGCATGTATAGGATAGAAAAACAGATATTTTTAACATGAAAAGCTGCGCAATGCACCTTTAAAGACTTGCGTCTCATTTAAGACTTCAATGTAAACACCCATCTCTGTGATTGAGTAATATCGTTGCATTTTTGTCAGTTCCCTGGAAAAGAGTTGCTTTAGGTTTTTTGACGAGAACTGATAAGGAATGTATAAGTTCTTGAGAAATCACACCTGGTTAACTGTAACAAAGGTAGAAGACAACGGCTTCTCATTCCTGAGGTGTCCGATATCACCTCGTGTCCAAGACAAATGAGCGTGACACTACACAGACGTGCCAAAAGCACCCTTTCGACTCTTTATTGTGCCACGTGCCGGTATTAAACAAGTGGTCAGCAGGAGGTTCGAACCGTTTCCTGAAAAAAATGTTCTGATTCCAGAGGTGGAAAGAGTACAAAAATTTTCTACTCAAGTAAAAGTACCATTACTTCAATAAAATTTTACTTAATTACAAGTAAAAGTACCGGTCTAAAAATCTACTCAAGTAAAAGTAAAAAGTAGCTCGTTTAAAATGTACTCAGAGTAAAAGTAGCTGAGTAACTTTAACAGCGGGGGTGTGGTGGGAGACTCTCCTGTGCAGGACTGTAACATATGAGAGTTTCACAGTATGATAACCGTCTCAGAAAATATCATGGTTTATATAAACTGTATTATTAAATTGTGGTTATTATTATCATCAGTTAAAATGACAGTTAAATAAATGAAACATTTGTTCAATGAAACATATCTAATCAACCAATTTCAATAATTTATTGAAATAAGTTGATTAGATATGTTTTATTGAACAATTGATTATGAATTAGATTTTATGAAACTTATTTTTATCATTAACTTATTAAAATGTTTAAAAATAGAGTTCTATGAAATGTTTCTTATTCAGATTTTTTTTCTTTTTATGATTTAATACATATATTATCAAAAACGGTGGTAATCAAATAAATGTTTAGCAAACGTTTTATCCTTTTAGTTTTTGGCAAAGTACAAAACAGATTTACTCAAACCATGGACAAATAATATATATTCCTTAAATAATGTTTAAATAAATTGTAGTATTATTATTGTTGTTGTTAAAATTATTATATGAGAAGTAGGTAGCCTACATTCTATTGTAGGCCTAAAATAGTAATATATAATTTCTTCTAGTAAAACCGAACTTTATTTTGACGGGTTGTTAAGTCCTGTTTCAGAGTGCACAGTTGACAATGTTTTTTCTCAAATAAAATTATGAAAATACTCATTAGGATTTCTCTCAGAGCAGCTCTGGAAATGTTCATTCATGTCCTCGTATTGTTTGTGAGATGCTGAAAACAACATGAGCGCCTCGCGTACTTGAGTATGTAGTAAGTAAACAAAACAGCACAGCTCATTCAAACAGAGACACGCAGAACAAGCACATTATATATTTACATAGCAGTCTTTTGTGCTTTAATATTCACAGATCATGTCGCGATTTGATTTGTTGTACAGCTTACTTTCTATTTATTCATCCATACATCTACCAGTTTGCTTGTTTTACGTGACATCCGCATTATACTTTAAACTCCATTTTTTTCTCTATCCAAAGTATTCCCTGACCAGGGCTTCACATACCGGTATGTGTGCGAGTGAGATTTCGACAGCATTTCGCGTTCAGCTGGGTCTGCGTCTGTCTTGTCCGTCATCTTCTCCATATTGTGTTGTGATTTTAGCGCGTCTGTTCTCCCGCCCTTCCGGAGCGCGATGTTTTCATCAAAAGCATTTTTTTTTTGTATTTTTTTTTTTTTTTTTACTCAGTAACGGATATGTTTTTAAATGTAGCGAATTACAATACTTCAAACAAAACATACTTAAGTAAAAGTAAAATTACAGATTTTAAAAACTACTTAAAAAAGTAGAAGTACACAAAAAAACTACTCAATTACAGTAACGCGAGTAAATGTAATTCGTTACTTTCCACCTCTGTCTGATTCTCACGACAAGGAAGAGTCTCACGCTGATGATAACTCTCATGATGATCAAGTGCACTAGATTTGAACGATTAGTGAGAATGCCTGCGAGATACAGAGTCTTTGGAATTTTGCATGCATTACATTCAGATTACATAGTTTATCAGTTTGTAGTTTTAGTAAACATATATGTTTATGACTGGGGCGAATTTTATATGCAATTAACTGTGTCAGGCTGAAACTAGCAATAGGCTATGGCACACTCTACAATCCGGTTCCTCAGAGACGTCGGATTCGGCGGCCAAGAGTTGCATCGCACAGTAAAGAACTTATCTGAAGCAGCAGAAAGGAGCAGCAACTGGCTGTGGTTGAGACGGAAAGATTCTAGCTGGCTGTGTACAGGCCGTCACGCTATGGTTTCGTAGAATTCTTGAAAACTTGAAGAGTCTGTCGGTTTATTTGTATACGTTCCTGTGGATATTGCGTGAATGAAGGGTGGTTGGGCAGACATTGTGTTTAGTGGTAGGTGGTATGCCATACGGAACCGTTGCCACTGAAACTGCTTTATAACGCACCAGTGGGGCTCGACAGCCTTAGTCAAACGGGTTGGCGCGTATGGTTGGGTTGCGGATCGTGAGATTGTGGTTAGGTCTCGGCAGCAGGAGGGATGTAGAGGTCAGTAAGCTGGGCTGAGTTGAGTGGGGGACGGAGGGGTGACTCTGGGACGCCAGAGATCGAGCAGGACCAAAATAACATTATGCACAGTGAGGAGCCCATAAAGGTTACAAGATTCACATATTAGAAAAGTACAATAATAAAAAAAAATAAAAAAAAATCATGGCTCGTCAAGGCTGTTTCAGATCAACACCTGCAAGTGACCACTAGGTGTCACGGTGGAGACAGGTGTCGGATTGATTCGAAGCCTCGAAACAATATGGACCATTTGGTTCAACTGTTTCATTGCTTCACGAAGCCTCGATCTGCCCTTCACTAGATCCAGGAGCTCCTTAAATAGGTTGCTACAGGTGCAGTTGATCTTCGTTAGGGCAATCCCGCCCTCCAAGGAGGAGTTAGTCCTGGAATTCTCACCAAGAAAAAGAAATTAAGAAAAACAGGGGCAGGGCTGTAACACCTCCACCCACAAGATATTAAATAATCTGGATTATTTAATACAAAATAAATAAACATAATCCCCAAAATCTTGAAAAAAAAATTAAACAAGTCTCCAATCAACTTATACCAAAATAGAAGTAAAAGGTGCCTACTCATTAATGGGAGTTTACCAGGCAGGAACATAGCATGACATTACACACGAGACAGTGCGTCAGCTAAAACATTTTCCTTCCCTTTAATGTGATGGATTTGTAGAGGATATGACTGTAGAAACGATATTATGTCGTCCAGATAATGTCGTCTAATAGAATAGGATGCAACGGAGCAACAGGTATAGTTTGGTTGGGTTTACCAGCTATCTGGCAAGTATGGCATGTCTTACAATAAGATACCACATCTTTTTTTAGACCGGGCCAATAGAAATTCTGCAATATACGATTATATGTCTTATTTATACCAAGATGTCCTGCCACGCAACAGTCATGCGCTAGCTTGAGAATTTCTTTACGAAAAACCTGAGGTACCACGACCTGAAAGACATGGCACCACTCATCTTGTCCAGATAAAGATTGGGGACACCACTTTCTCATTAGTACACCATCCTTCCGGAAAAACCCAGATGACAACTCATTCACCTCTTGCTCAGTACTCAATTCGTCAAACAGAGAAGATAAAGAAGAGTCTTTACTTTGCTCGGAAATGAGTTGATCACTTGTCGCTAATGATTCTTTATAAGGAATCTCCTGGGATGTTTCTAACTCTTTACCTATCCCTATTTGAGATTCAACAGGCACAACTTTATCTCCATCCTTCCAATATCACACTCACTCAAAAAGGTATCACCTAAATTAAAATCCATACCCCCTTCATTGGTGGATTTTGAAGTCTGTTTAGACATAGCACGTGTCACTGCTGTAAGGACCACCCATTGGCCCAACGACGGAATCCAGCAGCCTGGGCGAAAGAATAATGCGTGTATGTCTTTCCAGCGCTCCAGTGAAGTTCACTTAATTTATTAGAATTTAGTTTCAATATTACTTTAGCTCTACGCTTAATCTGACTCCAATTTTGAATGATAATCAAATTGAGATTGTGTTTCTTATTAGAAAAGAGTCATAACCCAGATAGCAATTACATTTGGCCCGGATCCGTTTTAAGCCCCTTGCCTCCGTTTCTATCTGAGAGACGTTTTCTGATTGTGAACCAGATCCGTGCCAGATAGAAGTTTCAGCTTAAACATTCTAACTGCCATCAGTTCAGTATTTATACCGTTTTACAGATCTGGCCCAGATCATTTTTCCCATAGGTAACCGAAAGACGTTAGCTGTGTCTGACACTGATTTGGTCCAGATCTGCAATATGAATCTGAGCCGATACTGTTTTCACATAGGCTACACTGGTGTGGCCCGAATCTGTGATACATATCTGAGCCGACTGCATTTAAAAAAGGGCTAAAAACTGCTCTGGCCCATACCCAGCAAACATTTGGACGTGTAATGATCGTTGAAAAGACGTCCGTCCGACACGTCCCGTCATGGTTGAAAAATAGTTCCAAAATGAAAGTTGAACCGACGTCTTTGACGTCATCTGGCCGTGATTTCAACGTCTTTTCTGGCCGTGATTTCAACGTCTTTTCTGGCCGTGAATTCCACGTCTCTTCAGCGCGTCCCAGGACGTCTAAATGCGTCGTCATTTGGGTGTTTAAATGTGTTGCTGCATAATTTAAGTGTATATATAAGCCTGCATTTAAAATAACCACACACATATTGTGTAACATCGTGAAAGACAATCAAGTCTTGAGGTTTACACATCTTGACAAAGGTTCTAAAAGGCTCCAAAATTTGTCCCGTCGGACCTGACCGTCAATAAAACGTTTTAATCACGTGTACACATCACAAACAAGAACACATTATTTGTGGATATAAGAAAAAAGCAGCATGTTCTGATTTAGCCAGCATTTTATTGATCTTGAACAGCCTATATTTCTCTTAATTTTTTTCAATGTTTAACATTTGTTAACCAAACTAAAATACAAATTACAAAATACTGAATTATTATATAAAGGGATAGTTCACCCAAAAATTTAATTTAAATTCTTTTATTTACTCAACCTCATGTTCCAAACCTGTATGAGTTTCCTTCTTCTGCTGAACACAAAAGATGATATTTTGAAGAATGTTTGTAACCAAGCAAATAGAGCAACCATTGACTACCATTATTGGAGAAAGATATTATGGTAGTTACAGTTTTTCTCAGTCGCTTTGGTGCATTTCTTAGATCAAAAGTGCAATTCTTGATACTACTTGTACACATTCCAAATCATCTAGTCACTTGTGCACATCATTAAAGCAATGTCTTATTCCTTTGAACAAATTGCAATTGTTTTTGTACATATTGCAATTGATAATGTACAAGTGTCAGCTTTTTTCCACATTTCCAATTGCTCATGTCATGTTGATCAAAATATAGTAAATGGTTCTCTGTTGAATAGTCTTACCCCTCAAAACATCTAAGCATTAGTTCCTTGAATAAGCCATTACATGCAAAATTGTTGAACTATTTGTCATAACTGTCAAGCATAGTTTTACACAATTCTATTAGACCTTTTGTACAAAAACGTGAATTGATGAATCGTGCAGGTGAAATTGACCCTCACTTATGAAGGAATGTAAAGTGTTAGTTCAACCAACAATCAACCAGTTGTCCTGAATACAGTAATCAATTGGCAAGCATATAGACAGACCTTAGGGGTGTTTCCTGTGTTTCTTTCTAATTTAGTTTTTTTTCTTCCTTTGTGCCCCTTGTCTGTTTCTTACTGTAAATTATTTTGTTTTTTCTTTCATAAACTAGCACTGGTACTGTAAAAGCTGTGAAAAACAAAATCTTGTCCATTCTCTTTCAATCAATAACCCACATACAGTAATATGTAAATAGTAGTGTTGAAATTGACATATGCCATAGAAGTGCAGCCTTGTGCAAATTCAATACAGTAACTGTCATGCAAACTGAAGCCTACTGTAAGTTTACATCAGGTAATAGCTACTGTCAAAGTACACAGTAACATTGACATCATGCCTAAACATTTTGACGACCTTGTTCGTGAACAATGACTCAATGACTTATCATTCTGATGACACTGACATGATCATTGGCATGAATATTTACTTTTGAGAGATGTACTAAGGATTTTTAGTGACTGACTAGCTTTAGAAACATATCTATTGTATATTGCAGTTTGTACAAATTGTTCTGAGAAATGAACTTATTATTTAGCACATGTTAGAGATGATGTGAAAAACACACCAAAGCGACTGAGAAAAACTGTAATAGGAAGTGACATCTGCTTGGTTACAAACATTCTTCCAAACATACAGGTTTGAAACATGACATGAGGTTGAGTAAATAATGACAATTTTCATTTTTGGGTGAACTATCCCTTTAAACACATTGTTTGGCTCATTTTTTGTATCCACCAGCTCTTCCTGGAGTGTGTTTCAGTCATTGCTGCATCAATTTCAGAGTCTGTAGCATTTGGGCTCCACCTCTTCACAGCATCTAAGGGAAGAGAATTATATATATATTAAATAAATACAATTATAAATTTGAGGTAAATGATCTGCATTTATTTTCAAAATATTTGTATGGTCTACAGCTAAAAAAAAAATAACATGGAACAGGATTAATGAATCATGATTGAAACATTAGAAAAAGGTAATAAACATGCATTACATTTTATTTTATTGTATAAAAGATGTTCTGCTTTTATTTTTAAAGCAGCCAGTTACTGAAAACATACATGTTAAAATCCAACTAAACATTTCATTCCAATTCAGATAATTTACTTTCTGAAAGAAACTCTCAAAAGGCTACATTAATAAGTTACAGTAATGACTTTGACTGTATCATTAAACAATACTTTATACTATGGTACCGTTGTATACGTTCAGGGTAACTTAGCCTACTGGCTAATTTTAGCCAAACTCAGTAAACTTCAGTTGACAATGTATGTGGGCATCATTTCTTTCGGTTAATTCATGTCAAACAAGTAAAACTCAAGCACGTTTTCTAATAATACAAAATGTACTTACCCAACATTAGATTTTTAATAATATCGACACAACTCCCTCCTCTCTCCTCGTGGTTGTTCAAAGTTCCAGAATCTATGAGAACGCCTTAACATCTCGCGAGATAATCTATCCCATCGCAGGATTTTGTAATATCGCGAGATGTTTTGTTATTACATTTTGGCAGCACAGTTTATGGTTTTGGCCAACTCAGACATAAATTGTGACCGGGTATATTTCTGTTTTACATGATGTATATGCATACATTCCATAAAAAATAACAACGAATACATCAGGTAGGCTACAAGGCAGCTTTGCAATCACGTAACCACACTGGGCACTTTGTGATTATAATTTTTTTAAACAAGGTAAAGAAAATATATTTACTTTGTATACAAATCGTGTATTTCATAAAGATAATTCCTGATATTTTTTTCTGTCTTGCTAGACTGTACGTGCAAAAGACGTCAGTGGACGTATATTCACACAGCCTGACTAGACGTGTAAAGGACGTCAGTGGACGTCTTCACAACCTCTTTAAAACTACTCGGGCAATTAAATTAATTATTGCAGTATTAACCATGCAAGGATTAAGCACAGCTTTTGCATATTTCACAAGGATTTCATAGAGGGTCATTCTGGACTATAAATGCACGTGGAACAGACGTCGCCAGGTGACGTCCTCTCACCCGATGCACTATATATTGAACTACGTAGCTAAAAGTTAAAATAACAATTATACATGCAACTGTAGACATGTACAAGTGTATCTGAATGCATTTTTAGGAAATGTTCTGTGTTACATATTTTTACCGATTTATGCCGTCAAACCGCGACTATTTTTGGCCAGGGACAGGACGTTGCCGTCGGACCAATGTTTGCTGGGTATCTGCAAAACGGATTTGAGCCAACACTGTTTTGACAGAGACTACCTGATGTGGACCACATCCGAAATATTTTCTCAAACTGTGTGAAGAACTCCGTGGAATAAACATTTTCAAAACAACATGGTTACCTGTCTGCATATTTTATTTTTCTATTTAGAGTATGAGATAAATGCATTGTCATTAAGCTGAGCAATATTATCAGTGTTTAAAAACTATACAGCAACATTTTGTGATGCGGTCCGTTACAGCACAGCCGTTTGAGCTCCGTTTTAGGTCCGTTTTACGACAGCGCCAAGTGAACGTTGGGTCTCGCTTGACTGTTAAATCGCTGAGAATTGCAGGCACACATTCATGAAAATGACATGCAAGATTGTGAGCTTAATTGTACACCTTGACCGACCATTTAAACACTCGCTTGAATTGTATGCTGCCAGCCATCTAACAGTGTCAATCACTGATATGCCACAACCTGCAGCTTTCTTATCTTTTTCATTTTTTGAGCACCACTTTTTGGCTTGCTGAACATGCAGTTGTTTGGCTGTTAACAACTAGATGAGACACTCTCAGAAAGACTTCTTTTTGTGTTTTATGGCGGTTGGCAAACCAACTTGCTCTTTTGTAAAAGTTAAGAATAAAACAAATAGTCCAGGCAAACTAACTCATTTTTGAGCCAAAAATAAATGTAATTGTAAAAGATTTTTTTTCAGCATAGATCATTTCTATGAGGTTTCCAGAACAACATAGCCTACTAAAAGTCCTAAGAAATCCTAGTTGAGGAAATATGTTAATTTATCATCAATCCGAAATGTGTGCCATTAAGGCCAGCAACAACACACCCCATATTTGCATAATTTTCAAAGAAACTTGTAATACAAAAATAAATAAATAATACTTTTCATGGGTACTTGCATTGTGTAAAAGTTTCATTTAGATAGGAGTAAAGGGAAAAAAAACAGCCCCATTGGGGTGTATTGTTGCCTAGCCTTATTGGCACCGATTGGGACACATTTCGGATTGATGATAAATTAACATATTTCCTCAACTAGGATTTCTTAGGACTTGTAGTATGTTGTTCTAGACACCTCATAGAAATTATCTGCTGAAAAAATTTATTTTACAATTAGTCTTTCGTAAAATGCTACTTTGCCTGGACTAAAAATAAATTAAGTAATTGTGATTATGATTTTTTTTAATTCATGGCCAAAGTATCATTACTGAAATCAACTATACATTAATTAAAGAAAAGGAAGATAAAATATATGATAGAACTGATAGAAAGTAGCAAGGACATTAGCCTTCATAATTTAGAAATACATCTGAATGTATATGCCTCCAACCTTACACTGAACAAAGACCATAACCACTATTCTTCTCATGTAGCCTACCCCAATTACAATTTCAACCTTACAATTACAATTTTGTTATTGGTATTTTACTTTCATTTTCTTGTAAACAAAAGTGAGTCTGTCTCCTGTCAGCCGTAGATAGATAGATTTTGACTTTTCCAGTCACATAATAAATAAAATTAAGACAACAACTTACAACATACTTTCCATTTCTTTTTTCCAGATGCTGAAAACATGATGCAAACTGTTGAGACGAAGGTATAATACTCAGATTTTTATTCCATTTTTTTATTTTTATTATTATTATTCAATTTACAATTGAGATAGTTACCTAAATGTAAAAAATTAATAGACGCAAGACACCAGAATGTTTATGTGGTATTTTTCATGTTTTCATCACGCAATCATGTTTTTGATGCGGTGGTGACGCGTTCATGTAAGGGCGGCGGCGCTGCCGATAAAGCACCTAAAAGCTGTCACAAAGACTGGCAAAAGCAATGATTATGAATATGTCAAATATAGCAAGGAGACATTTTAAGTGTTTATTAATAAAGTCAAGATAAAGTTGACGATGCTGACTCGCGATCTTCGCAGTATAGTGAATGCACCAGAGAGAAATGCACATTTCATTTCATAAGCAGAGAGCAGTCTGTTTTCTTTCGTTTTGAATTGTTCTGTTTACAAGTAGGCTAGACATTTTAATACAGATATATTTTTCAGGTCCGTGAATATGCTACCTTATACGCTTTCGGTTCATTTATGAGATGTGCTCCAGTTCACGCGCCGGCGGCTCCGTGTAGTGATTAGGCTATCTATAATTGTCTGCTATATTTAGCCTACTTGTTATTTATTAAATCCTGGCAATTGGTTGATGAACCATTGATTAAAATTAAGATATAATTAATACAAAACGAAATTCACTTTAAAGAAAGGCTTTGTGCTTTTCTGTTTGAGGTCTGTGAAAGTTTTTAAAGCATCTTTTAGTGCCGCTTCAGAGCGCTCGCGTCTGTAAAGGAGAACTGTCACGTCTGTTACATTGTTTTTTCCTCATAAATGCGAACACGAAAAATAAAATAAAATGAATATTTTATGTTCTGTGGAGAGCCAACCCTTCTTCATCCGAATTGCGCAGTGTAATTCACAGAATTACAACAACAAAAAAATCGTTGCCTCCTAAAAGTTAAAGATTTTTTTTTGTCACGCATGACTGTCTATTTTCCTAATATTAAATATAAAACGCATGTGTAGACTGATATTTTTCTAATGTCTAGACTCCTTTCAGGGAGGAGCCTATGGATAAACTGAGAATTTATATTTCAAGATTTGACTGCAAATGTCATGTTCATAACGCTGGAATTCCCAAATTTTAAATAATTTATCCTCAACTAATTTTGTGGTGTAGGTCTACGTATTTTATAATGTTAAGTTAACTTCAAATAATACTAATAGTAATTTAAAGATGTGGTACTTGGTAGCATTGGAGGACGGTATGGATAATGCTGGGAGTTGGAAGGGGTGTGTCGCAATTCTGCAGGTTCGTGGATCTGAGTGTTGCGATTTCGGTTTCATATCGTTACAGCCCTAGTCATTTTAGAATGTTAAGTTCTACTTCTGTATAGTTATTTTGTATAGTTATAGTTATTAAGTAATACAGGAGTAATGTAACGCATTACAATTCTGAGACAGTAATATTGTAAGGTAGCCTAATGAATAACTTTTAATAACAAGTAATATATATTACAGTTTGGAAGTAACTTGCACAACACTGCTAATCAGACAGTAATGCTGTTTTCCAGGTGCAGTGCGCATTTGCAACAGAAGCTGAAATATGGAGGCATGCTATAAGGTGGTTTGCCCTTTCGGCGGACAGGAGAGGAGGGTGCCAGGAGAGACTGGCGCGTCAGCAGCAGGAGCAGCAACAGCAACAGCTGCCACAGGCCCACAGCACCCACCTTGCCCCTTTCAAACGTCTGAACGCAAACACGACCCGGGATTGATACCGGCATCGATGCCGGGTTGAGGACCTAGTAACATTGCGGAATCAGTCCCAGGAACACGCACAACAGCCAGGACCAAGCCGTAAGGGTGTGTCATAGTGATGATGACGCTCGTGCCATCGCGCGACCCTGTTGCTCTTCAAAGAAAGTTTGTGTTCGTCATCAACAAAGAAGGACGAACAAATGTCTGCAAAGTGGAACGAAGCAGAGACCAGGAGCTCCTCACTATCCGCGCTGAAGCTGAGAGCGTTCGCCAGCTTTGTGGAACGGTATGCGTGTGTACATGTTTTCGACGCGTAGGCTACGTTACACGTCTCATCCTGACGTCATGTGTCTTTACGGGACCTTTACGGGTTGTGTGTGAACGGACTCACATATCCCGGCAAATCACTGGCAGTGTGAATGAACCGAAATGTAAGTGTGAACCGAAATGTAATGAACCGAAATGTAAGTGATGTAAGTGTGTTCTCAGTGTTATGGTAAAGCTGACCTCATTCACTTCACTGCACCTGTTGGATTGCTGGACATCTGCTGTTCACTCAATGCATCAGTGTCAGAGACAAAAACCTTTACAATCTAGATTATCAGACTCCCAACTATATGGTTATAAATGTATCATTTAATCAAGAGAAAATTGCATAATAAAATAACCTTTTCTCCTTGTTTTTGGGGGTAATTTTTAAATTTAGTTTGAGAGAGTTTTATTACATAAGTAATAGCGTAATATATTCAGTTATTTATCTTTTTTACCGTATACATATATTTTCCCCATTATCTTTTATTTGACACTGCTTTGATTCCTGTGCAATATTGTATGTAAAACAAGTAGGCTACTCTGTAACTGAAGACAAAATATTAGTGCTGTCAAATAAATTAATCACCATTAATGGCATCTAACATAACAGTTTGAGTTTATCGTTATGTTTGTTTAAGTGCATGTTTTTTTTGTGTGTTTTTTTCACGTTGTGTTAATAGCCTGTGCGTTTTTTATCTATTAATTCTGTGTTGACTGTGTTCTGTGTTAATTGTTGACTTTGTTCATGACTTTGATGTTCGTTTTTTATAATTAAATCTATGAATTCGTGGTCATTAATTCTGTGTTTGTTAACTTTGTTCACGTTGTTTTAGTATGCGTTTTAATCATTTATTTCAGCTATAGCTAAGCATTGCTCAACTAGCCTTTATCAAGTCAAGTCAAGCTTTTTATTTATAGCCAAGGCCTTGTAGTGAAAATGTTTTTCTGCATAGGTTCAGCATAGGTTACTATACCCTAACTGACAAAAATGCCGAAAATAAGGCAAAAGGACAATCCAGTGGTGATTTAAGCGGAATCGTAACACATCCGGCACAGCTCCGGTAGGCGGAATCGTTTCACGCACCCGTTACGCATCTGTAACGGGATGATCAGGCGGTGCTGGATCGGCGCTGGCACATATCCGCAACAACCCCTAAAAACAGACCAGAAACGGCTTCGGCCCGATGTGCGTTTGGACTCAGGAACGAGTCCGTGAGGCGGATGCGGGCCAGACCCGGCTCTATCGTTTTGCGGTTGCGGCCCTGTTCCGTTACAGCGTCCAGTGGTTATCTGGGAAATGTTGATTTTTAATTCATTTAGATCTTTGATTATTCGGAGTATCCCATACTATCAATTATTCATTCATTAAGGGACCCAATGCCGCACAGAGTCACACGCTCCGGGTTTGCGTGGATCTCACGAACACAGCCTCGCCAGTCTGATCTTGGTCAAAGGGTGCAGGGTTTGCTAATACCTCTTAAGTTGGTTGCCTACTGCTCACTCATACAAAAAAGTGTAGTTTATTTAGCCACTTCCATACAACTTGCCAAGTCAGTGACAGACAGAAATCAATAGGTCTTCAGATGACGTGCCTACTGCTCCGTTTATGTGCCTTTAGTTTGACCTATCCTGGACATACAGTAGAGCTGCGGTAGCACCAGCCTCCTCATATTCTACTAAAATAATGATTTCAGAATACTTCAGAACAAATCAAGATGTAACATTTATTTGTCAGGTAAAAATGTATCATGCCAATTACACACGTAATTAACAGCCAATTCAGAAATAATAAATACATGACATTAATTACTCAAAGATGATTCTAAAAGTAAGCAATGCATTCCTGACAGAGACACACAGTAGAGTGTGAGTGCTTTCCAACGGGAAGACACTGACACAGCACTGTATGGGGGTTTTCCTGGTTACAGGTTCCCAAAGACTGCTCTGTTACCTAGCCTTAAATACCCAGACCAGAACAAAACCTGGTCTCGGTGGAGAGGGGAAATATCTTGAAAAGACATCTCCCAAAGAGGAACACAGGATTCTCCTAAATTCTCAATGTTTCTTATAGGGGTGGAACGGTACACAGAAGTCACGGTTCGGTTCATACCTCGGTTCAGACGTCACGGTTCGGTACGATTTCGGTACAATGGAGTGAAAAGCAAAACAAAAATGCAGAAGGCATTTTTATAAATGTCTTAAGCCTTGTATTTTTTAAATAAGTTTTATTAATAAAGGCATAGAACCAGTTTACTTGTAGTGCACTGACAGGAGTTTTATATAATTAGTTTATTTATTAAATTATTAAAAAGATGAAAAGACCTTGAGATATGTTTGGTAATTGTACCTGAATGAATTTAAAATTAATTCGCTCTTTCAGATCAATATATTTGTTTTCCTTCATTTTTAGTTAACCCTAACTTTATTCTCATCTGAATTATCAATAATTGATTTCCGTATAAAATAATACTACCTTTAAAAACTTTTGTTAACATTTGTAGGTTACAGTTTGACAAGAGTTTAAAGTGTACACAAAAGTAAACAGTAAACACTTTGCAGTTTTAATGATGTCCTGTATGAAAAAATGACGGAGTATGTTTCCACTGTGCGATCGCGCACGAGAGATCTCTCTCGCACGCGCGCAAAACACACACACACACACACACACACACACACAGACACACTGACTGTTCATCGCGCCTCTCTCTCGCACACGCGCGCGCAGACACACACAATGTTCATCGCGCCTCTCTCTCTCTCTCTCTCTCTCTCTCTCTCTCTCTCTCTCTCTCTCTCTCTCTCTCTCTCTCTCTCTCTCTCTCTCTCTCTCTCTCTCTCTCTCGCGCGCGCGCGTTTTTGTACCGTGTATTCTACGTGCAAATTCGTGCACCGAACCGTGACGCCCGTACCGTTTCGGTTCGATACGAATACATGTACCGTTCCACCCCTAGTTTCTTATAATATCAATGACTGCAATGAAATTTAAGACCATTTAACCAATCGCACTTCTGACACAAGTTACACATTTAAAATTAAACCAAACATGAAATGGAAAAACAATAGATTCACAAGATACATCATATGTGATATATAAGCATTCTTAGTGAACTTTTGGTGACTTGAGTCAGGGGGAGAGGGGATTAGGGAGAGGGGAATGCAGAGATAAGGGAAAAATGTTTGGACAGGACAATGTCCTGTTGCTCTGTCTTTGCACTCTTCTGTCCAGGGTGTGTTTTATTGCTTTATGTTATGCAGTTTTGTCTCAGCTTTTGTCTTAGCAGGAAAATCAGTTCTTACACTGCACATACTGACAAAACATCGGGAAAAGACTGAGGCAGCTCATCAAAGCTCTCACTTGACATAGGCACTTCAGTAACTTGAGGGCTAGGTATAACTTTGACTCCAGCCAAATCGTTACCCAAAATGAAAGACACCCCTTCAACTGGCAAAGAAGGTAGTACCCCTACTACTACCTGTCCAGAAACCAAGGGTGACTTTATCACAATGCGATGTAGAGGGACAATAGTACAACCCATTTCAACTCCTCTTACCAACACTTGAGCTCCTGTATCAGTCTGGTCAGAGAGAGGTAAAACCCCCTCAAGAAGTAACGATTGCACAGCTCCAGTGTCCCTGAGAATACCCACCGGAACACCACCGTCATGCCCCGATAAAGACACAACTCCAGTTGTTAGAAAAGGAGTATAATCGGTGGGACTATCACTACCTTTTAAACTTTCACACTTCAGAGAATGGCGTTCAAAACACTCATCCCTTGTCACAAGGGGCAATTTGCATGCAGTAGTTAACCCAACTGGCTTTGTAGATTTCGCTTTCTTATTGAGAACAAAACACTCAGATATATTATGCCCTGGCTTTTTGCAATAAAAACAAATGATATTTGTCCTGACAGGAACTACCTCCTGTTTACTAGGAGAGGTTGGAACAGAACTAGATCCTGTCATAGCCAACTTACTTCGACCCTGATAGTAGTTTCTTTTTAGGTCACGATTTCCAAACACCCCTTTATGGTTTAATGCAAATTCATCAGCCATAATTGCTGCGTCACACAATTTGGAAACTTTCTGTTCATTCAAGCAAGGAACTAGACCTTCTGGGGCACAATTCTTAAACTCCTCTAACCTGTTAAGCTTCACCCCCAATTTTGAAAAATCCCCAGAAATGGCATACCCAAACTGAAACAGATACAGTTCATGAACCATTTGTTCTAAAAGCACAAGTATGATCTCATTTGAAAGCTGACACCTGGCAGTTTATTGCAAATGTAGAATTAATTATTGTCATAATGAAAAATAAATGTTATAAATAGCTTCAAAGTTTTGTCAAGTTATTAGAAATTTATTTTTATGAAATATTTTCATGAAAATAAAATTGAAGTTGGCCCTGTAGCAATCTAGAAATGCACTGCAGCTAAAGCCACATGTCTGACCATGTTATATTTAAAATCTGAAGATGATGTGTGTAAAACTCTTTATTTAGTTAAATGTTTTTCAAGATCATGTCAAAGACTTTATTTTGATTAGACTCTAAAAAGCAAACTGATGTTTATTGTCATTTTCTAAGCATCTATTCCAGGGGTGGGGAACGTTGGTCCTGGAGAGCCATAGCCCTGCAGAGTTTAGTTCCAACCCTAATCAAACACACCTGAACCAGCTAATCAATGTCTTTAGGATCATTGGCCCTGTCCCAAATGGCACACTCCGGACTTGTGGACTTCCTCAGAGTCCACACTTTGGTGACGTCATGTAGTGCAGACCTATAGGGCCCTTGACGCGAGTCCGCAAGGGCGCATTGAGAGGTATTTTTGGGACAGACTCGATTGTCACGCCGGAAACAGGAAGACGGTCTGGTGGTTGTTATCATAGACAGTAAAAGAAAGGTTGTTATAATATGGACAGGAGCTACAGGTTCGGGGAAATATGCTGCCTATTATTGTTGTGTTTACATATGACTCAGTAAAGCCCTGATCAGTTCTATTTATTTAATGAATCATAATGTGATCGTATTATTCAGCTCGCTATTATTAGCCTATATTTGAGACATCAACCACTGGTCAATGATCACATTTTTTTTTTAAACTTGTCATAAAAACCGTAATGATAATTACACTTAAATATTTTCTTCTCAGCCATGTTAACAATTGTCCGTGAGTGAAATCTCCTCCCATCTGTTGTCTGATTGGCCTTTCGCAAGGATTCCTGGGTAGTTAAAGTGCGTCGAGCCTGCTTCTATGCAGGCTTCGCGGAAGACCGCTTCAAGGGTACAAAGGAGGCGCTGCTGAGCACACTTCAGTGTGTTAACATGACGAATGGGACGGCCTACGGACTCGTAGACTCGGCGAGCACGCGCAATTTAAGTCCACGAGACCGCAAGTCTACATGAAGTGCACCATTTGGGACAGGGCCATTAAGGCTACAATCAGGTGAGTTTTTTTCAGGGTTGGAGCTAAACTCTGCAGGGCTGTGGCTCTCCAGGACCGACGTTCCCTACCCCTGATCTATTCAGTCTATTTTCTCTATTGTGTTTGTGGTCTAAACGATCTCCATTCAGTGTCAGTCTCCCCTGCACACATTCACACCTCTCCAGCCTCTGGTTATTGCTCTAAATATGCTTTCTTTTGTCTGCATTATAATTACTAACGACTGGCTATTCACACTGTTTCAACCCCTAATCTCTTTTAGGGAAAGTTCTCAAAGTTCTCACCTTACATTTGAAACTATATAAAATGACCTTCTTGAAAAAAGAAACATTTCAGCAAGCAGTCCTATTTAGAAATATTCATAAATATAACAGCTAGGTAGCAGGTGCACCAAGGGCTAGCTAGCATGTTAGCTTAGCACACCATCAATACACGACAATTTATGAGATTAAAACCATGTTTGTGCTCTAAAACTTACTTTATAGCACAAGTCGAGTGTTTTAAATAACCTTCTGTGCTCTGATTTGGCTTCAGATAAAAAAAAATCGGACAGAAAATATAGTATTTTATAGTATTCTTCACGATGATAAAGTCTATATCGATTAGCATTACATTATAAATATAATCTATTATTATGAAAATACCTGACATGGCTCGAAGAACACAGGTAAACCAAATATCATTGCAATCATGTTTATTGTCTTCAAAACATCTTTATCTGCATGTTACAGCGATCTCTGTTAGTGTTTACGTCGTGATGGACTTCCTGAAATGTCACATGATATGATTCTTCTTCGTGTTCCAAATTTGGACTGCATATGTGCACAGGGCGCCCTCAGGCTGCCAGTATGTATTGAAAACACAGTACATCAGAGTCTCCAGCGCTCATAATGATTAAATCGACGCATTTGGGTAGATATTCAATAAATATGATTCCTGTCTATATAAATCTGATGTAAACCTATGAGAATCTATCAATATTTCTCCAAATCTGTACACTTTTGAGCTAAAAGCCCTGATGGACGTTGTTTTGTCAAGCTCTGTCGTGACGATCTCACAGGAGTTTTTTTCTGAATGGAAGCGGCTGACGCTCATAATTGATATCAAAGGTATCGACTCATTTTTTGATTACATAACTCCAGACACAAATTAAGACATGACTGTCACTATAAGATTCTCAGAATACAATACTGGTCAAATACTAAACCTTCAGTCTTATATCTTTTTAATGATGTATAGTTTGTCAAGGTATTAACATTGAATCTGATAGTAACTTTGAACGATTTAAAAAAAAAAAAACGCTCAGAGCGCCCTTGCTCTGGCGAAGGTTAAGAGGCTAAAAGAACCAAGTCCCTAAGCTGTTCTTTAGTCTCTACCTGCTTAGAAGCACACCACCTACCAAACATGTTCTCTTTTTCCCGAGCAAACTCTACGAACGTCTGCTTTTCACTTTTAAAGTAATTTTGGAAACGTTGACGATATGCTTCGGGCACTAACTCATAAGCATGAAGAATGGAGGTTTTAACAGTATCATATACAGCACTCTGTTCTATACTAAGTGATGAATAAATTTCTTGAGCCTTACCCGTAAGCACACATTGAAGAAGAAGCGTCCAAACTCCTTTGGCCACTTCAATGAAGTAGCACTTCTCTCAAAGTGGGAGACATACTTCTCTACCTCTTTTTTAGAAAAAGGAGGAACCATTTTAATATGCTTCCAAATATCAAAAACTAGCTCTACCCTTTGAGAAGACTCAGAGGGAACCACAAAAGGAGAAACAGGTGGTTGACCCTCAGGTCTCCCACCTGCCAACTCCAACTCCATTTTTTTAAGGACAAAGGCATGCTCGCGCTCCCTTTCCTGTCCGTCCAATTTCCTCAACTCAAGTTCTCCCTGCAGCTCTTTCCCTTTCAAAGCTATTTGGTCTTGCTCTAGACGACACCTCATCAACTCCAAATCTAACTCTTTTTCTCGTAACGCCATCTCTTTCAGCTTAACCTCACTGCCGACAACAATCCCTGGCGCCTGTAACTTTCCTTCCAAAACTTGTCTCTCCTCTAAATTGCCCTTTAAACTTTTTAAGACTGACTCTTTAGGTTTATCAGCACTAGTGAGCTCTATATCATTATGAGCAGCAACCAGCAACAGCTGCTTTTTAGTACACTTTTCCAGTGTTTCCTCAGATGGTTCGTTCAAAAAATTGTGATTTTAACACTCATGGACACGATATTCTGCTATTTTGGTGAATAATAAGCAATTATCGCCGATTCAGCCTTATATGTTCACTATTAGTTGTGGATGTTTAAAATAATCTATACTACCAGCTAACCGCCTAGGCTAACTATGTTACCCAGCTTAACGTTATCTGACACGTCTCAGGTTGTCAGAATGTCAGTGTAAACGTTTGTAAACTTTTATTTATAATATAATTAACAGACTAACATGACATCAACACCAGTTTACTTTTATAATGTACTTACTAAAATTATACTTGTATAATGCGGGGTGGCGCCCGCGCGTCCCGGTCTGCGCGGATCCGGCCCACACCCGCCGGGCGGACTCAATTCAGTTGTGGCGCGTATGGTCTGCGCAGCTGCCCCGGATCGGATGTAAAATAGCAGAAATCTTTCTGTGATGGGTAGGTTTAGGGGTAGGGTTAGTGTAAGGGGATAGAATATACAGTTTGTACAGTATAAAAATCACATCAAAAAATCAATCTCTATGGAGAGTCCCCACAAAGATAGTGGACCAGACGTGTGTGTGAGTGAGTGAGTGTGTCTGTGTGTGTGAGTGAATCATTTATTATTACAGTTTTTTTTTTACAGTCGCTAGGGCGCATTTCTCAATTATGTCACTTTTTCAAAACTCATCACACAGTGAGCACAACAGAAGTATATTGTGGGCTAAACTGTGGATCATTTATCATTGCTTTGGCACAAAATGCATCCAATGACTACATCTTTCAAATTACAATAATTATTTTCTCACTTCGACACAACAACCGTTGACAAAACTCTTGTGTACCTACAGGCCAATTTGCACATGCATTAAGCCACATTTCTACAGTAATATTGTAATATATTTTGCATATAAACATTAAATGGTATAAAAACAATTGAACTAAGCACAGCTGATTCCTATTGTATCTGTATCAGTCGGTGGTGTCTATACAAATTTGTGTACTTTGGAATTACTCCAAAAATGTCAAATATATAAAGTATTGAAGCATACTGCATCATGTCTAATTCATTCTAGTAACATATATTGCAGTGAATTCTAAACAGTAGAGAGGTGTCCTTGTTTTACAGAAGAATAAAGTTACCTGTTGTTAGTGTTCCCTTATCCTAGTGTAGGGTTTTCGGTCCATAAGCTCTTTATCAATTTTAAGTTTGGGGATAGATATTCAATAACTATTAATCTATGATCAACAAATTATTAAATACAGTTTGAACCGGGTCCTTACGTTAATAAATTACCCACAAAGGGGTGTACAGCGTACCCGTCTGTTCAGGGTAAGTATATAACAATTAAACACAACGAATTATGGTTAATTATTAATATACATCCTACACAGAGGAATGGCTGATCTTCAACAATACCAAAGCATTTGACCCCTCCTCGCTCATTCACACGTCCGCCGTGTAGTCAGGCAAAAGGGTACAAATGACTTATGGTCTATTTTAGCTTAAATTAACTGACAATGTTTTGTGCACTTAAACGATTATCAGATTGTAGCTAGGATCTTTTATATTAAAGAGGCTTTGTTATACGAGCAACAACCACAGAGTCAATAAAGCATAAAATGAGGTTTAATGAATGAACTAGACTACATGTAACAGGATATAGATTAAACAAAATGAAATAAAACAATAAGAAAAGAAAACACAAGGAAAATACAATTGCTAGCACAGTTTAGAGTAAACCCTTTAGAGACAGCCACAGGAGATATACTTTACAACGTCTAAATTTTGTATTGAACAAATTTTTGCATTCAGACCTGTACGTTTGGTGTGCGGAAGCTACGTGTGGCGTCCCGGAGATGGAGGTAGGGTTTCTTTGGGTCCCAGCGTGGTTGGTTCGCGGGAGATTCAAACGTTCTGGCTTAGTTCTGTATGCGTGAAGAGAGTCTTTTCACCGGAGTGCTGGAAGACTTACGAAACGCACGTGGAGGTCTCAGTCGGGAGACGAGAACACTAAGAACAGACTAGCTATGCGCAAAATGAAACGAAGTTAAAGTAAAAACAGGAACATTAAAATAAAATACGAAGATTACAAAGAATACACAGGAACAGGATACACACGGACAGAGAGCGATTGTCTCTGTGTTGGAGAATTTAAAGATGAGCTGGGCACGCCTGGGTAAGGCGCGCCGGCCAATGATAGCATCCCATATCGAGGAGCGCGTACGCCCCCTGATTGGGGTGGAGATCAGCGGTAATATGAATTTATGACCAAGTAGAAAATTAAGCTTACTTTGGTAATAGCATATGCATGTAGTTATACATTTCACGATATGGATATACAGCTTAATAGATGGATCAGATTTGTAGGATTACAACGATATCAAACATTTCGCATCACAGACGTACTATTACAGAGTTACATCTGGAGGCACACATTCAGGCACTCATAAGGATCGTACATTCCTGAAAACATTCGTAATACAAGTTTGCACACTCACAGTTCTTTTACATGTATTTAAAACAGCAAATATATTTTAGTAACGATTTACAGATAGGAAATCAGAGTTCATATGTATGTGCGTGTGTGCGGGGACGTGGGTGTGAACGCGTGTTGCGCTCGGCGGGAAACAGACAAAGGAGCATCTGTTTTTGCGCTTCTCCCCCTGATTTCCGCTGGGAGGGAGAAGATGGCCTGGGTGTTGTCTCAAGCGAAAGAAACCGCTGTTTGGGGAACACTTAAGACAATTTGTCAGCGTAGCTGACACCTTTAGGGTGTACTCTCTAGACTTGAAGACGCCAGTTCGGGAGATAGAGGTTCCGAGGGCTGACCACATGGCCTTTTAGGAATGTCTGTTAAAGTTAGGTCCCTTTGTTCTGGATTTAAATTGGTTGCGAGTTCGTGACTCAATAAAAGAGAATTAATGAAAGCTCCCGAGTCTCTACACTAGGGAACTCGAGCTGCGTCATCGCTGTGGGAACGCCCCTGCATTGTGCGTCCTGAAGCACGTATCGAATCAGCCCAATGGAGAGATGGAACGTCATAGGCGGGTGACGTCATCGACCAGGAAACTATAAAGCACCCCAAACAACACAAGCACATCAGCTTCTGTGCCTTCAGTCGCGCTATATGTGAATCTGTCCCTGTGTGAATATTGTCTGTCCTTACATACTGTGCACCACACAAACAATTTATATATATATATATATATATATGAGAGATATGGCGAACGAACAGCAGTTTAGGAAGTGTGTCCCTCCCTGCTCACGTTATTTAACGAGTGGGGATACACACGATCTTTGTGTTGTTTGTTTGGGAGTGCAGCATGCCCAATCTTCTCTCGAGGGAGCTGATTGTGAGCATTGCGAGCGTTTGCCCATGAGAACGCTCCGCTCCCGCCGGGCACTCTTTGAGGAGAGTGGTTCGGTGCGCGCTAACGCGGTTCGGGTCCCGCTTTAGCCGAGGCTGGGCTGAAGCTCTTCTCGTGGGGTTCGCAGATGGATCTCGCAGCGGGGTTAGAGACGGGCTCTGCCTTTTCTCTCCCTTCACCTGTGAGATCCAGTGTCTCAGTCCTGGGTTCGGAAGCACGCATTGCGGTTTCTTCCGCTCAGGCTGAGGCACCAGTATTACATTTATCCAGTTCTGAGGAGCTGGATGTTGTCAGTATTGATATGGGAGATGTGGAGGATTCGCCACCTCGCACTCCCGAAAATGATGAGCTTATGGAGGTTTTAACTAGAGCTGTAGAAAAACTCAGTATTGAATGGCCAGTGACTAGACAGGAGTCCGTTTCGAAATCGAAACTAGATGAGAGATTTTTGCCGTCACGAGTGCAGCCTCCTCGCCGGTGTCTGCCTTTCTTTCATGATCTCCACACTGAGGTGTCGAAATCATGGAAAAAGCCAGTATCATATAGAGTGTTTAGTCCCCAGACTTCAACATATTCGAATATAGTGGGGGCTAAATTATGTGGTTATGGATCTATGCCTCGCGTCGAAGAGACGCTCGCGAGCCATCTCTCTTCCGAGGCTGCATCTTCCTTTAAAACACCGGTGTTACCCACCAAGCCTTTAAGAAATACCTCGGCTTTGGTGGGTAAAGCATATTCGGCGGCAGGTCAGGCTGCATCATGTCTGCATACTATGTCTATATTGCAGGCATACCAGGCTGACCTGCTGAGGGACGTGAGTGAGAGTGAGGAGGTCGGTGCTGACGTAATTCGCGAACTGCGTCAGGCTGCTGATTTATCCCTGCGTGCCACCAGAGAATCGGCCAAACTAGTGGGTCGATCTATGGCAGCTCTGGTGGCCACAGAAAGACATCTTTGGTTAAATCAAACTAATATAAAAGAAAAAGAAAAAGCTTTCCTTTTAGACGCTCCTCTCTCTCCTCTGGGTTTATTTGGTGATGCTGTAAATTCTGTCATTGATAAATTCCAGGAAGAGAAAAAGCAAACAGCAGCTTTTAAAAAGTTTCTCCCGTTAAAAGTTCACGTCCCTGGGGCTGCTGGGCGGGAGCAGCCCCGGCCGAATACAAGCTCATCACATAGGGCGCAGCAGAAGCAGAGTGTCGCGTCTCGTGCTCCCCCTGCTGGACAGTGGGCTCAGCCGCGGCACTCTCAGCCTAAATCTTCTAGCAATAGACCTGATCTGAGGACAGTTATATTGGCTAAAAAGGCTTCGGCTAAGAAGAAGTCCTGACGCTGCAGTGTGCAGGACACTGAGGGTGGTCCCTGCCGAGGCGGGAAGGTGTTCACCTCTTTTTACGGTGCCCATTCTTCCTCGGTGCCCTCAGGGGCCCGTTCTGCCAACCCCGCCTTCATGCCGGGGCGCAGACGGTCCCAGCGAGCGCTTTCCCGAGGGACGCTTGCTCCCTCTGAGGAGGGTTTCAGAGCAGTTAAGCCAGTTGTTCCCTGCCGGTGCGCCGTTACAGGGCGCTGCGTTTGCTGCTCAAATTACACCAGAGGCCGGTCTCGAGAGACTGGTACCCTTAGTAGAATTTCTGGCAGAGTGGAAAAGCCTTCCAAAAATATCTCAGTGGGTCCTGCACACAATAGGTTAGGTTAGTTCGTTTTATTCACAATACAATACAATACCTCTTCAAACACTACAATAGTACAGTTTGAAGGTACAGAGTAGGTTAAGTATCATGAAATGGGTCTCCCAAAGAAGCTAAAAAAGCTTATAAATAGGGGCCCATGGTTCTTGAATGAGCAAATAAGCAAATATAGACAAGGTACAGTGAGAACACAGAAAGTGCACACAAGGAGTACTACAACATACGTAATAACAACATAACTCACTCATACAATCGTACACATACATCCCAGTAATCCATGAAAATCAGTTTTTTAGAATTAGATATAGGTTAATAAGAAATTATGTTTTAATTGTCTTTTGAAGTTGGAGATAGTGGGCAACACCTTAAGACCATCATCAATCCCGTTCCAGGTCTGCGGCCCCTTACAAACAACACTCATACTGGTGCGCACATGTCGACAGTATTTTCCAATTATAAGTGGTTTGGTATGTATGCTGTGGGCTGGAGATAGGAACAAGACTACTCAATCTAGGGTTCAGGCTATTTACAATTTGAAACATTAAACAGGCATTATGATATTTATTTAGCTCAGCTAGTCGTAATATCTTAAAGTGATAAAAAAAGGGGCGGGTCGGAGAATTTATCTCCGACCAAGACAGAGCCCGTATGGCTTTCTTTTGCAAGGTTTCGAGTTTTTTAAGATGACTTGTAAAGGTGTTACACCATATCACATTACAATAGATAAGATGTGGTTCAAAGAGAGTTTTATACAACATCATAAGGGCAGACAGAGGAAGAAAGTGTCTGATCTTATAAAACAAGCCAACATACTTTGATAATTTATTTACAAGATGGTCAATATGACACTTAAAGCTAAGAGAATCATCAATGAGGACCCCCAGAAATTTAGTTGTGTACACTCTTTTTATCATCTGCCCATTGATTTTAATCAGGCATTGTGCAGTGTTTTTTAAAAAAGCTGATTTTTTGTTCGAATTAAATAAAATGAAATTTGTTTTGCTGATATTTAATGACAGTTTGTTACATTTAAACCAAGAGTCAACTTTAGTTAACTCTGAGTTTACTATATCTTGTAACATATGTGGGTTTCTGTGCGATGCAAATAGATTAGTGTCGTCAGCAAAAATTATTTTATGAAATATTTTAGAGGAATTTATCAAATCATTTATGTATATAATGAATAAAAGTGGACCCAAGATTGAACCTTGGGGGACCCCATAGATTATAGGCATACAAGTAGAGTTTTGATCATCGACATGGACATACTGTTCCCTATCATTTAGATAACTTCTGAACCATTCAAGTGCTAGACCTCTGACACCATAGTGATGTAATTTGTGTAGTAAGATATCAAGGTCAATGGTGTCAAAAGCTTTTGATAGGTCCAAGAAGATACCAACACCGCATTTTCCCTCTTCAATACAGTCATTAATTTGTTCTATTAAGTCGAGTATTGCCATACAGGTTGTGCTCTTTTTTCTAAAACCATATTGTGAAGGAACAAGAATATCCAATTTGTCAAGATAACCACTAAGTCTATTATATACCACTTTCTCCAGTACTTTAGAGAAAGTGGGTAGAATTGATATGGGCCGGTAATTGCTCATATCATTTCTGTCACCAGATTTAAAAATTGGGATTATCTTAGCAATTTTTGTCATTTTAGGTACAGTGCCAGTAAATAAAGAAAGATTAATGCAATGAGCCAGTGGCTCTACAATAATGTTCGCTACAGCCTTCATGATCCTACTGCATATTCCATCTACACCAGCGGAGCATGAGCTCCTCAAGTCCAAAATGATCTTGAGTAGTTCAGTACCGTCTGTTGGCATCATAAAAAATGAGTGAGTGTAGCTACCAGAGAGAAAATGCTTAAAGGTGACATCCTGGGGTTGGCTTATCTTTTTAAACAGATTTGCACCTATTGAAGCAAAGTGATTATTAAAAGTCTGTGTTAGATCAGCTTTGGCATCATCAATGTCAGGTAGAACAGTAGGTTTATGTCTCCTATTAAGAACTTCATTTAAGACATTCCATGTCCTCCTGCAGTCCCCCTGCGAACCCTTTAACAGTTCGGTATAGTGAATTCGTTTTCTTTTTCTTATGATCTGTGTTAGTTTATTTTTATATGAAATATATTTATCTTTTTTTAAACTAGAAGGGTTTTTTATGTAAGATTTATAAAGCCTAGCTTTATATTTAATTGACTTCAAAATCCCCTTTGTAATCCAAGGGTTCTGGAGGGTAGTACTGCATCTGACAGTCTTCTCAGGAATTATGTCCTTGATGGAATCTTGAATGATCTTTATCAGACTGTCATATGCAGTATCAGGAGTCACACTGTCATAGACAGAGTCCCATGACTTGGCCTGTAAGTTAACAGTTAAATGTTGTAAGGTTCTCTCATTGATGATTTTAGATTTAATTTTAGAAAGTAAAGGAAAGAATGATTTATCAGAACCAAAGAATATTACAATGGGAAAATGATCTGTGATGTCAGACTGCACAACTCCTGTCTCCAACTTAGTATTTTGAATATTAGTCACGATATTATCAATAATTGTTTTAGATGTCGGTGTAACTCTAGTAAATCTGTTAATGGTGGGGAAAAAAGAGGAGGAATGCAATGTGTTCATGAAGTCTTGTTTTGCCCCATCTTCCTTAGAAATATCAATGTTATAGTCACCAAGAAGTATGCAGTCCTTTTTTAGCGAATTCAATTTATGTAATAGATCTTCCAATTTACTGCAAAATGTGTCGAGAGCACTATCTGGTGGACGATAGATAACACCAACAATCAATGTTTTACCAGATGTGTTAATCTCAATAAACAAAGACTCACAGTGGTCATCCTCCAAATAAAAATCACAAATATTGACTTGAAGACAGCTCTTAACATAAAGGCAGACCCCTTCACCTATCCTATTTGGTCTGTTCTTAATGTATAGATTGTACCCATCAAGATTAAGTAAATCGGCATTTGAAAAGTCATTGAGCCAGGTTTCACTACATCCAATAACATCAAAATGACAGCTTAAGTTTGATAACAGGAAAGCTAAATCAGAGTGATGTTTGTTTAGGCTTCTGATGTTTAAATGTAACAGTGAATAATTATATATATCATTTAATGGTTTCAAATTTTCAAGGTCAAAAACATTACAACTTATTTTTCCACCCATGTCAATGCAGTGCTGAGAATCTCCAACGATATTAAGATCATCAAAGCCCATATAAACAGTACAAATTGATCATGGAATTTTCTGGAATTACATTGAGTGATTGACACGACAATAGACGCGAACACCAACAGAACAACCACACGCATACGCATACACACAGCACACAGCACACAAAAAAAATATAGTACCACCATTGTGTAGTCATTTGTACCACGCCGCAGTCATCAGCGACAACTTGCAATGAAAAGAAAAAGAAGAAATAATAACCTCAAACTACAACATACAATGTCTCTCAGTCATCTTACCGCCCTGGAAACAGGCCTCCCGTGAAAAGGAGCAGTCTATTGTAAACATTAAGTCATATTAAAGTCATGATAGAGAGACTATATCTCCCATTTATGGGCGACCTGTGATCTTATGCGTTCCGTGAGGGCAACGAGACAATAAAGGCTTCAGCCTCAGCTACCGTTGGAAAGTATTTCCTACCTCCCGACTCCATCTTGATGTAAAGCCTGGACGGGTATAGCAGGGCCGGCTTAAACCCTCGCTCGTACAACTCCGACATGACCACCTTGAACTCGTTCCGCTGCTGCACAACCTCTGGAGGATAATCCTCAAACACAAGGATGGAATGGTCCCGGAATTTCAGCCTACCCCTCATGGTCCGGGCATGACGGATGATCTTGTCCTTCACCTGGAACCTGAGGAGACGGATGATGACCGGTCTTGGCCGCTGGTTGGGTGCAGGTTTAAGTGCCAGGGCTCTATGAGCCCGTTCACACTCCACAGGCAAATTTAGGACCCCTCCAAAGACCTCCTCGAGCATCTTGGTGAAGAAGACTGTCGGTTGTATCCCCTCCACGGATTCAGGTACACCGATTACTCTGATGTTGTTACGCCGGCTTCGTGATTCGAGGTCGACAACTTTAGTTGCTAGTTTAGCAGGGTCCGTCTGGAGCTTGACAATAGCTTCATTAGCAGCTTTCAGGCATATCTCTCGCGCATCACCTTCGTTCTCAAGAATTTTTAGTTTCTCAGCGTGTTCTGTCACTGTATTTATGACACCGTTCAATTTGGTCTCGAGAGCTGAGAAAGTTCGTTTGAAATCCTCGGAGATGGCAGTTCGATGAGACTCAAGCAGGTGGGTAAGTGAAGCCATGGTGACCGCCTCGACGTTTGAGTCGGTTTGCACCGCTTTAGCTTTTGGCATAGTTGCTGCAGATCAGCAAGATAGTGAATCCACCACTTTTGAATAGTTTTAGGAGCGAGAAAGGTTACAATCGTTGAGATTAGTGAGCAAACATTTGCAAGAGCAAGAGCGCGAGACGCAGCGTGCTTCACTTGTTACCACATCACGTGACCGCCATCCACGGACCGTCATCCAATAAAGAACGGTTATGCTATCCAATTCAGGTGTCGTCCACCAAAATTCAGAGAGGTTCTGCCCACAGTGGTGGGCCCCGAGCAGGCTCTGGTAATGGAACAGGAGGTGAAAACGCTCCTCCAAAAGGAGGCTATAGAACGGGTTCCTCCTCCCAGTCTGGAGTCAGGTTATTACAGCCGATATTTCATCGTTCCAAAGAAGGATGGGGGGTTGCGTCCGATTTTAGACCTGCGCCTGTTGAATCGCTCGGTAGCAAAGCTAAAATTCAAGATGCTCACTATCAAGCAGATCGTGTCACAAATCAGATCCGAGGACTGGTTTGTCACGATAGATCTAAAAGACGCGTACTTCCACATTTCCATCCTTCCACAACACAGGAAGTTCCTGAGGTTCGCCTTCGGGGGCGAGGCGTACCAGTACAGGGTTCTTCCATTTGGCCTAGCTTTATCTCCTCGCACTTTCACAAAATGCATGGATGCAGCCTTAGTGCCTCTGAGGCTTCAGGGCATTCGTATCCTCAATTACATCGACGATTGGTTGATTTTAGCTCAGTCAGAGCAGATGGCGGTTCGGCATCGAGATGTCGTTCTCGCTCATATCAGGAAGTTGGGGTTGAGGCTGAACGCGAAGAAGAGTGTTTTATCTCCTTCTCAGAAGACCACTTTTCTGGGGGTCGTTTGGGATTCGGTTTCGATGCGGGCGCGACTCTCTCCGACCCGCATCGCTTCGATTCTCTCAGCTGTGAAACAAGTAAAGCTAGGCCAGCTGCTCACTGTAAAGCAGTTTCAAAGACTGTTGGGTCTGATGGCAGCAGCGTCCAACGTTATACCTTGCGGCCTGTTGTACATGAGACCGCTACAGTGGTGGCTCAGGACCAAGGGGTTCTCCCCGAGGGGCAATCCGCTCCGCACGATCAAAGTCACGCGGCGCTGCCTTCGTGCTCTGGTCATGTGGAAAGAAACTTGGTTCCTATCCAAAGGTCCTGTGTTGGGGGCTCTTTGTCGTCGCGTAACGCTAACGACGGATGCTTCCCTCACAGGGTGGGGGGCGGTCATGAGTGGTCGCCCAGCCCAAGGTCTGTGGCAGGACCATCATCTATCATGGCACATAAATTGTCTAGAGATGTTGGCCGTGTTTCAGGCTCTGAAACACTTCTTAGCAGACCTGAGAGGTCATCATGTGTTAGTTCAGTCAGACAACACGTCGGTGGTCTCTTATATAAATCATCAGGGGGGCCTGCGGTCTCGCCGGCTTTACAAGTTGGCCCGTCAGATCCTCCTGTGGTCCCAAGGGAGGTTACTGTCACTCAGAGCAATGTATCTTCTTGGGTATTTGAATATGGTAGCGGACTCCCTGTCGAGGCAGGGGCCGAGGCCGGGGGAATGGAGACTCCACCCGAGGTGGTGGAGCTCCTTTGGTTGAGTTTCGGTCGCGCCGAGGTGGACCTATTCGCTTCCAAGGAGACCACGCATTGTCATCTATGGTTCTCCATCAGTCATCCAGCTCCTCTGGGGTTGGACGCTATGGTGCAGCCGTGGCCGAGGTCACGTCTGTACGCCTTTCCCCCGATTGCTCTGCTACCGGGAGTTCTGGAGAGGGTTCGCCGGGACGGGGTCAGTCTGCTACTAGTAGCCCCGTTCTGGCCGGCCCGAGTATGGTTTGCAGACCTGGTCTCTCTCCTGGACGGCTCTCCTTTGGAGCTCCCCGTCAGGAGGGACCTACTCTCTCAGGCGGGCGGCTCGATATTTCACCCCCGCCCAGAATTATGGAAGTTGTGGGATTGGCCTCTGAGGGGGCCCAGCTCATAGATGCCGGTCTCTCAACCGAGGTTGTTGAGACCATTCTTCACTCCAGAGCTCCATCCACGAGGAAGCTTTATGCCTTGAAATGGAAGCTTTTCACTTCTTGGTGTGGAGAACACCTGCAGGACCCAGTTATCTGCCCAGTGGGTGCAGTGCTGGAATTCTTGCAGGAGCGCTTCTCCGCAGGGTTATCCCCCTCCACACTAAAGGTGTACGTGGCGGCACTAGCTGCTTACCATGTCCCTTTCAGTGGAGTTTCTCTTGGGAGACACCCGCTTATAACTCGTTTCCTTCGTGGCACTTTGAGGCTGAGGCCAGCAGTTCGCACGAGGGTGCCTTCCTGGGATCTGGCCATTGTATTGGAAGGTCTTTCCCTAGCTCCGTTTGAACCTATCGAAGAAGTTCCTGAGAAGTTTCTCACTCTTAAAACTGTCTTTCTTCTTGCTATCTCCTCCCTAAAGAGAATCGGAGATTTGCAGGCTCTGTCGGTTTCACCCTCGTGCCTGGAATTTTCGCCTGGCATGGTTAAGGCTTTTCTGTATCCTAGACCAGGTTACGTTCCCAAGGTCCCTACTAATGTTGTTAGACCTACAGTTCTGCAGGCTTTCTGTCCTCCTCCATTTCAGTCATTTGACCAGGAGAAACTTAATTTGCTCTGCCCTGTTAGGGCGTTAGACGCCTATGTCCACAGAGCTGCCCTGTGGAGAAAATCAGAACAACTATTTGTGTGTTTTGGGCCACCCAGGAAAGGGTGTCCCGCGTCTAAACAGAGAATGAGCAAGTGGGTGGTTGAGGCTATCTCACTTGCTTATGAGTCAGCTGGTCAGCCTTCACCTTTGGCTGTACGAGCGCACTCTACTAGGAGTATGGCTGCTTCTAAAGCTCTATTGTCAGGAGTTTCCCTAAGTGATGTTTGTGATGCGGCTGGATGGTCCTCACCACATACTTTTATTAAGTTCTACGATCTAGACTTAAGTTCTACCCCTGGGGCACAGGTGCTCTCGTCCTCTGTGCGCTAGTTCTCACATGACGGTCACTTGCTCCTATGGCGACGTGGGTATTCGCGTTCCCACAGCGATGACGCAGCTCGAGTTCCCTAGGATAAGGGAACGTCTCGGTTACGTATGTAACCCTAGTTCCCTGAGTAGGGAATGAGACGCTGCGTCGTTCTGCCATACTCCCAGCACTCCCGTTAGCGCTTCCTTCAGGCTTATCAGAAGCTGATGTGCTTGTGTTGTTTGGGGTGCTTTATAGTTTCCTGGTCGATGACGTCACCGCCTATGACGTTCCATCTCTCCATTGGGCTGATTCGATACGTGCTTCAGGACGCACAACGCAGGGGCGTTCCCACAGCGATGACGCAGCGTCTCGTTCCCTACTCAGGGAACTAGGGTTACATACGTAACCGAGACGTTTTTAAGTAATTGTTTGGTGGGGGACAGTGTGTTTGTTGGCTGTCAGCCTTTGCTAGTGTTATGGAAGAATGTGTTGATTTGAGACATGTACGAAGTGATTTGGTAGTTTTAGTGCATTTTGAATGTGAAAATAACTGCTGTGCCGAGCTGAAAGTTGGTTAGGAGAACTGTGTGAAGAGTTTTGAAAAAGTGACTTTAGTATTGAGAAATCTGTCCTAGCGACTGTAACAAAAATGGCAATATTACAGGCAATATTATCATCTGTCATTCACATTGATATAAACGGCTGGTCTTTTAAAACTGAAGCTAAGCAAACATCAATCCTCAGAATGTCCTGTTGTGTACTTTTGTGAAAGTTCAGAGTGAACTAGTGATGGGAGAAACAAAGCTTTTCAAAGCTTCGAATCAACTGAACAAAATGATTCAGTGTTTTGAAACGTTGTTCCAAGAACAAACCAGTTGAAGACATTTCACTCCACAACTTATGAATTAACTGTAGTAAAACAAGTGTTTGTTTTTTTGGGGGGCAGAAATGTGCCTTTATATATTCATATAAAAATGATGGTATATGTAGGCCTATAAATGTAATGCAGTAATGCATGGGTTTAGAAGTTATGGCAGTGTATTCATTTATTTTTTGCATTTATATTTGTACTAAATGTTTGGACTACTGTTTTTGATAACACATAAAAGGTTTATAGAGAGAGAGAAAAAATAAATAAATATATATATATATATATATATATATATATATATATATATATATATATATATATATATATATATATATATATATATATATATATATATATTCATAATTTTTCAGGAATTGGAATTGTTGATTTTTTTTTAAACGCTTGTAAGTTTGAACCAGAATATCTAGATATTTTATTATTTTGCATATGATGGTGAAAAAAAAAAGTAAAAGTTAAAAGTAAAGGTAAAGTAAAGGTAAAGTAAAAAAGCACCACCATGTTACATGTATAATAAATATTTTTGAGTAGGCTATAACAAACAAGTAGCCCTTCTAGATTATTTCATCCCTTGAGGTTGTGTTCGCACACAAAAAGGTTGGAGACCCCTGTAGTCGGGGAGCCAAAGTCTCAAAAGCTCAATAAAATGGGTTGAACGTGACATGGTCTGCCATACTTTTTATTTGTGTTTTTTTCTTTTAACTTTGACCCTAAGAACCAATAATTGGCGGGTCTGCTCTGCCAGAAATATCGCAAAAAAAATGTTAGTGTATGCACCCTTTATTTTTTATCAGAAAAATGTGAAAAAATATTTTTTTCCTCAAACCCGCCAACCAGCCCTGGAATCTTCTCAGCCTTTTCAAACCAAGGAAAGCCACCTCAGTTTAAAAGATCGTCAAAAGAGTCGCTCCCTGGTTGGAGTTGAAACAGAGCCTAAGCTTCCTGTATGTCTAGCAGAACCTCTCGACCACCTGAGCATCCTCTGGCATTTGGTGCATAGCTGCCCTACTGTACTATTGGAGGACCTGAAACCAAGTTGCGCTGCTCCAACATGGAGTGCATTCCAAGCGTTTCTCATTCCAGATACCATCCCTGCAACTGTGATCAGCTATGGTCCCTTCTTCCCCAAGTCACCAACAAACCCAAATGTGGTTGAACAGTCTGTTCAGTACTGCATGGATGTGTCGAGAAAACATGGTCAAGAGTATGCCATCATCACATGTGACCAAGCAATCTATGAGGTGGTTCTGAGTCTGCAAAAGAAGAACAAAGAGAAGTATGCCAAACTTATCTTGCGCATGGGTGGCTTCCATATTGCTCAGAATTTCCTTGGAGCCATTGGGCATTTGATGCAGTCCACTGGAATCGAAGACATCATGGTCGAAGCTGATGTCTGTCTCCGTGGAACAGCAAACAAAATCATCAGTGGGAGAGACTACTATGCAATGCTGCACGCACACACTATGGTGTATGCAGCCATGTTTGCCCTACACTGGGAAGCATTTGCCAGATGGTTGGTCGATGAAGAGAAGGACCTGGAGTACATGTGTGTGCTGAGCAACAATGTCCAGCTACTCCTAGATGCCCTGTCAGAAGAGGATGTAGAGAAGGCAACTTCTGCGTGTGCTGATGCAACTGACCAACTGAAAAAGCTGTCATGTTTGATGGCTGAGTTTGATGAAGCACGTACCTCACCTACCACAAAGCTATGGCTAATGTACATGGATATGGTAATGATTTTTAGACGGTTCATCCATGCTGAGCGTGCAGGTCTGTGGGAGGAACACCTGGCTGAAGTGGAAAAGATGTTACCATACCTTGTAGCTGCTGGCCACTACAAGTACATATCCTGCCTGCCCCACTACCTAGAAGCAATGAGAAGCTTGCCTACACTAGCTCCAAATATATATTAAGGGAATTTAAGGATGGGAAGTTCACTGTACGTCAAACAGAATGACGGTTCAATGGTGTCTGGACAGACATGGCACTTGAAAAAACCTGCAATCGTGATGCCAAGACAAAACTCTTCACTGGCATCAGTCAGCAGCCAGCAGCCATGGAGAAATACTTGAAAGCTCTTCCAGTTCTGACAGCTGTGTCAGAGCAAACAAAAGCTATGGCACACCTGGATGCGGATGACACCAAACACCACAAGGACAAGGACAGCCAAGGTGGAAAGGAGGCAGAAGGTGTAAGGAAAATAACAGATGTCATCAACAGCCAGATGATCAATCCTTTTACATGTGAAGAACAGGAGCTGATCAACATTTCAACAGGCCACAAAGCCACATCTGCGGACTTGAGCTGCGCTTGTGAAAAAGGACTGGAGGCACTGGCTGCAGCAAGAAGAACAGACAGTGAGAAAGTAGCCCAAATTAAACTTTCAACCTTCGCAGCAAAGCCAAAGAAGTCAATGTCCATGGCATTCAAAGCCAAAAAGGTCTATGAGGAGGAGAGTGCAGTTGTACGGAATCTGTACTTTGTTCAGGACTTGGAGGAAGACAGGAAGGTGGAAGTGTTTGGCCATGAATGGACAAGTTGCCCAGCCTCTCTGTTTGAGCCAGATCCGTCCCTTGACCAAATTTACGCAATGCGTAAAGGAAACAAGGCAGACTACCTGGCTGCAATCAAGACAGCTCTTGGCAGCTCATGGGCGGAAGTGGACAAACTACCGTCATCTGACAAGCCTGTTGTAATGGTAGTAGATGCCATGGCGTCAACATTCAACGTTACCAACATCTTGGGAGCAGCACCTTCCATGAACTGCAAGGAAAGTATCTAAGGCAGCTCCTTGGAATCCTCCCAGACAAGTGTGAATGCATCCACTTTGTTGGTGACCGATATGATGTCTCCCCTGCTGGAAGTTTGAAAGGTGAGGAACGAGAGAAGAGGATGAAGACCTGCCCCAGCAAAACGAAGGAGTACAAGCCTTATGATACTATCCCTATACCTCGAATGGAAAGGCTTCATTCACAATCCACTGAATAAAGCTAATCTGTTGAACTACATGGGGGAAGCATGGGCAGCTCAGAACAAGTCACTTCCTGCAGGATGCACACTTATTCTTGGTGGAATCTTTTGTGATCCTGGTCGCACTGTCCTCTTGTCAGCGGATTGTCAGGTTGAGCTTCCAGAACTTTCCTGTGAGAAACATGAAGAGGCAGATACCAGGATGTTTGCTCACATTGCATACTCAGTTCAAATTCTGCAACACAAACAGGCTGTAGTGGTTGCAACTGACACAGATGTGATCATGATGTGCATGTACTACATCACACACATGGATGGGCTGCAGGAGCTGTGGGTGAAGACAATGGATATCTTCCTACCTGTTCATGACATCACAGAAGCTCTGGCGGGGAAGTATGAAGTTGCAGCTTCAGATCTTACATCCCTTCTCCTCAGCACCTACATACTTACCGCATGTGACACAGTGAGCTATCTGTACAGAAGAGGAAAAAGGCGTGCCTACACAACTGCTATTAAACACCTGACAGACCTTTTGCCACTGTGCAGGTATGGTGACCCTGAGGAAAGCCTGGATGTTCAGGAAGAAGTTATAACAGCAGCACGGCGATACATGGTGTCACTCTATGACAGGAGTAACTTTGGTGGTACTCTAGATGCACTGCGAGCCCATCTCTTTGTGAGCATCAAAGGAGACATGCGTTGCCTTCCACCAACTGAAGATGCCTTCCTATTACACCTTCACCGAGCCCTGCATCAGTTGGCTGTGTGTAAGCGGGCACACATGGTTAAGCCAACCTACCCAGCTGCCACTGATTTTGGGAGACAACTTGTCAATGGAAAATTGGTGGCAACCATGATGCTGAAAGAGGCAAAACCTGCCGAACTCAAACACATCAAATACTGCCGCTGCAAGAAAAGCAAGTGTGCCCGAGGATGCTCCTGTGCAAGAGCCAATGTGAAGTGTGGCATTGCATGTCTCTGCACCGGGGACCCCAACAGATGTTCAAGGATTGAACTTGCGCTTGAAGACAGGGACACGTAAGTAGGCCACGTGTGTGTTAGAGAGAGAGAAGTGGGGGTGCATCTTTTATCGCGTTGCTGTATAACCCACCCTGTCGGTCTTGTTTGCTGTGTCCTCAGGTGGTAAGGGTAAAGGTCTGTCCCCACAGCAGTTTCTGCAGTGTGCCACCCTCCTGATTATCCCACCTCACAGGGACCCGCACCTAGTTAATTAAGTTATGTTAAATTATTGAAGTTGTAATAGTTGTCATCTGAGGCAATAAAATAATAAAAGTCATTTTGCTGTATTATATTTCTTGTGTGACACATTTCCATTGGGAGAACAGGGTTATGTTTAAATTAAAAAGATGCCTAGGCCATGATGTTTAATAATGTGGACATTAACAACCCTGTTAAATATCCAGTATGTCTTTCGGAATTTTGAGAGTAGTCAAAAATTAGATTGAAGTTCTGAGCCTGTTGACCGCCAACTAGTAGTGAAATCATCACAGATCCATTGATTTTGTTTGGATTTTTATAATTTTTTCTGTGGAATGAGTATAGTGTTCGCTGAAAAGAATGGCATATTGACTGATGTCATAACTTAGTGGAATAGTTGATTGCCAATGAAGTAAAGATGAAAATATTGAAAAAAAGTGAGAAAACGCCTATTTTTTTTGCATGAAATTGATGCAAAATCATGTAGAAATGTGTTTTAAGAGTTATTTTTTCAGTGGATGTTGTCAGCACATGAGTTCTGTGTATCTGGAATGCACTTATTGACAGCCTGCCCAATCCACTGAGAATTTGAGGAAAAAAATATTTTTTCACATTTTTCTGATAAAAAATAAAGGGTGCATACACTAAAAAGGGCCACAAATTTTTTTCGCGATATTTCCGGCAGAGCAGACCCTCCAATTATTGGTTCTTAGGGTCAAAGTTAACAGAAAAAAAACACAAATAAAAAGTATGGCAGACCATGTCACGTTCAACCCATTTTTGAGACTTTTTTAAGATTTTTTTTCAAAAAATTTATTTGTTTTACAAATGTAAAAACTGTATAATCTATCCCCCTACACTAACCCTACCTATAAACCTACCAATACAGAAAACTTTTGGCCATTTTTGAATTTCAAAAAACACCATTTAGCCATTTAGACACAGATGTCCTCATAAACCATGTTTACGTTGTAATATTGTAATACCCATGTCATTATATACATTAGTGTCCTCATAAAACATATACAAGAACACACATACACACAAACACTAACAGCAAGCCATGACAGGAGGAGAACAGAGTAAAGGTACACAGGGCCTAAAATTTCCACACTTTTATTAGCCCCGGGTCCAGTGGACCCGAACATCCTGTGTGTAATATAAATGTGTAGGGGGGGGGGGGTGTACAGTGTGTGGTCATTGAAAATGTGTTTGGATATACTGTATGTTCTTCACAGAAAATGAGCCAAGGCCAATGAGTCTGAGGTTGAAAAATTATTAATTGTATAATATTTCTTTTGATATAAAATGAAAACGGGTCCTACAAACCCGAACACCATACAAGGATTAAATGGTCGGTCAAGGTGTAAAATTAAGCTCACAATGTTGCATGTCATTTTCATGAATGTGTGCCTGCAATTCTCAAGGTTTTAACGGCATAGCAGCTAAAGCTAAGGTGACTAGATGTCCGAGACCAAAACCGGGGACATAATACCAAAATTGTGGAAAAAACGGGGACATTTTTAGTTTGACTGTCAATCTGATTGAAATACATTCAAGTTTTATCTTCAAAAAACAGGGACATAGGTAGTTTTTTCTGTATTTTCCCAGAGGCAACCAAAACGGGGACTGTCCCCTGAAACCGGGGACGTCTGGACATCCTAAGCTACCTTTTAAAATTCAGCACATTAGCGCAAATATATGCCATATGATATTAAAAAGTTGATTCGGTTATCCTATAATTGGGTCTATTCTGTGCTACACTTTTATAGGCTATTTGTATAGCGCAGTAGCGCTATAGCAGATGCGGCTTTAACATAACACAGACTCCTTTGTGGCAAATAACAGCCTGTAACTGCTATCTACAAAGCAAACAGCATTTCACTTGCACGTTTAAGTAATAGACAGTAAATTAGAATAAACACACACAGATAGTTGTAGGCCTTCATAATAAACACATAGAATAAACACATAAAAACTTACGTGTGGTAGCCTATAGCTGGTCAGATAAATCTGCGTTGACAGCTTGGTTTGATGATATTTTTTTTTTTTTTTTTTTGGCGCTTCTGGCTGAAGTCCGTAGTACGGATGTGGACCGTATCTGCAAGACGACAGTCAAGCGAGACCCAACGTTCACTTGGCGCTGTTGTAAAACGGACCTAAAACGGAGCTCAAACGGCTGTGCTGTAACGGACCTTATAGCATCACAAAATGTTGCTGTATAGTTTTTTAACACTGATATTGCTCAGCTTAGTGACAATGCATATCTCATGCTCTAGATAGAAAAAAAAATAGGCAGACAGGTAACCATGTTGTTTTGAAAATGTTTATTCCACTGAGTTCTTCACACAGTTTGAGAAAAGTATTTCGGATGTGGTCCACATCAGGTAGTCTCTGTCAAAACAGTGTTGGCTCAAATCCGTTTTGCAGATATGGGCCAGAGCAGTTTTTAGCCCTTTTTTAAATGCAGTCGGCTCAGATATGTATCACAGATTCGGGCCACACCAGTGTAGCCTATGTGAAAACAGTATCGGCTCAGATTCATATTGCAGATCTCGACCAAATCAGTGTCAGACACAGCTAATGTCTTTCGGTTACCTATGGGAAAAGTGATCTGGGCCAGATCTGTAAAATTATATAAATACTGAACTGATGGCAGTTAGAATGTTTAAGCTAAAACTTCTTTTTGGCACGGATCTGGTTCACAATCAGAAAACGTCTCTAAGGCCCCATCCACACTACTGCGTTTTAGTTTAGAAACGGAGAATTAAAACGAATACGATCTCCTTCCACACCAGAGTTTTAGCTGCGATCTCCGTCCACATTAAAACGACTGAAAACGCATATCATGTGACCATTCACCATTCACTGGGCATGCGCGTGCCGGTGTAAACACCATTACTCAGGAACCACAACTTCATTGATAAAATTATCCCGCATGCGCTGGTTCTGGTTCTAACCCAAAACCGACGCTCCATGTACGGTCGATACCGCCGCTGCACACACACGGCACAGGAATTGTCACAGATCGCTGGAATAATAGCTTGCCTCCGGTGCATGTAGGCGGTTAACGTTACAGCATCAGGCAAGGATATGCCATGACTGACACCCAATCAGAGAGCCGAGCGTAAGCCTCTGCGTCATCGTTTCTAAAGTCCTCCGTTGTGTCCCGTCTTCACTAAAATGCCCTCCGGAGATTCAAAACGCAAAACGGGTCTGCAGCGTTTCTAAACTTCTCCGTTTTAGGTCTTCGTATTTGCCGTTTTAGTCTGGACGGGAGGTGCAAACGTAGCAAAAGGTCTCCGTTTCTAAACGAAAACGGAGTAGTGTGGATGGGGCCTAAGATAGAAACGGAGGCAAGGGGCTTAAAACGGATCCGGGCCAAATGTAATTGCTATCTGGGAACGTGCACATAGCCTATTGCTAGTTTCAGCCTGACACAGTTAATTGCATATAAAATTCACCCCAGTCATAAACATATATGTTTACTAAAACTACAAACTGATAAACTATGTAATCTGAATGTAATGCATGCAAAATTCCAAAGACTCTGTATCTCGCAGGCATTCTCACTAATCGTTCAAATCTAGTGCGGTATTGCACTTGATCATCATGAGAGTTATCATCAGCGTGAGACTCTTCCTTGTCATGAGTATCAGAAAATTTTTTTCAGGAAACGGTTCGAACCTCCTGCTGACCACTTGTTTAATACTGGCCGTTGCACAATAAAGAGTCGAAAGGGCGCTTTTGGCACGTCTGTGTAGTGTCACGCTCATTTGTCTTGGACACAAGGTGATATCGGACACCTCAGGAATGAGAAGCCGTTGTCTTCTACCTTTGTTACAGTTAACCAGGTGTGATTTCTCAAGAACTTATACATTCCTTATCAGTTCTCGTCAAAAAACCTAAAGCAACTCTTTTCCAGGGAACTGACAAAAATGCAACGATATTACTCAATCACAGAGATGGGTGTTTACATTGAAGTCTTAAATGAGACGCAAGTCTCTGCGCAACTTTTCTTGTTAAAAATATCTGTTTTTCTATCCTATACATGCTTAAAGAACTGCCTGATGTGCTGAATGAGCCCTTCTCTGCTCACTGAGATTGGCTCTATAATCCTGTACAGTAAAATATATATAGAGGGATTCGGGCTCAAATCTGAGACTGGGCGTGATGTCATGCACGTTCACGGAGAATGGCGGCGAATACACAAACCTGCCAGACATAGCCAGGTTTCTGTATTCGCCGCCATTCTCCGTATCAGCGAAGAATAATGGAGCGACAAAACTTTAGTCAACTTTCGACAAAAGTAGAAGATGTATTCAAAGAGACCGGCTTGTAGTTCACCTCTGGTTGCAGTTTCGCTTGTCGCCAGAGGGGGCGTAGTTCTGCAAAAACTCAGAGACTTGCGATTTGCACCTTTAAAGTGCTAAAATCTGGGTAGAAAATTTCATTTTCTTTGAAAAAATTATGAAAGTTTATTTCTGAAAGTAATTCTTCTAACATTATAAGAATTAATAAAATAAATAATACAATTTATAGAAATTTATCTCTTTACATGAAGCTACAAAAATTAAGCTGAAATCAGTTAGTGAACTGAGAAAATATACAGGACAAAAATATTTATTACCAGCCATTAAACAGAATTAGCAGAATGTTTTCTTATCTTATTAGTAGGCTTGTGTTTTGAAATATATGACTGACTTATTGCTTGAATCAATACTGCTATTTACACTATTTATGTTCAGGGGTGTTAATATTTTGCTTGTAAACTAAGTGACTTTTATGAGGCTCTGATTATTGTTAGCTTCCATGTGCATCACACACAAAACAATTTTAAAGGGTACCTATTATGGCATTTAAAATGTTCCTAATATTGTTCTGGGAGTCCCCAACAACAGTTTTACATGCATGCAATGACAAAAAACACTTTTGTTGTCTTATAATATGCATTTATTTTTACCTGATTTGCTCAGCGATTCCCAAATGATTCGTTTGACGACTCATTTTTCAAACCCCGCCTTTGCGTGACGCTAATCTGCGGTGATTGGTCAGACGACGCAGTCAGTTTTTTTTCGCGTTAACCCAAAGCTTAAACATATTGATAAAGCACTGCAGTACTACAATACGCTCTATTCTTTATGACAACTCCAATAACAACGACAAACATTTTACATATTTAAAAAAAAAACACACACACAGCTTGGAGACCTAAGCGCTGAGCGTAACTGACACACACACACACACACACACACACACACACACACACACACACACACACACACACACACACACACACACACACACACACACACAGCTTGGAGACCTCATTATTCCTCATTAAAATAACGCGAACACAGCTCAAGGTGGCTATACTTGTGTGGTATAGTTGTAAATATAAACTCCAGGGACTGATTCTTCACATGCTCTTCCCTGCATGGGCAGTGAAAAAAAAGTTCGCTTTTGATTCGCACTTCAGAACAGCTCGTCGACATGTTGTTTTCACTGTTTTCTGGCGCGTGTAATGAGTGGGCGTGTCTTATTTAAATAACTTGTACAAGTGACGTACGAAAGTTAGAGAAAATGCATCGTTCGTCTATCGATTCATATCAGCGACTCAGAGTCGACTCTTACTTTTGAGAGACAATAACTTTGTATACGGTGAACTTTCATATTTAAAACTTTGCAGGATGTTTTCGTTCACTTAGATCTATGTTACACACTACATGAAAGGTAATTTTCAAAATTCCATAATAGGTACCCTTTAAAAGAACTTCATTCACTGATGACTCTCATATGTCCACTCAAATGTCTTTCAATCTTATTTTCTTTAAAAAGTTACAGTTTTTTACAATCACTTTGCTACTATTTTCAGAACCTTGATGTCATTTTTCAAAACTCTAGACACAAAACTCAAAACGGTAATCACTTTTAACACAGGCTGTCTAATGTTCAAAACATTGCATTTTGCATTCACATCTTTAAAGAAATCTTGCACTTGCACAATCATTGGTTCAAAAAACAAATTTACTGTGAAATACCATTGAAACATAACTATAGATCACCCACACACAAGCAACCCATAGTTTCACTGTGTCATTGTTCGTACAATCATTAAATATTGTAGAACAAAATAGGTGATACAGGTTTCATTATGGTTCTACATGTACAGTAAATACACTACCGTTCAAAAGTTTGTGGTCAATACAATTTTTTTTTTTTAAAGAAATTAATACTTTTCTTCAGAAAGGACGCATTAAATTGAGCAAAAGTGACAGTAAAGACATTTATAATAATGCAAAATATTTATTTTTTAATGAAATGCTTTTCTCTTGAACTTTCAAAGAATCCTGAAAAAAAAATGAATCATGGTTTGCACAAAAATATGAAGCAGCAAAACTGTTTTCAACTGTGATAATAATCATAAAAGTTTCTTGATCATCAGATCATCATATTATAGTGATTTCTGAAGGATCATGTGACACTGAAGACTGGAGTAATGATGATAAATTCAGCTTTGATCACAGGAATAAATTACACTTTACTATATACTCACATAGAAAACAACTGATTTACACTGGAATAATATTTCACAATATTACTGGGTTTGTTTTGTATTTTTAATCAAATAAACACAGCCTTGGTGAGCAGAAGAGACTTCTTTTAAAACATTAAAAATCTTACCGACCCCAAACTTTTGAACGGTGTACATCTGTGTAAAAGCACTGCAGTAGTAGAGAGAATACAGACATAGTGGAATCATTGAACAAAGTTTGTAATATATTGATGCAAAACACTACAGTGCAATCACAACATAGATTTATTGGAATCAAAGCAAAAATATAAAATATTATAGATCCATGGATATTGTAGTCTAATTCTTAAAACCTATTATTTTAAGGAAGCATTTGGGTGAAAGTTGATTACAGTGGTTGTATATGTGATGTATTTTATGGGCTTACTATATCTTGATACTTATTGTTTTACATTGTTTTAGGGTTGTAAACTGTTTGAAATACTTTTTGTATTGTGTTTATCATGCCTTTTTATTTTATTTTTTAAATTTCACTTATGTAAAGCGCTCTGAGAAAAGCGCTATACAAAATAAAGTTATTATTATTATTAATTGGTTCATGCTCCACGCTAATTGGTGACAATGAATCTCGCTATCTTGAAACTTTCATGATTTACTGTAAACATGGAAGATTGTCTGTTTCTATATGCATTAAGAGTAATGCAACAGTTACTTATCATTTTGAGCAGTTGTATCAGTTGATAGTTAGATCATTGTAAGGAAATGAATAAACGCTCATTTGAAATGTAATGTGTGAATTGCCTTTTGAAATAGTAGTACTTTGATGTTAAGTTGTGTCATATTGAACATGTGATTTTTGTTGAATGAACAAATGATCTAAGTTGTATGTGTATTGTATCCAAACAATTGAGAAAAGGGTTAGAGTTTTGAAAAATGTGCATTTTGATCATTGGTTGTGAGTTTTGTGTCTAGAGTTGTGAAAAATGACATCAAGGTTCTGAAAATAGTAACAAAGTGATTGTAAAAAACTGTAATAACAGTATTTTTAATCAGTCCGTCTTGATAAATACTAGTGCTTACAAGACACCGGTTTGATACAGCCAGCGCTTACTTACAGACAACAAACATAATATTGATCACTCAGATTTCACATTTGACTTTATGCAAAATAAATGGTTTGTCAGAGACTGTTGCATAATTAAGTGATAGAAATGAATGATGTCCATTGTTTTCAATTTATAGGGAGATATTAGGTTCATTCGTTCATTAGGTTCACTGATAAAGAATCAGAATCAGTAATCAGTGTTGCAAAGGCACTAATTATGGTCTTTGCAGCTGTAAAAGGAAAGGTTTTCAAACCAGTTCCAGATGTAATACTTATTTCATATACAACGATATTACTAAATCACAGAAGTGGATGTCTCAAATGAGACTCAAGTCTTAAAAAGTTTAAATCAGAGTGCTAAAATCAGTGTAGAAAATTACGACAGTTTTGATGTGATTCTACTAACATTACAAGAACAACACTTTTATTAAAAATAAAATGTTGCATGATCGTTCCGGGTTACTTGACTGTAACCCTGTTCCCTGAAAAAAGCTAATTGGGTGAATGTGAGCCTCCCCTTACAGTAGGTAAGGACAGCCGAGCCCCCCTTCCCCCAAATCCCGTCCACCGGCCCTAACCCACACACGCCTTTGCAGTAAAAGCCATCTTTTGTGTGTTCCAAGCAATGATGAGTATCGTGGTATAGCAATACTTTTTGCTACAAGAGCTTCACTGTGGAACCAAGTTTTACTTATTTTAATTTCCTGTGTTATTTTAATAATGTTAGTAGAATCACATCCAAACTGCTCTCATTTATGTAATTTTCTACACTGATTTTAGCACTCTGATTTAAACATTTTAAGACATTTAAGACTTCAATGTAAACACCCATCTCTGTGATTGAGTAATATCGTTGCATTTTTGTCAGTTCCCTGGAAAAGAGTTGCTTTAGGTTTTTTGACGAGAACTGATAAGGAATGTATAAGTTCTTGAGAAATCACACCTGGTTAACTGTAACAAAGGTAGAAGACAACGGCTTCTCATTTCTGAGGTGTCCGTTATCACCTCGTGTCCAAGACAAATGAGCGTGACACTACACAGACGTGCCAAAAGCGCCCTTTCGACTCTTTATTGTGCCACGTGCCGGTATTAAACAAGTGGTCAGCAGGAGGTTCGAACCGTTTCCTGAAAAAAATGTTCTGATACTCACGACAAGGAAGAGTCTCACGCTGATGATAACTCTCATGATGATCAAGTGCAATACCGCACTAGATTTGAACGATTAAGATTAGGATTAAGGCTAGTTGGCACTTCAGCACTGCATTGTCATCGGGTCCAGGCCAAGCTCCTTCGTCAGATCTGGATCTGGCAGAGTGTGGGAAAACCTCGGGATAAACAAAGACTCCCAGTTTCCGGCTGACCTAATCTATACAGCCTAACATTGAGTTATAGAAGTCTATAATGTATTATGTGTATGCTAGGTCAAAGAGATGTGTTTTTAGTCTAGCTTTGAACTGTCTAGAGTGTGTCTGCTTCCCGGACAATGGTAGGAAGACTGTTCCAAAGTTTTGCTGCTAAAAAGAAAAAGGATCTACGGCCAGCAGTCGATTTTGATATTCTAGGTATTATCAACTGGCCTGAATTTTGAGATCGCAATAGACGTGAAGGACTATATTGCGTTGAGAGCTCGCTCAAGTACTGCGGATCTAAATCATTTAGTGCTTTGTAAGTAATCAGCAATATTTTAAAATGTATACAATGTTTAATAGGGAGCCAATGCAGTGTTGACAGAACCGGGCTAATATGATCATACTTCCTGGTTCTTGTAAGAACTCGAGCTGCTGCGTTTTGTACTAGCTGTAGTTTGTTTATTAAGCGTGCAGGGCGACCACCCAGCAGAGCATTACAATAATCTAGTCTTGATGTCATGAACGCATGAACTAATTGTTCCGCATTAGTGAGAATGCCTGCGAGAAATAGAGACTGACTTTCAATATACACAAGTGTCTTTGGAATTTTGCATTCATTACATTCAGATTACATAGTTTATCAGTTTGTAGTTATAGTAAACATATAAGTTTATGACTGTGTTGAATTTAGTGGTTATATGCAATTAAATGATGTTTTATTAACAAAGTTCGGGAGGAGCACGTTCAGATAATTAACACGGGTGGAGAGCACTCAGCAATCATGATTAAAACATGTATATATAGACTCAGCAGTCTCGCCTCATTTCTTGACAGTTTAGCAGCATCCCTCCACCACCCCTTCTCCACTCTTCTAGTCCTAAACCACTTTACATACAGGGGGGAGTACTCTGGGTTCGGGCCGAATTCCGAGCTCAGAGCCCTCGCCCCGGACAGCAAGCCAAATACGCATTATACTTTACTCCCTTTAATTGTGTCTAAGTGTGAACTCGTGAACTGCGTCAGACTGAAACTAGCAAAAAACACTTGCATCAAGTCTGGCGAAGCATTGCGCGGGGTGTGAGTGTGTGTGTCTGTGTGTGTGTGTGTGTGAGTGAGTGTGTGTGAGTTAAGTGGGTTGCTTTAGGATGGAGAAGAGGTTGCATGATGGTAAGTTAAGATGCATCTTATAATTTAATGAAATTAGTGAAGTGGCTCAATTTACAGTATTTGGGATTTGGCCAATATCAGTAGCAACTTGTATCTGAGAGCTAAGCTTTCGTCAAAGTGAACACAATACAATGGATTTTTGTTTTCCCAGTCAGGAACTTGTAACATACGACTCGTAGAGAGTTTTGAACCTTGTATTAGGCTACATTTCTGTAGATACTGAGCAGAAGTTTGAGATTTGACATGCATCCACACCTACATGTCCTGTCATGATCTAGTCAACGCCCACTTTGATGTTTTTGTGCTTTAAAAGGAAGCTTTGCACACCAAGTAAGTCACTGTTCCCACCAGAACCACGGGAAACTGCTTCAGAAACACGTGCCTCCTCGAGTCATCATTCAAAATGAGCAAGATCATTGTTTATAGCAGAGAGGGCTTTGAGGGCAGAACAGCTGAATTCAAGTATGATGTCCACAACTTGGAAGAGAAGGGCTTCAACGACTCCATCGCCTCCTTAAAAGTCATTGGCGAACCATGGGTGGGGTATTACGACAAGAATTTTGCTGGAAAGCAGCGGGTGTTTGAGGAAGGAGAGTACGCCACCTTTGATGACAAAAACAAGTTTTCTTCCCTCAAGATGGTCTCACAAGACCTGGACGACCCTGAAATCCAGCTGTTTGAGCACGTGCACTATCAAGGAAGAAGCGTGACCTTACGCAAAGAAACCAATCTCCACGACATTGATTTCAGTGACATAGCTTCTTCCCACAAAGTGAAAGGTGGTGTCTGGGTGCTGTACGAGCACATCAATCGTCAAGGTTCCCAGCTTATTTCTTTCCCTGGCGATCAAGTTTCCAGCTATCTGCCGCTCTCCTTCAACGATGTGGCCAGCTGTGTGCGTCCCTTGCTGCCGAAGCCATAGACAGCATCATTCACAGAACGCTTTCTGCAGCTGAATATGAACCGGATCCCATCTGGGAAGAACGAGGCAGGTGTTGGGGAAAGACAGATCTTGACCAGAAACAATGACTGTGACTCCAATAAGTCTGAAGAAACTTCATGCAATTAGACTCAACCTTTTCATTTGATGATATCTGTGTAAAGACAGACTGTACATGTTATAAAACAAGGATGCATTTTATTAGAAAAAGTTTTAAGCTGCTGGTTGTTTAGCTTTTCACCAGTAGCGATCAGTGTCAGTAAACAAATGCAATAAAATGCAGTTTTGGAATTGTTACGGATCAACTACATATCCGATTGTATTTGAATGTATTTCCCCTGTTTGATGAGAGTGAAATATTGAAAGGGATTTTGGATTTATATTATGCTGAGAAAGAGACAACTGATGCTGTTTTACTCTGTCAACTCAGAAAATAAAGACTCTGAAATATCATAATGCTCCTTGTTTCAATTGTCTTTTATTTACGTTTACATTTTTCATTTAGCAGATGCTTTTATCCAAAGTGACTGAGGAATTGGAAGGAATTCATCTAAAGAGGCAATAAACAGGAGAAGTGATATTTATACAAAGTTTCAGCCATCATTCAAACTAGAACAGGGAGGAATTAAAGGGTAACTAAACCCTGAAACAACTTTTTTTAGTCAATGAACTGTAAGACTGGGGCTTTATTAGTGCTGTTCATTGATTTGAGTAAATGTTTTGACATTTGGGTATAAAGTGTTTGAATTCTACATTATATGGTGTAAAAAGTCTGAGTCTGAGTGCTGCCCTCTTCAGGTTGAACGATGGCTACTGCAGTTGACTACCGCTCACTACCCCACACCCCTATAGCATGAGCTTGCTGACGGGGGTGATTGTTTGCTTTGAGACTCTTCGTGTCACTATCATTATTTACAAACATTTTAAAATCTCTAAAATGACTGAATATAAGACTGTAATTGTAAACGATAACACCATTTGAATTAAATCTTTTTGCCGTCGGATAAACACTTTTTTTTTTGCCGTCCCCTGTCTCCGCCCATTTTTCCAGCATTTTTCAAATATTGCCAGTGGGTGGAGTTAGGCTCTGACCAGGGATTTAGTTACGCTTAAAGAAATAGTGAGAAATTCTGAATTTAGGGGAGAGGTGGGATGTCTGGAATAGACCAGTAAGAACTGACAGTATTGAAACCGAACAAAAATTGGTGTTAATTAAGGATGTCATTGGTGCAATTGTTAAACTGTTAACTCATATTTATAATTTGTCTTTCAAAACAGGAGTATTTCCAAGCAAAATAAAAATTGCTAAAGTCATACCATTATATAAAGCGGGAGTAAGAAATCAATTTACGAATTACAGACGCACTCATTATGCACTTAGATTGGATAATTTCATTGAGAAGCATGAATTTACGGGTTGATAGTCAGTATGGATTCAGGCCCAACCGATCTACATCAATGCCATTAATGGAGTTAATTGAAAAATTACCAGTGCTACAGATAACAAGAAATATGCAGTGGGAGTATTTATAGATTTTAAAAAAGCCTTTGATACAATTGATCATAGATTGTTAATCACTAAACTGGAAAAGTATGGTATCAGAGGAGTTGTATTAGATTGGATGAAAAGTTACATAAGTAACAGACTTGGAGTACAGATCTGAGTTTTTGGGCATCACCTGTGGAGTACCACAGGGGTCAATACTTGGTCCAAAATTATTTATTATGTACATAAATGACATGGGTGACTAACCTCTTAAAAATGGTTATTTTTGCAGATGATACCAATATTTTTTGTTCTGGGGAAAATCTTAAGCAGCTTTTGGAGGTGGTCACAGCTGAAATCAAAAAGTTAAAAATATGGTTTTACTTAAATAAATTATCGATCAATGTAGACAAAACCAAACTTATGCTCTTTGGTAATCTTAAAATTGACACACAAGTAAATGTTTTGATTAATAATGTTAAAATAGAAAGAGTGTACGAATATACATTTTTGGGTGTGATTCTGGATTGCAAAATCTGTTGGAAACCCCACATCAAACATGTTAGAACAAAAGTAGCGCAGAGTATTGGAGTAATGGGGAAAGCAAGGCATGTATTGAGTAAAAAAAAACACTTTATATTTTGTATTGTTCACCTGTGTTGCCTTACTTACATTATTGTGTAGAGATATGGGGAAACACATACAAGACCACCTTACAAACTTTAAGCACAATACAAAAAAGAGCTATTAGGTTAGTAAATAAAGTAGGATATCGTGAGCATACTAATTTACTGTATTTAAAATTGCACACTCTAAAGTTCAATGATGTGGTTAAATTTAAGACTGCACAATTATTATATAAAGCAATAAATAAACAGTTGCCTGGAAACATACAACAACTATTCACAGATAGGGATGGGGGTTACAACTTGAGAGGGGATTTAATTTTGAGACAACATAAGACTCGGACAGGGCTTAAAATAATGTGTATATCTACTTGGTTACTCACGTAACCTCAGTTCCCTGAGTTAGGGAACGAAGTATTGCGTAGCTATACGCAGTGGGAAAACTCCTTTTCCTCGGTTTTACTGAACCTTATGTAAAACGCATTTGCAGCTGCACAGCTGACGCCATGAGCGTCTTGCTCGCTCATAGGCTGTGCTGCAGCAACTGCATATCCAATGGCGAGGACGACTCTGACGCGCGACCAATGGGGTCACTCCACGTCAGAGCCCGTCATAGGGGCAAGCCCTAGGCTATATAAGCCCCTGAACTCGCCAAAATAGCAGGTTTATACGACTGAAGCGACAAACCCCAGTTAAAATAGTGCGGCCGGCTACGCAATACTTCGTTCCCTAACTCAGGGAACTGAGGTTACGTGAGTAACCAAGTAGTTCCCTTTCGAACGGTCACTTCGTATTGCGTAGCTATACGCAGTGGGAACGCTATGCAAAACGCCGCACTGAATAACTGGTTGCCACTGCAACTCAGGAACCCCTGAGCAAACAGAACAAGCCATAAACCATTTATATGCATACACTAAACCCGACACCGTCGGGTTTAGGTGAATACATCAGTAATTCCTGACCGGGTCAAGAACATGAACATCACCAGCCTTAGCGGGTTTATAATATGAAAATTTTGTAACCGGCAAGAAGCGGGTTATATACATACATATAGAGAATGTGATTATGCACAGTAACAAGTAATGACAAGGCCAGACACTGTCGGGGCCATAATCATACCGAAAGCACCCCTGCCTGAAGGGAGGGTACTTCCAAATTATAGAATTTCATAAATGTGGACAGGGAGGCCCAGCCGGCCGCCTCACAGATGTCACGAATGGGAAAACCCGATGACCACGCCCACGACGAGGCCATGCCTCTGGTCGAATGGGCTTTGACACCTAACGGGCAACTTAGGCCCGCTGCGGCATAAGCCACAGAAATGGCCTCCACTATCCATCTAGACAGCCTCTGTTTAGTGACAGGGTCCCCTTTGGACCGACCACCAAAGCAGACAAAAAGCTGTTCTGACTGTCTAAACGACGCAGAACGCTCCAGATAGATTCTCAGCGCCCTGACAGGGCAGAGAAAATTAACCTCCCTATCCTCTGTGGAAGGGGGAAGGGCTAACAGTGTCACCACCTGCGCTCTGAACGGCGTTGAGAGCACTTTGGGTACATAACCATGCCTGGGCTTGAGAATGACTCTGGAATCACCAGGACCAAACTCCAGACATGCCGGGCTCACCGAAAGAGCCTGCAGATCTCCCACTCGCTTGATAGACGCCAATGCCAACAGGAGGGCCGTCTTTAGCGAGAGAAGTTTAAGATCAACCGACTGTAACGGTTCAAAGGGTGGACCCCTTAGAGCCCCTAGGACCGTAGATAGGTCCCAGGATGGCACAGAAGGAGGTCTGGAGGGGTTAATCCTCCTAGCACCTTTTAAAAATTTTACAACCAGGTCGTTCCTTCCCAGTGACTGACCGGCTACCAGAACATGGTGAGCTGCAACAGCGGCCACATACACCTTGAGCGTGGACGGGGAGCGACCCGCGTCCAACAGCTCCTGTAGGAATGAGAGAACCACTGATATGTCACATGACTCTGGATTCAGACGGTTTTTCGAGCACCAGCCGGAAAAAACCGCCCACTTTGAAGCGTAAAGGCGCCGAGTTGACGGGGCCCTAGCCTCAGATATAGTGTTCAACACCTTCACAGGAAGTCCCCGGATACCGGTTCAAGGGCCACACATGAAGGGCCCACAGGTCGGGTCGCGGATGCCACAACGACCCCTTCGTCTGTGTGAGGAGGTCTTTCCTCATCGGGACAGGCCACGGAGCTGTGTCCGAAATCTCAACCAGCTCCGGAAACCACGGCTTGGACCTCCAGAGAGGGGCCACCAGAAGGACCGGGCACCCGCCCTCCCTGACCCGTTTGATGACTTGTGGAATCATCGAGACAGGGGGAAAAGCATACAGGGGACAGTTGGGCCAGACGTGGGCCAACGCATCCCTGTCCTTCGAGAAGAACAGATCGCAATGGGTGTTGTCTTTCGAGGCGAACAGGTCGATTTCGGCCCTGCCAAACACCTCCCATATCAGACTGACCGTCTGCGGGTTCAGGGCCCACTCGCCTAGGGGAGTGTTGCCCGTGAGAGCATATCCGCGCCCAAATTCTGGACGCCCGGGATATGCGCAGCCCTCAGAGAGCTCAGATTGTTCTGCGCCCACAAGAGGAGATCTCTCGCCATAGCATGCAGGCCACCTGACCTGACGCCCCCTTGGCGATTTATGTAGGCCACCACTGACATGTTGTCCGTACGGACTAAGACGTGATGACCCTTGAGGCTTGACAGAAAAGCATTCAGGGCCAGACCAACTGCTTTCATTTCCAGACAGTTGATGTGTAAGCTCTGCTCTGTGCTCGACCAGAGGCCGGAGGCAGGCATGCCCTCGTGTAATGCCCCCCAACCCAGGTTGGACGCATCTGTAAAAACCACTTTCCTCCTGGAAATTGTACCCATTATCACACCCTCTTGGTACCAGTCCTGCGCCCGCCAGGGAACCAGGGTCCTTAAACAACCGTGATTCACCCTGATGCGCAAGCTGCCTGACTGCCATGCATATGTTGGCACCCGGCGTTTCAGCCAGTGCTGCAGTGGACGCATGCGCAGCAATCCCATGCGGAGCACCGGTGATGCTGCCGCCATGATACCCAGTAGTTTCTGAAATTTCTTCAGAGGCGCGCGCTCCCGCTCTCTGAACGAGGATGCGAGCGCTCGCACTGAGAGCGCGCGCTCCGGAGTGAGCCGCGCTCTCATAGACACCGAGTCTAAAACTATGCCCAGAAAGATCACATTCTGACAGGGGGATAGTTTGCTCTTTGAAACATTGATCGTGAGACCCAAGCATTCCAAATGGCCGAGAATCAGATCTCTGTGAGCTATCAGTTCGCCTCTCGACTGCGCTAGCACCAGCCAGTCGTCGAGGTAATTCATCACAAAGTGTGTGGATGCGGCGCTCTCTCCTCTGAGACAGAAAGGAGTGCGTACTCCTTTCTGTCTCAGAGGAGAGAGCGCCGCATCCACACACTTTGTGAACGTGCATGGTGCCAGAGACAGACCGAACGGCAGAACTGTGTACTGATAAGCCTGACCCTCGAAGGCGAATCTCAAGAATGGCCTGTGACGAGGGTTTATTTGAATATGAAAGTAAGCGTCTTTCAGATCCATCGTAACAAACCAATCCCCCGGGCGAATTTGCGCGAGGATCTGCTTGATAGTCAACATTTTGAAGGGACGGCGCATGAGCGCCTTGTTCAAATGTCTCAAATCTAGTATGGGTCTGAGACCGCCGTCTTTTTTCGGAACCAGAAAATAACGGCTGTAAAGACCCGCTTGCATCAGCATAGGAGGGACTAACTCTATCGCCCCTTTTGCTAATAATTTCTGCACTTCGGTGCGAAGCACGTGACCCACGTCGCTTCTCACCGAGGTCTCGATGACCGCCTGAAACTTCGGGGGTCTGCGAGCAAATTGGATCGAGTAGCCTCGCTTTATAATGTTTATGACCCAACTCGACACACCGGGGATAGATTGCCAGGCTAGAACCCGTGTGGCTAGGGACTGACACACTGGAAGGGGGGAGCCACCTAACACAGGGGGATCTGAAACCCTTATAATGTGATTTGTGCATACATCGAGTGTTTGACTGACTGTACAGGCATTTGCGTGTGGGGAAGTCAGTGTTATCACAGGGGAGGGGCCACCTAACTGAGGGGGACCGTGAACCCATGCATTGTGCTTGTGAAACATACTCTTTATGTGATTTATTTGGGTCGCCGTGAAAACGGCGTTTGGTTGTAAAGGCGCACTTACTGCGGGCCTGTGTACAGAAATAAAATCCCCGTCCACCTGAACTGAACAGGGGGATGTGGGAAGTCTCGTTGGCTTTTTCAAGGGTGGTCCGGCCAGCGCGGGACACTCGCCCTCTCTCTTTGTGCCGCATGCTAGGACGACTTCGGCGGTGCTGCCTCGGGCGCAGCGCTGGGCCGCGGGCCTTGGCGCCGGGGCATCGGGAAGCGCTTCGCAGCTCTTGTCGGGCGCTGGGCATCGGCCGCAGGGCGGGGCTGAGAGGCCTGCTGCTTCGGTTTCGCTGCCTGAGGCGTAAATGAAGCGGGCTTGGGTTTGCTCGATGCAGAGCTAGAGCGTTTAGGCAGGAAGTGTCGCATGGCCTGGGACGCCTTCTGGGCCTCGGTGTAACGCTCCGCGAACCCCTTCAACCGCTGGGCCGAAGAGACCGGTGCTGGTAACCGGAGCGTCGAGGAACTTGGACTTCTCAGAGTCCTTGATGTCGGTGAGGTTCAGCCAGAGATGGCGTTCAGCCACGACCAGGCTCCCCATGTTCCTCCCGATCGCCTGCGCTGTAGCCTTGGTAGCCCTCAGAGCCAGGTCCGTCGCGCTGCGGAGGTCCCGAAAGGCCTCCTGATCCGGGCCAGCCTCGTCCATAGAGCGGAGGAGTTTGGCCTGGTAGACCTGTAGCACGGCCATCGTGTGCAAGGCTGACGCAGCCTGCCCGGAAGCGGAATACGCGCGTCCGAGGAGGGCTGACGTGTTTCTGCGCGGCTTGTTGGGGTGCACGGCTCTGGTCCGCCAGCTAGCGGCCGTGTTTGGGCATAGGTGAGCGGCTACGGCCTCGTCTAGAGGCGGGCAACGTCTCGTAGCCTTTTTCCGCCGCACCGTCAACCGAGGAGAGAGTCGCGGAAACTGCGGCGCCTCGTGTGGAATAGGGAGTGCGCCATGACTTGGTAAGCTCCTTGTGAACCTCAGGGAAGAACGGAGCTGGTTTATGACGCGGGGCCTGTTGGTTTCCCGGCAAAAACCATCCGTCCAGCCGACTCCGAGGAGGCTCGGCGGGCGCGGCCCACTCGAGCTCGAGGTCCGCGACTGCCTGTGTCAGGATCCGAAGCATCTCCGCGTCGGAGTTAGTCCTGGTAGCAGGCGCGCTGGATGCCGACTGAGAAGCAGTGACAGGGTCAAGCGAGCCCGGCCACTCGTCCTCAGAAGCATCGATGGACAGGGTGTCGTGATCGCTAGGCCCGCCGAAGGAGACGAGGCCCGCCACGTGGGGGGGGGGGGGGGGGGGGGGGGGGGCGCTGATCTCCTTCAAACCAGACCGGAGACAACCGAGCGGGAGAAAGCGAGGCACGCGGGGACGTGGCCGGCGTGCGATCGCTTACGTCCATGCTCTCGGGCTGCCGTTGACTGCGGCGTTTCTTCTTCCTAGGTTGAGGAAGAGTCGAGGGAGGAGGCGCGGGCGAAGCGGCGTCTTCGTCCCTGGCGAGAGCCAGCCGCGTCCGCAGCGAAGAAATGGGCATGCTCTCACAGGCCGCACATCCGCCGGAGGAGAAGGCCTTCTCCGCGTGGTCGAGTCCCAGGCATGAGATACATCTCGCGTGGTGATCGGCCTCGTGCAGCTTGCACGCGCACGTGGCGCAGCGAGACATGTCGAAGATTAAGAATTTCGCCTGATAGCCACAGGTGAGACGGCGTCAGGGGACGAACGGCTAAAAGACGCAATCCGCTGAAATAATGCTCGCTCAGGCTGAAGGGCTTGTTCAACGGCGAAGGCTCAGTAAACAACAGACAGAGACGTAAAGTTTGTCGCTGAAGGAGTAAGATCTGCTATTTTGGCAAGTTCAGGGGCTTATATAGCCTAGGGCTCGCCCCTATGACGGGCTCTGACGTGGAGTGACCCCATTGGTCGCGCGTCCTCGCCATTGGATATGCAGTTGCTGCAGCACAGCCTATGAGCGAGCAAGACGCTCATGGCGTCAGCTGTGCAGCTGCAAATGCGTTTTACATAAGGTTCAGTAAAACCGAGGAAAAGGAGTTTTTCCACTGCGTATAGCTACGCAATACGAAGTGACCGTTCGAAAGGGAACTAATAGCATTTTCACAAATATGTGTATATCTTTTGACTGAAGTGTGTTTGTTTCGACTGAAGTGTGTAATTTTGCAAACAATCTAGGAATTATGCAAATTGAGTGTGGTGTTTGGATAATTGTGATTATATTTTGAAAAAAAGAACCCGGTTTTCAAAATTGCGTGTAAACAATTGAAAAAAACTGTAAGCAATATAGTGAGAGTGAGGATATCCCTGAACATCCTCACGAACACGAGCGCTATATTGCTTTTATACAGCAGTTCCACTTTCATCTGAACACGTTTGAAGCGATTCAATGTTTTCTAACGGTCATTTTGATTTTCGCCCGCACTAAAAATCTGTTCCAAACAACCAGCTTGGTTGCTCCGCAACTTCATTGTCTTTGAACTTGGAATGTTTGCGTTGCGCAGCGAAAGGCGGAGTGATTATCAGCTGTGAGCAGTGAAGATTCTATGATCGAGTGAGGATGTGCATAGATATCATCACTCAAAGTGCGTCATAGGACGTCTCTCGAACGTCTCTCGAACGTCTCTCGGGCCATTCGGAAATAATAAATTATTCTAAATAATTAGACCGGACCTAACTGCGGTATAACCAATTGATGAACTACCATCGGCCTATCGTCCAACTCTATGGGATGAGCTGTGCCTTCTCTCTCTCTCAATTCACTATTATGCCATGTTCATTTGGCTCACGTCATTTGGGATACACATAGTACACCTATACATAGCACATAGTATACAATATCCCTTGTAGGCTATGCACCTCCAATGACTAAAGCCAAATGAAAATGGCATGACAACATATAACCAAATCTAACATTCACCGTAACCGTTTTTTTTTTTTTTTTTACGGTTTTAAACTTTAAAACCGTAAAGTTTTTTTTACGGTGGCCGAGAGGTGCAAAACAAATCAAAATTATAAAAACAAAATAACAAGTCAGAAAACACAACGACAATTCAAAAAACAAAATAACAATTTAGAAAACACAACGACAAATCTGAAAACAAATTAACAAATCAGAAAACACAACGACAAATCTGAAAACAAAATAACAAATCAGAAAACACAACGAAAAATCTGAAAACAAAATAACAAATCAGAAAACACAACGACAAATCTGAAAACAAATTAACAAGTCAGACAAAACGGAAAAGGAAGGTATATGTGGTGAATGGAATACTGATCGCTGATTGGACGAGACATCTGTCAATCAAGACATGCAGATAATACAGGGTCCGTGTACGTTGCGTTCATTCGTTTTTCGATTTAATATCCCTTACAGAAAAACCACATGTATTTCACATGTGTGAAAACACATGTTATCCCATGTGACAACATGGACATGTGATTTTGCACATGTTAAATTTCACATGTGAAATGTGTGGAACACATGTGCTTTGCACATGTTAAAGGTAATTTGCACATGGGAAACATGTGGTTTTGGAACATTTTCATGGTGTAATGTGTGAACCCCATGTATATTCCCATGTGAAACCCATGTGATTGCATGTGAAACCCATGTGATTACCTGTGAAACCCATGTGATTACATGTGAAACCCATGTGATTACATGTGAAACTTGTGTAAATTGTGATGTAAAAAAACCCATGTGAAACCCATGGGATTGCATGTGAAACCCATGTGATTACATGTGAAATCCATGGGATTGCATGTGAAACCCATGTGATTACATGTGAAATCCATGGGATTGCATGTGAAACCCATGTGATTGCATGTGAAATCCATGGGATTACATGTGAAACTTGTGTAAATTGTGATGTACAAATACCCATGTGAAACCCATGGGATTGCATGTGAAACCCATGTGATTTCATGTGAAATCCATGGGATTACATGTGAAACTTGAGTAAATTCTGATGTAGAAATACCCATGTGAAACCCATGGGATTGCATGTGAAACCCATGTAAAAACAATAGAAATCCAGGTGAAACTTTTTATTTCATTTCAAAATATGCAATACAAATTGAATGTTTAAAACAAACAAACCAAATTAAATGTAACCAGTGGTTGAATGAAACAGCACAGGATACAAAAATTACTCTTGGGGCTTTATTCTGGCTGCTGTCTCTATGAAGGACAGCGATCGAAAGGAGCAAATATTTAGAAACAAAAATAATACAATGAAATGACAAAGTTTTTCATATTACTTTGGTGCACTTATCTGGTATAAAACACGATTTATAACACAAACTGAATGAAGTCAAATTAAATAAAAAACATTGGAATAATGAAATACTCCAATTAAATATAGACTAGTACAAACAAGGAAATGAAATACGGTAGAGGCTAATAGTCAGATGAAAGACAAACAGTACATTAGTCTACCATCAAACTTCACAGTTATCTACATAGTTTTAAATAAAGAGAAATTAGTACACCGTTCAAACAGCATTCAATACGTTCCAATAGTTCTTAACCAGATATTAAATGTTCAAAGAACTCACTGTTTTTAACATGCACATTCAATTTAAACATTCACAAACACTGGGCTTTGAATAAGATGAACAAAATTGAATTAACATTTACTACAACACATACCCAGTCTTTGCACGTGTCCCACGCGTGATCAAACCAGATCCAGCTCACACATACACTCACAGGCGTCCTTAAAAGGCGATCTCACAAAACCCTAAATAGGTGTATATGAACAAGACCAGCAGCTCTCACGTGCAATCACTGCTCTCTCTTCGCTGGAAACTAGCGCATACACACTACACGAGGCAATGCCGTAAAGTGAGCGTCGCAACACAATCTCTTAAAGGAACCACGACCAATTTATGTCTAGTGTTATATTTTGTAATACTCATCCCACTTGGCTACATTCTCCCCTGCTAAATGTCATTGTCCTCAATGACTAATACATGTTCTTCACTTCTTTGACCGCTTCTCTAAAGAACACACTGCCTAAACTTGTTAACACCTGAGAAAAGACTTCGGGGCTAAGTGACACTGCATTACACACTGATCTCGGCTCATTAAAGGGGTTTGAGTGTAGACCAGCATTGGCCCTTTTTGTTCTCCTAGGCGTTGGCACAGGCCTTCTCAGTACTGGTTCTTCCACTTCTAGAGCAGAGCTAGTGTCAGGGGTAAACTGCTCAGGCACAGCATCTTTTTGTTCAGTGCTATCTGAAACTAAGCTGGATTGATCTACCAGTGCTTCATCATCTTCTGCAGTACTTCCAATCCGTGTTGTCTCCTGCAAACTGGGGTAAGTGACTTCCTCGAAAACAACATAATCAGGGTCAGAATGCACTTCAACTGGCTCATGTTTAGAAACTCCTTTTGGCTGTGGTGTCGTAGGAGGATGGTTCTCCATCACTTCTGGCTCAGGAGCATAAGTGACGCAGGGCCGCAAGTCCGCTCTATGCAATCTCTTTATAGGGCCACCCTCAAGAGGCTCAACGGTGTGTGTGGTACCGTGCACATCTATGACCTTGTAAACGGTAGGACCCCATGAATCCTGTATCTTATTCCTACCCAAAGGTCGGTGACGCAGATACACCTGCTGACCAACATTGATCACAGGACAATACACCTTGTCATTCAGAGGGGCTAACCTCTCAGCGGCCTTGTGTTCAGCATATTCTCTTGCCTTTTTGTGTGCTTCCTTCAATCTCTCCTGATGAACCACTAACCAGTCTTGCTTTCTGTCCACAGGTTGTTCGTGACCAAGCAGGGTATCGACGGGAAGATGTGGATGGACTCCAAAAAGTAAGTAGTACGGTGAGTATCCAGTGGTCGCATGTGGTGTGACATTGTATGCATAAACCAACTCCGCAAGGTGTTCTGGCCAGCGCCTTTTCTTTTCAGGGGGAAGTGTGCGTAGCAAATCATGGAGCGTGCGATTAAAACGCTCGCACTGAGCATTACCCTGAGGCCGATAGGGTGTAGTGCGGGTTTTCTTCACACCATACATTTTACACAGCTCAGCAATCACTTCGCTCTCAAAGTTTCTTCCCTGATCAGAATGCAATCTTTCAGGTACACCATACTTCATGAACCATTCCCTCAACAAGAGTTTAGCAGTAGTTTCAGCTTTCTGATCTCTAGTTGGGAATGCTTGTGTGAATTTTGTGAAGACGTCGGTCATGATTAACACACTTTCCCGGCCATCAGAGGAGGGTTCAAGCACAGTAAAATCAACTGCCACTACTTCAAGGGGTCTAGACGCTAGAAAGGGCTTCATTGGAGCATGTATCCTGGGTTGTGGCATCTTTGTTAAGATGCATCTCTGACACTTTTTGATCCATTGCTCCACATCGTTGTACATACCCACCCAGAAGCATCGCGGTCTCAACAGACTAATGGTGCGCTCAATCCCCTGATGTCCCATGTTTTCATGCACACTTTCGAGGACAGGTTCTTTTAAACACTCAGGTAACAGCAACTGTTTAAGTTCACCTTGATGTTGATCCTTCACAATACGATAAAACAAGCCATCTTGCTTCTGGATACTTTTCCACTGCTTTATCAGAGATAAGGTGGACTTTGAAAGTAGAGATCTTTCAGAGCGGGAGGGCTTTCTCCTGATTTCCCAGAAGGTTCTGAAAGATCTGATGGTAGGGTCATTCTTCTGGAAATCTACCAGCTCTTCTACTTTATAGCCCGGCATGGTATGCGTACTTCCCTGGTTATCATTGTCTGCATCGTCTCCACAATCCAAGGCACGAATTTGTCTGACCCTGCAACAGCTCTCACCAGCAATCACCAAGTCAGGCTCCAAGACTGTCCCTTTGTTGACTACATTACAAATAGCAACACAGTTGTCATACTCGTCAGGAATGGTAAGCTCCCCTGCTGAAGGGTGTCTAGACAGAGCATCAGCAGCTGTATTGTGTCGGCCAGGGCGATATTTCACCTCAAAGTCAAAAACAGCTAGTTGGGAGACCCATCTTTGCTCAATTGCACCGAGCTTGGCTGTTTTAAGATGGCACAGAGGGTTGTTATCTGTGATGACTACAAATTTGGAGCCTAGCAGATAACCACGAAACTTTTCCGAGATGGCCCATTTAAGGGCCAGCAGCTCCAGTTTCATGCTGCTGTAGTTTCGGTCATTCCTTTCCGCCTTCCGAAGTCTCCTACTAGCGAATGCAATGACTCTCTTACACTCGCCCTGTTGCTGGTGTAGTATTGCTCCCAGGCCTTCATTACTCGCATCAGTCTCTAAGACGAACGGGAGAGTAAAATCTGCATATCCCAGCACAGGAGCAGAGGTGAGTTTCTCTTTCAGAAGCTCAAATGCTGACTGGCACTCAGACGACCACAAAGCACCAAAATCCTTTCTTGCACTGCCAAACTGGGAAATACACAGATTCACTAAATCATGAAGGGGCCCAGCAATCCTAGAAAAACCCTCAATGAACTTTCTGTAGTAGCCACAGAACCCTAAGAACGAGCGTAGTTCCTTCGCTGTGTTGGGGACTTTCCATTGCTGTACCGCCTCAATTTTCCCTGGATCGGTAGCAACACCTTTTGCTGAGATTCGATGACCTAAAAAGGTTACTTCTTGCTGCAGGAAGTGGCACTTTTCAGGCTTAACTTTGAGACCGGTTTCCTTCAACCTCTTAAAGACTATTTCCAATCTCTGCAAGTGCTCTGGAAAAGTGGCAGAGTACACAAGTATATCATCCAAATACACTAGCATGATCTGAAAAATTAAGTCACCCATTGTAGTCTGCATCAGGCGTTGAAACGTTGATGGCCCATTACACACCCCAAAAGGCATACGGGAGTACTCAAAGATCCCAAATGGAGTTGTAAATGCAGTCTTATGCCTGTCACGCTCGTGAACAGCAACCTGATGATATCCACTCGCCAGGTCAATCGAAGAGAAGAATGTAGCTCCTTGAAGTGCGTCAAAACTCTCATCAATCCTAGGTAAAGGGAATGCATCTCGGCAGGTCTTAGCGTTGAGCTGCCTGTAATCGACACAAAGCCTGAGGCTGCCATCCGTCTTCCTCACTAGCACAATAGGGGATGCATAAGCACTGGTGCTTTCTTGAATCACTCCCTTCTTAAGAAGATTACTGATGTGTTCTCTGACTTCTCTGTACTGTGTGGGTGGGATACGCCTATAAGGCTGTGTCACTGGGACATCGTCGGCCACATGGATTTCATGTTTCACCTTATTGGTAAAACCAAGGTCTTCATCCTCGAGCGCGAACACATCAGAATACTGCATTAACAAATCACTCAGTGCTGCCTGCTGCTCAATGGTGCCACCAATATGAAGCTTACTGAGGAACTCTTTCGTGCTGTTCTCCAACACCTGACTGTTTTTGGCATTAACCGTGATCTCCTCCATATCAGCTGAAACACGCTGGAATTTAACCTCATACGTCTCATTTAACTTCATACACTCAACATGCGTTAAAGTTCCAAGCCTGGTTCGGGCTTGTAACCAGATGTCTTCTGAGGAAAGATTTACCACTTGCACAGGAAACAATGATGTGCCTGATGACACCAGAGAAGGAACAACAATGAGTCCACCCGGTAATGGTGTGTTCATGGGCTCCAACAGGTAATCAGATGAACCATTATGAAGCACATCTTTCGCACCTTTGGCCATCACCGTGGCAACTGAAGAAGCAGGTATGTGGACCACGTCTTTTCCAGCTATCCTTACTGCTATTCTCTTCTCTTGGCTATGGGCACTGTGCAACTGTTTAAATGCTTCTCTCCAATTTGATTGCAATTTCCCACCAAGCGTGGTATCAAACTCTGCATGGACAAGTTGCCTGCATCTGCTGATAACGTTCATGCCAATTAGCGCTGGTACTAGAGAGGAGTTTTGTGTGTCTCTGACGACAAGGAAGCCACATTCTGGAAGCACAATACCCATGGTCCTGACTTCCAACTCCAGGTAACCAAGATAAGGTATGTCCAAGCCATTAGCTGCAGTTAGCTTCAACCAGCCTGCTGTTGAAAGTATATCTTTATCTTCACCGGATAGGTGTTCCCTGAAGAAACTCTCAGAAATAGTGCTGACTTGGCTCCCTGTATCCAGTAGACAAGCGACACTCACTCCATTGATACTGAGGTTAGCAACAGGACATTTTCCCACAGCACGCTCGAGTAGTCTGTCACGGCTAGTATCCACGTTAGTTGAGCCAATGGACTGCCCCCGAACTGCCTGGCTCACAGCAACCGAGGGTGGGCGTTTCCCGACGGTACAGAGGCAGTACTATTCTCTGCGACAGCCTGTCTGTTTTTCCTCACACACCTCCTAGCAATGTGTCCAACACCATTGCAACGGAAACATACAGGTTGGCCATCTTCTGTATACCTTGGTTGCACCTTGGGTCTGGTTTGGTTCATAGGTTCTGACTTGCTGCCCTGTGCTGTGAGTTTCTCAACTGCTCTTGTAAGCTCCCCTATAGCCTTTCCTTGTTCTGCTACAATTTTCAAAACGTCTTCCAGATTAACTGGTTTCGTTTCAGGTACATTAACAGCAGCACACTGAGCTTCAGCATTCTCAGAAACGACATTTCGACTGCTGACCACTTTTGTGAAACGAGACTTAGGATCTTCTAAAAACCACATGAGGGCTTCATCACGAACTTCAATAAGTGTAGACTCTGGCTTGTCTCTAACAAGCTTCCGAAGTTCTCTTCTGAGGCTGGCGTCTCTAATGCCCTCAATGAATTGGTCGCGAATGGCCAAACTCACATTTACCATTGCATTTGGTGATTGTTTCAGGATTGAGTTCTGAATCTGTGACAACGCATGCGAGTATGAGCGGATATCCTCACCTTCCATTTGTTTCCGACTATAGAAGGTCTGCATTAGCTGAGATATGCTGCGCTTTTCTCGAAAAGCTGCTCTCAGATACTCAAAAAGGTCACATGTTTGGTTTGAATCATTCCCCATTCGTAATCTGACCTCCTCTAAAGCTGCACCTCTTAGGTGTGACAGGACGAAGTCTAACTGATCCTCTGTGGTCTGATTTCTGACTAGTAGCACCCTCTCTACCTCTTCAATAAACTCGTCAACATTCCTCCCATCTTTGTTTAAATCACCACTAAATGGTTGTATCTGACGTTCTCTTGGTACATAAATATAAGACCTGGATGGCTCTCTGCTCAAATTAGCAATTGCTGCTCTAGTCTCTTCATGTTTGCGGCTAAGTTCTTTAATTTGTCCCTGCATGTCATGCATACTACTTTCTGCACCCTGTGCATCATCATGCTCATGTGAAATTGAAACATCATCATCATCTGACTGTGACATGTTTTAAATGTACAAATTATCTCAGCTCCACACAACAAAAACGGTTGACAGAGCAAAATCAGTCTCTTAATCAGTTCGCCACTATTTTGGAAGCAAAAGGATATGTTTTCAGTTCTTTGGATAATACTTCTGTATCTCTTTCAGACAGTCTCTTGATAGGTGTCTCCGCAGACAGCACTCAGTGGATTCCGGTGGGAAATAAAGCACTCTTCCTCTCTCTTCCAGCGATATCGTCACCACCAGGTCACCTCCAACCGACTTCTGTTCCCTGGACTTTTGCCTGGACCACTCCGTGTTCCACAGACACCTATCCTCACCTCTACCGTATTTCAAACCGAATAAAAAAAAAACGCTATAAGCTCCCAACAGCCAGATACCCCACTCCTGGTACCAAATTATGTAACCAGTGGTTGAATGAAACAGCACAGGATACAAAAATTACTCTTGGGGCTTTATTCTGGCTGCTGTCTCTATGAAGGACAGCGATCGAAAGGAGCAAATATTTAGAAACAAAAATAATACAATGAAATGACAAAGTTTTTCATATTACTTTGGTGCACTTATCTGGTATAAAACACGATTTATAACACAAACTGAATGAAGTCAAATTAAATAAAAAACATTGGAATAATGAAATACTCCAATTAAATATAGACTAGTACAAACAAGGAAATGAAATACGGTAGAGGCTAATAGTCAGATGAAAGACAAACAGTACATTAGTCTACCATCAAACTTCACAGTTATCTACATAGTTTTAAATAAAGAGAAATTAGTACACCGTTCAAACAGCATTCAATACGTTCCAATAGTTCTTAACCAGATATTAAATGTTCAAAGAACTCACTGTTTTTAACATGCACATTCAATTTAAACATTCACAAACACTGGGCTTTGAATAAGATGAACAAAATTGAATTAACATTTACTACAACACATACCCGTCTTTGCACGTGTCCCACGCGTGATCAAACCAGATCCAGCTCACACATACACTCACAGGCGTCCTTAAAAGGCGATCTCACAAAACCCTAAATAGGTGTATATGAACAAGACCAGCAGCTCTCACGTGCAATCACTGCTCTCTCTTCGCTGGAAACTAGCGCATACACACTACACGAGGCAATGCGTTAAAGTGAGCGTCGCAACACAATCTCTTAAAGGAACCACGACCAATTTATGTCTAGTGTTATATTTTGTAATACTCATCCCACTTGGCTACATAAAATTATACATAAATACATTAAAAAGCCGCAAAAAAACGCAGGTATACGCGCATGTGTGTGTGTGTGGTGTGCATTTGTGAAAGTGTGTTGTCTCAGTCCTTTGTGTCTCCTGCAGCAGGCATCCTGTTTTGGGATAGAAAAAGATCAAGATTAGGGCAGTGCAAACCATAGACTGTAAAAAAAAAATTGGACGTAGTGTCCGTGACGTCACCCGTAGGTTTCTAAAAAGCATTTTTGATGCCTAAAGTGGATGGGGCTTAATAATTAATTATTATTCATTTGTAATGTTATTATGTCATTAAAGTTTTACGTAAATATGCTATGGAAACAAAAAATGCTGACGACAGCAATGCCGTTTACATCTTGCTTAAAACAACTGTATAAGACGAGTGGTGCGTCTCATTTATAAAAAAACTATTGACAGTTTGTGAATAGATCACAATGTGACTGAGAAAAAAACTGAGTCATCAGTCCTCGCGCATGTCGGATTCGCAAATGTGAACAGACCACACTTGGATGTTGGATCGTCTGAATATTACCTTTCTGCTCGTCTCCTCAGATCTTTTAACTTTTGTGCCATGCAGACCTTGCTCTCAGTGCCTCCGATGCCTGGGTGCCTCTTTTTGACATGGTCTGTAAGAAATGAGATTGATTACATTAAAATTTGAAAACAAGTTTGACATGACGTGAAATAACTGCAGATTCAAACTGTGCTATGGCTGCTCAGCGCTTGTCATATATAATAACTATTGATAAAGATATTCAGACATGCTTACCAATTATTAGCTGCACCTTTTGTAGGTCAAGGCTCTTTTTTTAATTTTTTTTTTTTTTTTTTTTTTTTAGAAAACAGTTTTTTATTTATTTATATTATTTCACAAATGTATAGTTTTTAATGTTTTTTTTTTTTTTGGGGGGGGGGGGGGGGGGGGGGGCATAAGAGACATAAACATTTGTACCAAGACAATTAGTGTATGTTTGACATTACTGTATGTTTGGCGTTTGACTTACTAATCATATGGTTCATCAATAGTGCTTAGAGATGATGATCAGCTCTACTTGCTACGGTGCAGGGCATCAGCACTGAAGGATCTAGGAACACAACAACCCAAATTTGTCACTGAGCCAACAATGCAATGCCAGGTTTATAAAAGGAAAGAAGCTACAGCAGAGGTGAAATGCAGAAAAGAGAAAGAATTTAAAGAATATACAGAATATAATTTCTTAACTAGGAAAAACAGAATTTGTTTTTGGGTTTATTATTCATTTAATTTTGCTCATACAGTGTAACTTCGTTTAGATGTCAAAACCTTCTTAAAATAAACAATTTAAAAAAAAATTGAGAAATAAAATGAGCTTATTTAATGAGTTTCCCTCGGCTCACCTGTGTCCTAACGTTACTTCTCCGGCAGCAGCTTTCTTCAGAAATGTTGAAGTCGTGGAGCTTTCTCTCTGTTATGGGTTATTTTGTTACTACTGAAATCACAAAAAATTTTTTTAGCTAACGTTAGTCAAAATGTGTTTAACGTTAGCACTGAGCTAAGTTAACGTTAGTTTCAGCCAATTTTCTTGCTCCTGAGTAACATCCCCGATAAGTTATGTTTACGTTTGTTTTAAATAAATTAGCTCACTTCCAAGTAAGTTAAAACCTTTACAAAACATCTCATCTACACATAAGAGGTGATTAAAAGCCCAAAGTTTAATAAATAAAAGTTCAACCGAGTTAACGTTACCTTAGCCTAACATTAGCTAACGTTACCTCTTCTGAAAAACGGTTGAGATCCTAACGATCCTAACGGACTTTTTCCTAAGACACTACACCATGTCTATAAAATAAATTTTTAACCAAACCGTGTCAATTACAAGTAAGAGAAATGTCAAAAACAGTTGTGAGCATTATTCGTGTGATTTTAGAGACTAATCTCATCTGAAAAAAGCCGTGAAAAGTTGAAACAACACCAAGAGAGGGAGTTTTGTTGATTACCAGTAGCAGTTGTCCCGCGCCGTTTCCATGGCAACTCTGCGCGCTGGCCTGCAGTGTTTGAGAGACTCGAAAGTTCACGCGCTCGGCATTGATTAAACCACGTCAAAATCATGCAGCACTTAAAATGAAAAGTTTAATATCCACTTTATTTTATTTGAAAACGTGCTTGCAAAATTTGTATAACATCACTTTGCTTTGATTTTATTTTTAATATAAATAAAGCCAGTCTTTATAGTGCTTTCAGATTATCTTTCAATGGTAGGCTACACACACATAAGCTACTGCTTTCATATTCTATTTACAAAGCACTTTTCAGGACATCTTTATATTTATATATATATATATATATATATATATATATATATATATATATATATATTATATATATATATAATATATTATATATATATATATACAAAGCACTTTTCAGGAATCTTTATATATATATATATATATTTACAAAGCACTTTTCAGGACATCTTTATATATATATATATATATATATATATATTTATATATATATATATATATATATATATATATATATATTATATATATATATATATTAATATATATATATATATATATAAAGATGTCCTGAAAAGTGCTTTGTAAATAGAATATGAAAGCAGTCTATTGATTAATCAAATAGTATACTGATTATGTAAAATATATTTATATATAGCTTTAGAAATGGTAAATAGTGTTGAAATAAAAGTACTGCAAAAACTCATTTGATTAAAAACTTATACGCTACATTATCATTAAAATATTTTCATGAATATTTTCACATTAGTAGGCAAAATGTGGGCCTAGGCCTACACATGCATTATAAGCTTTGTGGTCTATGCATTTTGTGTGAATAAGTCTATTGAAGCTAAAAATGTTACAGTATTTGTGACATGGTAAAATAATTCACATCTTAAAACCTATTACAACGTGCAAATATATTTCACATGAGCTCCACATTATTACCTATAACATGTTTTCCACATGTGCCACGTGTTCCATTAAGTTCACATGTGGTGACATGTTGTTCACATGTGATGACGTTGTTCACATGTGGTCGAACATTACTCACATGTGGTGACTGTTGTTCACATGTGGTGAAATATTGTTCACATGTGGTGAAATGTTGTTCACATGTGATGACATGTTGTTCATATGTGGTCACATGTGGGCACATGTGGTCACATGTGGGCACATGTGGAAAACATGTGATAACATGTGAAATTCATGTGTTTTTTCTGTAAGGGATTGAAAGTAGAAAAATGAGAAAACGGCTCATTTATTCATTTTTCGTTTTCCCAAAAAAATTAAAAAATGAGAATTCGACTTGATTTTTATATTTTTATGTTCAGGAATAGAAAATGGAAAAAAATGGCTTGAATATCCGATTTCCACGTGTGGGCGCGCATGAAACGCCCCTTTCCGCTGATTGGTCAAATAAAGATAACGCTTTCAGTTCTCCCACAGTCCTCCGCTGCTGGACGGATTCTTAAAGTGTTTATTACAAATAAACTCTCTCTCATCCAACAAACTGGACTAATGCTTGACACAAATCACGCTGGGCAGGGCCTAGAAAGGGTTTTCTTCTCGATAGGCATGGATTCGACAATCTACACTAGAGAAATATTAGCTGATTATTTCAGAAATATTATGTAGATTATCTCGATCTGCACCCACATGACCCATCATTACTACTTCACAGCTGGGTTACCCACTGACAGCGCACAGACCAGTATCCATTTAAGTGTAAATATGCAGCAGTCATAACTATTATTTTAGATGCACATTGAGTTTTGGACAAGGGATGAAGCTGAAATGTGATAGTTTATGAAAAGATATAAATTGCATTATTTAGTGTCCATGTCACAGCACATCTATTTTGGTTGTTATTCTATTCGTTTTTTTGTTGTTTTTTTGTTTGTTTGTTTTTCATAGCTTACAGCTTTCATAGCTTATAATCATGTTTACCTATATTCTAAAAAATTTTAAATATAGGTATTTGTCATCTTTTATAAAAAAAAATTGGGAAAAATTTAATCGACTAAATTCAATTCGAATAATAAGCCAATAAGCTGTTACCAATCAATTTAAATTAGTATCTTTTTTTACAGTCTATGGTATCAACCAAAGAGGCTGCATCTGAATTCTGAATGGCATGTAGAACCTATTAGCCTACTATTAACTGTTTAAAAGCTGCTCAGAGGATTTACACAGTAATTACAATTACATAGTATTATGATATTAATATTTTAAATATATATTTTGGAATATCCTTTTAAATATGAAATTAATGACAAAATGAAACAATACTTATGAGAGTTAGACCCCCAGTAGGTGGCAGCACGTAACTGTCTTAATAGTCAGTCAGTGAGTTATTCATTCAATCAACCGATTCGTTCAAAACGCTGATTCATTCATGAACCAATTGGCTGTATATGGGACATTGAATCATTCATTCTTTCAGTTATTCCCTCCCCAGTTAAACAGTTTCCACAGAATAACAGTCCTCCGCTGCTGGACGGATTCTTTGACACAAATTTCGTTTGGGCAGGGACTAGAAAGGGTTTTCTTCTCTACGTGCCAAAAAAATACTCGGCTGACTCACTCATACTCGTTTCTTTGAAAATCGGTTGAGTGAATGATTCAATCATAGACATCTCTATGGATTCAAAAGTCCATATACAGCCAATTGGTTCATGAATGAATCAGCGTTTTGAACGAATAGGTTGAATGAATGACTCACTGATGACTATTAAGGACAGTTACGTGGCTGACACCTACTGGGGGTTAACTCTCATAATATTGTTTTATTGTTTCATTTTGTCATTAATTTAATATTTAAAAAGGCTATTCAAAATATTTATTTCAAACTTTAATATCATAATACTATGTAATTGTAATTATGTGCAAATCCTCTGAGCAGCTTTAAACAGTTAATAGTAATAGGTGCACTTCAGAATTCAGATGCAGCTTCTTTGGTTGATACTAATTTAATTTGATTGGTAACAGCTTATTGTCTATTATTCTAAATGAATTTGTCGATTTATTTCCATTTTTTTTAATAAAAGATGACAAATAGCCTATATTTAAAAAATATTAGAATAATTGCCCTTGCAAAGGTAAAAAATTATTATATAAGCTATGAAAGCTATGAAAAACAAACAACAACAACAAAAAAACTAATAGAATAACAACCAAAATAGATGCGCTGTGACATTTTCATATCTATCATATTTCAGCTTCATCCCTTGTCCAAAACTCAATGTGCAGTCTAAAATAATAGTTATGACTGCTGCATATTTACACTTAAATGGATACTGGTCTGTGCGCTGTCAGTGGGTAACCCAGCTGTGAAGTAGGCTAATGATGGGTCATGTGGGTGCAGATGCGAGATAATCTACATAATATTTCTGAAATAATCAGCTAATATTTCTCTAGTGTAGATTGTCGAATCCATGCCTATATAGAAGTAAACCCTTTCTAGGCCTGCCCAGCGCGATTTGTGTCAAGCATTAGTCCGGTTGTTGGACGAGAGAGGAGTTTATTTGTAATAATCCGTCCAGCAGCGGAAGGACTGTGGGAGAAACTGAAAGCGTTGATCTTTGTTTGACCAATCAGCGATCAGTATTCGATTCGCCACATATACCTACCTTTTCCGTTTGTCTGACTTGTCGTTGTGTTTTCTGATTGTTAATTTGTTTTCAGATTTGTCGTTTTGTTTTCTGACTTGTTCATTTGTTTTCAGATTTGTTTTGTGTTTTCTGATTTGTTAATTTGTTTTCTGAATTGTTGTTGTGTTTTTGGATTGTTATTTTGTTTTTATAATTGTGATTTGTTTTGCACCTCTTGGCCACCGTAGTTTTTTCTATTTAGGTTAAAGTAACCGTTGTATGATGTTAGATCTAGTTCATGTGAAACAGTATAAAAATTAACAAAAGGGGTATTCAACATTTAACAGCATATAGGTGTACTAAGAATGCCACATAATGATTTAAAAACTCTAAATAATATTAGACTAAATAAATAAAAAAATAATTCGCTTTTTATTGAGTCTGACGGTTGTTAACAAATACAAAGTAATAACTTTTAAAAACACATATTTTTATATTATATAATGTATATAATAGATATATAATGTAACTGTAATGAAGACAGATTTCACTGTCAGTTCACTTCACTGTTCACACACACACACACACACAAACACACGAAGTCCCCACTTGGTTGGATAGATATCGTTCAGACAGTCCCCTCTTCACCAGTGTGGAGCGTACTGCTGTGTTAGTAATATAGAAATGTATTGGTTAGTAATATAGATGTGTGTGTGCGCAATGGCACATAACTATGGCAAGTAAATTGTTAGGGACTGCATAACAAAGCATAGAAAGTATCTATGAAGAGAGAGCGTTAAATAAGAAATGAATATTATAAAAATAATATTATGAATGATAAGAGGCGTCTTCTCCCTCTGCTTTTGAACTGTTGTCGCCCGGCCGTCTGTATTTTTACTGTTGAATGAAAAACAGATTCAAATGGTCTTTACTCAAAACATTTATTTTTTAATTTTTGATAACTGATGGTTTGGTCATTCTCTTTCTCTATTTAATATTATATTGTATATATTTATCCATGCACATGTTGATCTCTGATGCCTGTGTGAATATATATATATATATATATATATATATTATATATATATATATATATATATATATATATATATATATATATATATATATATATAATGTATATAATAGGTATATAATGTAACTGTAATGAAGACAGATTTCACTGCCAGTTCACTTCACTGTTCACACACACACGAAGTCCCACTTGGTTGGATAGATATCGTTCAGAAAGTCCCCTCTTCGCCAGTGTGGAGCGATATGCTGTGTTAGTAATATAGAAATGTATATGTTAGTAATATAGACGTGGTTGTGTGTGCAATGGCACGTAACTATGGCAAGTAAATTGTTTAGGGACTGCATAACAAAGCATAGAAAGTATCTATGAAGAGAGAGCGTTAAATAAGAAAATGAATATTAGAAAAATAATATTATGAATGATAAGAGGCGTCTTCTCGCCTTTGCTTTTGAACTGTGGCCGGTCTGTATTTTTACTCGTGTAGATTTAAATGATCTTTCCTCAAGCTATTTTTAAAAAAAAAAATGTTTGATAACTGATGGGGTTGGTCATTGTTTTTTTTTTATTGTATATTGTATATGTTTATCTATGCATGTTGTAATCTCTGATGCCTGTGTGAACACACAAACAAACAAACAAACACAACACACACCACACATATATATATATATATATATATATATATATATATATATATATATATATATATATATATATATATATATATATATATATATATATATATATTATAATATATATATATATATTAAGATAGACTGCACTGCCAGTTCACTTCACTGTTCACACACAGGTCCCCTGTTAGATAGGTAGACATCGTTCAGAGTTGCATGTCCCATCTTGGCATGTTTTATTTTTGTTGTTGTTGCATATTTGAAGTTATATTATGAAAAAAGACCTTAAAAGAAAATTGTGTCATATCATTTTTGTTCCTTCAAAATGACCAGATGCAGAAAGTCAGCTTAAAAGTTTTGAATTTGATCTTCAAGAAAGGTCCCCTGATGGATGGTAACGAATGACATATGTTTGGTTGCATTTAGATGGAGCACTGACTATCTCTGTACATCAACATCCTAGAAACAAAAGAAAAAAAAACAAAAAAAAGGACATGTCTATTGATTTTTTTTCAGAGTAGATATTAGGTTTTAGTTAATAGGCAGCCAATACTATCAGTCGCATTATTAATATCTTGGTGTTATTGACAATAAGCTTAAATGGGATATGTGGAACGGTTATAGTGTAAGTATAAAGCAAAAACTTTTCTGTAATCTCCACAACATAAAGCTGCAGATGTTTTATACCGCTTTCATCAAAAGTTTATGATATTCAGTATTATTTGTTTGGTTTTGAACTGTTGCCGCCGGGGTGTCTGTATTTTTTACCTGTTATTTGTAAAAACAGATTCAATGGTCTTTCCTAAAAAAAAGAAGAAAAAAATGTGATAACTGATGGTTTGGTCATTCTCTTTTTAATATTATATTGTATATATTTATCCAGGCATATGTTGATCTCTGATGCCTGTGTGAATATATGTATATATATATATATATATATTATATATATATATATATATATATATATATATATATTTATATATATATATTATATATATATAAAACATTTAATTTTTTAATTTTTGATAATGATGGTTTGGTCATTCTCTTTCTTTTATTTAATATTATATTGTATATATTTATCCATGCATATGTTGATCTCTGATGCCTGTGTGAATATATATATATAATATATATATATATATATATATATATATATATATATATATATATATATATATTATATATATATTATATATATATATATATAATGTATATAATAGATATATAATGTAACTGTAATGAAGACAGATTTCACTGCCAGTTCACTTCACTGTTCACACACACACGAAGTACCCACTTGGTTGGATAGATATCGTTCAGAAAGTCCCCTCTTCACCAGTGTGGAGCGACACTGCTGTGTTAGTAATATAGAAATGTATATGTTAGTAATATAGATGTGTGTGGTGTGTGTGTGTGTGTGTGTGTGCGCAATGGCACATAACTATGGCAAGTAAATTGTTAGGGACTGCATAACAAAGCATAGAAAGTATCTATGAAGAGAGAGCGTTAAATAAGAAAATGAATATTATAAAAATAATATTATGAATGATAAGAGGCGTCTTCTCGCCTCTGCTTTTGAACTGTTGTCGCCCGGCCGTCTGTATTTTTTACTCGTTGAATGAAAAACAGATTCAAATGGTCTTTAATCAAAAACAATATTTTTTAAATTTTTGATAACTGATGGTTTGGTCATTCTCTTTCTCTTTTTAATATTATATTGTATATATTTATCCATACATATGTTGATCTCTGATGCCTATGTGCCTGGCCTAGACATCGGCCAGAGTTTCAGGTCCCCACTTGGCATGTTTTTTTTTTTAAATAAAAAAAAATGCATATTTAAAGTTATATTATGAAAAAAGACCTTAAAAGAGAATTTTGTATGTCATTTTTGTTTCTTCAAAATGACCAGAAAAACTAGTCCCCTCTTGGCCAGTGTAGATCGATAGTCCCCTGTTAGTCATATAGACATGTATGTGTGTGTGTGTGTGTGTGTGTGTGTGTGTGTGTGTGTGTGTGTGTGTGTGTGTGTGTGTGGTGTGTGTGTGTGTGTGTGTGTGTGTGTGTGTGTGTGTGTGTGTGTGTGTGTGTGTGTGTGTGTGTGTGTGTGTGTGTGTGTAACATGCATAATGGAGATAACATGGAAAAACTGGTTTGCTTTAGTGAATACTGGTGAAACCAAGTAGTTCAAAATGAAAGTGAGCCAATAAGTGGTCTTCTACTGCCCTCTGCTGGCCATTCTCCTTATTAACAGTCTTTTCACATGTGCATTCATATATTTAGACTCTTAAAAATCCCTTATATAACTATTACTATTATAACACAATCATATTTTATCAAAGTTTATCACTTCATTTGTTCTGATGCTTCAAATAATGGCTAGCCACGTGGTAAATCATGGTAAATAAAGCAAGAAACATGGTAAATCATAGTAAATAAGGTAAATAATGCTAGAATCCTGGTAAATCATTCTAGAATGTGCTATATCATGGTAAACTATGATCACACTAAATGTGGTATATCATGGTAAATCATGCTAAACATGGTCTATTTTCCCTCTATGATGTCAGTGGTTAAATGCTTGCTACATAAAACTTAATTTCTTTTGATGTTTGTGTGCTTAAAAATCTTAAAGGCCTTAACTGCTTGAACACCTCTAAATGCTGCTAGCAGCTTTAATTATTATTATTATTGTAATTTTTGGTTAACCATATGTTTATTATGATTTTTATCCATTCTATTATGCCCGTATTAGATTCAAAAGTATCATCATTATTAACAGGATTGTGTAATAATACAATTTTCCTTATGCATATTTTTTCTTGTTATCACCTTGTTGTCATTACCATCTCTACATCAACTGGGTATACATTTACAACATTCATTTTGATTATGAGGTGTATCCTATCTTGTGTTGTGCGTTAAAAAGCCAGGGTGTGGGCAAGCTGGGTGTGGGTCTTAGCCCCCATTCAGCAGGCTCGCCCAGCTACCCTAAATAATTGTCTAGGCAGGTGATGTTTGCAACCTTTGCTGTGTGATGTGTTTAAGAAGACGGTGTTTCATGAGCCAGTCTGGAGGAGGGGGCCCTTCACCCGACAGGTCCATGTCTCGTCTGCCCTAATTCTCTTTTGTTTATTGTGTGTTGCAATAGCAATGACAATGACAATGGTAATAAACAGCATTAGTTTAACTAGTTTCCTCATGACAGATTATGTGGAGAAATTGGTGACAGTAGCCGTGTCAGCATGATATGATATATTATACTCATTTCAATGGACAGTGAACGAAATCCTGCTTAGTGGTTACATTTGACAAATTGCGTTTAACATTTTATACTCATTTTAATAGACAGTGACAGAAATACTGCTTAGTGGTTACATGTGAAATATTCCGTTAAGATACTTTTCTTAAATTGCACTGTAAAAAATTTCTTGTCAAATTAACAGTAACTTACTGGCAACAATTATCCAGTAGTTGCTGTATTTCATTCAACAGTAAAATTACTGTAACACTAACTACAGTAGTGTTATGCATACTGTAAAATGAAATACATTATTTTACTGTAATTTTTTTATCATGTTGAACTACAGTATTACACTGTTAATTTTTAATAATACTGTATAGTATTATACAGTTATGAAATGTTATTTTATTTCTTTTATAGTGCTACTGTGTAACCTGTAGAATATGTAGAAAATCCGTAGAAATATTATTTTAACTGTTAATGGGAAATAGAAAAAAGAACAATTGAAGATTTAACTGCACAACCAGGTTTATTGTGTATTTTCAAACAATATATTAGTAATAATAATGTAATATAATACAACAATAAAAATCTGTTTTAAAAAAAGACTAATGAACAATTTATCATTAATAATTAAAATCAGTGAACAATTCATGTATTTCAATTCATGCAATAATGATCCTAAAGAGGTAAAATAGAAACTTGAAAGCAGAACAGGTGAGGATGAAGGCCAGGTGAGGAAAAAAGTGGAAGAGCAGCGACAGCACTTCTGATTATCCTGCAAGAAATGATAAGCACAAATCAATCAGAGGCTAAACATAAAAAAAAAAACTAAATCACATTATCAACACCTTTTAAGGGGATTTTTTTTTTTGCCTATGGTATCCCCTTATTTTTCACAGAAGAGTGGGCCGGTTTCATACGCTTACAGTTATTTCTAGCTGTACACAAAAGCTTGTTATGCTTCTTGATATTGCAAACTGGTATTCCTTACCCTATTATTTTAATGTATTGAATTTATCATAATTGTAAACACTAGTTTGAGGCACAAATATTTTTATCATTTACAGCATTTGTTATTCATCTCTTATTTCCTTATAGCGGCTAACGAACCTCTGAAACCTGAAGTCTTGCACATTCACAGAAAATAGCTTACTTCACTTTGAAGTTGAAAAATAAGGTGGATATACTGCTTGCATGTTGTGTGGCATACATGGATATACATATATCGACTATATTAGGGGTGGGAGAGAAAATCGATTCACATATGAATTACGATTCCATCTTCTGCGGATTCAAACCGATTCACACATTTCAAAAATCGATCTAAATGTTTAATAATGTGATGATGTTGTTTCAAAGAAGGACAGTTTAGAGCGCACAAGCTTGAAACAGAGGAAGCATTATGAATGAAGCTTATACTTGACTACAGAAGTTCATATCAATATCTTAACAAATAGAAAATAGTCTGAAATAATGTTTAGTTTAGTTAGTCGAGCACACTTCAGGCTTTTTTTGCGATCTTTCCATGTACAGGTAGGCTACTTTAGTTTTTACATACAAGAAACACGTTCAACATGGTACCGCCTATAAAAGAGCATGAACATGTCCTGGGCTAAAGTAATAAATATTGAGAATGCAATGGCCCTTATTCTATATCTCTGACTCCAAACAATCGGCCACTGATGAGGGCTGCCTTTCCCCAAAGCATTGTAACCTTAAATTAATCATAGAACAATTACCACCAATGGTCTACAATCAATTTAGGCTTACGATGCTTTTGGTAAACGCAACCCAGATCCTGATGATGGTCAGTTCCTTTCATAGATATGTCTGTTGACTTGATGCTCACTAATTTGAATGATGAAAAAGATGCGTGTATGAATGCTGAGCGGCAGCGGGCTAGATTAAATTAACGCAGATATGAGGTGTGTATAATTTAAACTAAATAACTCCCACTCGATTGGGAATAACAGTAGCTGCTGTTTATTTCTATGCTGTTCGATTTTGAATCCAATTTAAATTTGATATATGCATACAATATATTTAAAATCTATGATCAAATGTAAATCTATGCATATATCAAATTTAAATTTGATTCAAAAGAGAATTGATTTTTGAATCAAATCGTGACCCCAAGAATCTATTTGAATCGAATCGAAAATTTATGATTTAAGTCATTTCTGCCCTTTTTGGATTTTTCTAAATACAGATTCAGACACAATAATTTCTACCGATATGGGCTCCGCTGCACATCCCTAATATCTCTTACCTTAATGATTTTGCCAGTCATATTCTGCAAAGTCCCTGATGAAAGATGTGTGAATTCAAAGACATGTTCTTCCTCCGAACAACCTTCCCACTCTTTCTGCTCCCCTGGAACTGTGATGTACATTTTGAATTTTCAAGATTTATCCTGAAACCTGTAAATAAAAAAAAAAAATATTTTCCAACTGAATAAAAAACAACAACTCTTACGGACCATTTCTTTAATTGTCATTCTAACTGCATTCTAATAGGCTTCATCGTGCAGTTTAAATGGATAGTTCACTTCAAAATGAAAATTCTGTCATCATGTACTCACCCTCAAGTTGTTTCAAACCTGTAACAGTTATACATTTCTTTCTTTTGCTGAACACAAAGATATTTTTAAGAATGTCAGTAACCAAACAGTTAACTGGGCCCATTGACTTCCATAGTATTTTCTTTATCCTACTATGGAAGTCAATGGATCCAGTTAACTGTTTGGTTATGAAAATATCTCCCTTTGTGTTCAGCAGAAGAAAGAAATGTATACAGGTTTGAAACAACTTGAGGGTGAGTAGCCTATATGATGACAGAATTTTCATTTTGAAGTGAACTATCAAGCTTCTCAAGGCGTCGTTTTTTTCTTTTCTTCAAATGAGTAGCCTAACAAGTCAGTTTGCACATAGTTAAAACATCAATTACGATATTATAGCTGACAATATGTAAATGACATACCTAGCTTTGTCTTTGGACAAAAATGCACACCTTTGAGCGCTTCCATGATCAGATAGACTGAGGTAAATATGAGCGCGCAACTGCACAAGGTAACTTTACTGGCTGATCAGGTCCTCACAGACGAGTAAAAGAAAATAGTGATTTACACGAAAATAAGCGCGAATAAATCGATAAGAGGAATCGAAATGTTAATTTTAATAACAATAATCCGAATCCTAACCTTGGGTATCCGATTTCAGGATACATTTCTAGATTTTCAATTCCCAACCCTATGAAAATGTACGTTACCCGCAGGCGCTTCCACCGACTTAAAATGGTAAATAACAAAATGTTTAGATCATTCTGACTGTATACGTGGTCAGCTAATAACTGTAAGGTTAATAATTAGCTAGAATCCATGTATGCATACAAATAATAAGATTTATTACTTACCAGATGACGAAGTTCCACAGGTCGGCAGAAACAGACACGATCGATACACTGACATGACAGTCACAGAAATACTCGTTCAAACTCAAATGCGCTCTCATGCACCCCCCACTGACAGAAATTAATACTGTCATGGTCCCCCATCCTGAAAATGTTTTATGTAGTCTAAAAATAACCAATTTTTCCTGCGGAATTGTGTGTGGTTTTTTTCGCGGGCAATTTGCACTGCTGTATTTAGATTTACAGTAACTGATAATTTCCCAGAATGCATTGAAAATCAACAGTAACATACTGTCAACTGTGTGCACAGTACATAACTGTTGAAAATACAACATAATACTGTGACAGCATCTAAATCTACTGTAACTTACTGTACATAGGTTATACAGTAAGAAACTGTTGAGAAAAACAGTATAATCCTGTGAAAACAACAGAAATCATTTACAGTGTGTTTTTTTAAATTATGGAAATTTGCTGCATTCTTTAATTTATCCTTTAAGCTATTCCATAAGTTCACATCTCTCCGAGTGACACATTGGCTCCTGAGGGTAGTGCGAACACGTTGCACCTTAAAATTAAGCGTTCCTCGCAAATTATATCCGCCTTCTCTGTTGATGAATAATTGCTGGATGTTGCTAGGAAGTTGGTTAGCTCTAGCTTTAAATAAAATTAAAAGCACTTTTAGCCTTATTAAATCTTCAAGTTTTAGTAGGTTAGATTTTATAAACAGTGTCTTAGTATGGTGCCTGTACCCAGCGTTGTGCACTATCCTAATAGCTTTCTTTTGTAATTTATATACAGTCACTAGATGGCTACTGTAGGTAATTCCCCAAATCTCCGTGCAGTAACTGAGGTAAGGAAGTATGAGTGAATAGTACAAGATAAGGAGAGCTTGTTGGTTCAATATATATATCTACACTTATCCTTAATAGCAATATTTTTTGCTAATTTAGTATGCATGCAGTTTATTAGTCTCCAGCTAAGATTGTGTCTAAGAATCACTCCTAGGAATTTATACTCTTTTACTCTTTCTATTTCGATGTCGTTAATTTTGATTTGGAACTGTACATCCTCCTTGTGTTTACCAAATAACATCACTTTTGTTTTCATTATATTTAATGATAATATTCTGCCCTTACTAAAATTTGGGTAGGACTTCTAGCTTGGCAGACAGCTAACAGGTTCTTCAATAAACACCCAGGAAGCAGTAGGACGTTTAGGATGTTTTATCAGAAGCACTGTGAAACTGCAATACAGAAATACAAAATGTACTTATTAATAAACTTGAATAGCTTAAATTCTTATTAACACAGGATTAATACCATAACTGTAGTACAACCATGGTATTAAAACCATGGTTTTTAAAAATTCCAGTTACTACAGTCATAGTTACTATGGTTTTACTATAGTATTACTAAAATACAACTGTAGTAAAACCATGGTATCAAAACCATGGTTTTGATACCGCACCAAAATACCACGGTTACTACATTCATAGTTAACTACAGTTTTACTATAGTATTACTACAATATAACTGTAGTAAAACCATGGTTTTTAAAAATACCAGTTACTACAGTCATGGTTACTATGGTTTTACTATAGTATTACTACAATATAACTGTAGTAAAACCATGGTATCAAAACCATGGTTTTTAAAAACCATGGTTCGCACCAAAATACCGCGGTTACTACAGTCATAGTTTAACTACAGTTTTACTGTAGTAAAACCATGGTTAATTTTCGTAAGGGCTCCTAAACGGACAACCTTTAATATAAGTCGCACTCAAAGGATAAGTCGCACTCAGAACGTCAGCAGGACAGAATAGATGAGATTATTCACGAGCTGCAGAGGATGAAGGCGAGTTCCAATCCATCCAGACTGTCTTCGCACTCGCCAGAACGTGCATCAACAGCCCAGAGGGCTGAGCGTGCTGACGAACACTACCAACACCCAAGGCAGCCATCCACACACTATTACAGCCCCTCCAGGCAACCAAGACCATTTGTGTCTTAGCGTCCTCATCGCCACACAGTCAAGAGAACACTTATCGTGGTCCAACCCCTACCATTCCTAACTTCACTAAAGAGGATCCACGTGAGTTCGCCAGGTTGAAGGTAGCTCTTGACAATCTCCTGCCCGCCGACGCTACAGAGCGCTTTAAGTTCCAGATATTGATGGACCACTTGAAGCTTGAAGAAGCATTGCTCATTGCTGACTCCTACAGTAACAGCAGGTACCCTTACAGTAATACCATGCAGGCTCTAACAGAACTCTATGGACAACCCCATCAACTTGCACTTCAACGCATTGCTGTCCTGATGGATGGACCCAGCATAAGAAGTGGTGATACCAGAGCATTTAGGCTTTTCGCACTAAAGGTACGGGCCCTGGTCGGAATGCTGGATCAGTTGGGAAGTCCTGGACATACAGAACTGACTTGTGGGTCTCATGTTACCCGACTCCTCGCTAAATTACCCCACGATCTCCGAGCAAACTTTAAGAGGTATGTCAATCTACTCAAGACACCTATCCCTACTTTGTTTGAGTTTGCAGAATGGTTGGAGTATGAGGTGAGGGTGCAAGAGGACGGTACTCAATTCAGTGTTGACGTAGGCAGGGAGAGGCAGAGTTTCCACAAAGACCAGCAAAGAGTACCCAAAGTATTTAACAAGTCTACTGCCATCTTCCATGGAAGCGAGCAAAAGCCAGTTGCCAAAGATGAATCAATTCACAGAAATGCAGTTCATGAGGTGAGATCACAAGAAAAACCAAATAAATACTGCCCCTTTTGTAATACAACTCAGCACTATCTCAATCAGTGTTCAAACTTCAAGCTGCTGACCAAAGAGCAGATTGTGACCTGGATCAGGTCCAATTGTAGATGTTGGAAATGTGGGCGCGATCACCAATCAGGTCAGTGTACTCTTAAGGCGAAATGCAAGAAGTGTCAAAGGAGGCATCTAGAAGTTCTGCATGAGGTCAATAGCGAAATGAGTGCTACTGCTACCAAAGGAAATGAGGAGATCACAAAGTCTACCAGCACCACAATAGAAACTCTGTACGTCGATCGACCAACTGGCAGTAAAGTGTTACTGAAATTGTGCAGAGTTATCCATCAAAGTTCCTCGAACATATCCCCCACACTCAACAGTGCCTGTTCACATCAGTAAGCCTTTCGCCTAATGATTTATTCAGTCAAGTTGAGAGGTTGTGGCAGATGGACATCTTGCCCTACCGAAATGAACGGCTTGTTATAAGGTCAAAATGTGATGCAGAAGCTGTGCGCATGCTGGAGGAGAAAACAACAAGGGTTGAAGTTGAAGGTGTGCAAAGATACGCTACCCCCCTCCTGTGGAAAACGAGTCTTCCACCTCTAACTGCTCCAAAGGAAGCAGTATTGCCTCAGTTGCGAAGGACTGAAAATCAGCTGGCAAAGAGCTCTGAGAAATCCCAAGTGTACAAGTCTGAAGTAAACAAGCTGCTAGAAGCAGGCTATGTGGAAAAAATTCCCCAATCCACCGCTGCACAGACTCAAGGGTGGTACATTCCACACCACATGGTCCACCACAACGGAAAGAACAGGATTGTATTCAATTGTTCCTTCAAATTCCAAGGGCTGAGCCTAAATGAATATCTCCTTCCTGGGCCTACTCTGGGTGCGACCTTGCTGGGAGTACTTCTCCGTTTCAGAGAGTATGCAGTAGCCATAAGCAGTGACATAAAGGGGATGTTTCATCAGGTGCGCCTCCTGACAGAAGATCAAGCATTCTTGCGATTCCTGTGGCGAGACCTGAACACAACCAGCCCACCTGATGTTTACCAATGGTCAGTTTTACCCTTTGGCACCACGTGCAGTCCATGCTGTGCAACCTTTGCTCTCCGGAAACATGTTGCCGATCACAGCCATCCAGACAGTGAGGTACGAGCATCAATAGAGCATTTTTTCTATGTTGACAATTGGTTGCAAAGTGTCCCCTCTCTTGAGACTGCTAGGGAATTAGTGGATGATATGCGACAACTGCTGGCTGATGGTGGATTTGAATTGTGCCAATGGGCTAGTAACACTCCTCAACTCCTGCAACACCTACCATAGCAAATCAGGTCAGAGAACCATGAGCTTTGTTTTAGTTCAGACAGAGCAGACCCTCAGGAGCGTACACTGGGACTTAGGTGGCAGTGCAGATCTGACACACTTGGTTATAAACATGGCCATGTCATAAAAACTGAACCCACTATGCAATACATATATAGCATCCTTTCTAGTCAGTATGATCCATTGGGATTCACTGTCCAGTTGTCCAAATGGTCACTGCCCAGATGCTACACTACAAAGGTAGATCCCTTGACCAGCTCAAGAAGTGTGCACACATTCTGCGACGCCTCAGAGGGTGCGTACGGCGCTGTAGCCTATCTCTGCACTGAAGATAACAAAGGACAAATAGAGGTGTCATTCTTGGCAGCTAGATCACGAGTAGCTCCAAAGAAGCAGCAAACAATTCCTCGACTTGAGCTATGTGCTGCTCTAACTGGAGCACAACTGGCAGCAGTTCTGAAAAAAGAGCTCACACTAAACATCAGCAGTTTCAAATACTGGACCGATTCTACGACCGTCCTTAACTGGCTGCAATCAGACTCATGTCACTTGAAAGTGTTTGTAGGAACCAGAGTTGCAGAGATTCAAGAGTTAACTGATCCACAATCATGGTCCTATGTGGACTCACAAGACAACCCTGCTGACGACATTACTCGTGGCCTGTCACTGGCTCAGCTAGCCACACCTATCCGCTGGAAGAATGGCCCAGAATTTCTTCAGAAGTCTCCGTCGTCTTGGCCCAAATTGCCCAACCTAAAGCCAGCCAACACCTCACAAGAACTGCGTAAACCAATATCCTTCCACCTTCTTAGAACTCACGATGACCAGAATGCAGTCAATGCATCTCAATATGACAACTTCCAAGAGCTCATAGACGCAACAGCCAGATCCCTTCACGGGGCGGCCTGTCCTACAGACAGTGTTAATGCTGGCACGTATAAGAAAGCCGAACTCAGAGTCATCCAAAAGTCTCAAATGGAGAGTTTTCCTGATGAATATGCTCAGCTTCAAGCAGGGAAACTCATCTCCTCAAACAGTCGTCTAAAGACATTAGCTCCTGAATTTGATTCTGACATGCAGCTGATTAGAGTGGGTGGACGACTCCGAAGGTGTCACCTGCTGAGCCCTGACATTCTCCACCCAATTGTACTAGACCCAGTTCATCCAATGACTAAGTTACTAATTCAGCAGTACGATGCACAGCTCCATCACCCTGGTACTGAACGGGTCTTTGCTGAAATCAGAAGACGCTTCTGGATCTTGAGAGGTCGTCAAGCTGTTCGATCAATCCAGCATCATTGTGCTGAATATCAAAGGTGGCGTGGCAAGCCCAATAGCCCTAAAATGGCTGACTTACCCCCTTCCAGCTTAAGACTCTTCCAGCCAGCCTTTTACTCCACAGGCATGGACTGTTTTGGCCCATTTACCATCAAAATTGGGCGACGGATTGAAAAACGCTGGGGTATTATTTATAAATGTTTGACCACAAGGGCAGTGTACATCGATCTTCTCTCTCAAGCTGACACACTCTTTTCTCATGTCTCTACGTCGATTCATCGCCCGTAGGGGAAAACCTCATGAGTTGCGGTCTGATCAGGGTACAAATTTCAAAGGTGGAGATCATGAGCTTAAACAAGCCTTCAACAATATTCACCCTCAATTGCAAAAGGAACTTGCAAAGCAACAGATCAGCTTTCAGTAAAATCCACCAAACTCCCCACATTTCGGAGGATCCTGGGAAAGAGAAATAAGATCTGTTAAAGCTGCATTGTACACTACCATTGGTGCTCAAACTGTCACAGAGGAAGTGCTAAGGACTGTCTTAATTGAAATTGAGGGAATTTTAAATTCAAAGCCATTGGGATATGTATCTTCGGATGTAGCTAATCCGGACCCAATAACCCCTAACTCACTCTTAATGGGCCGCCGGACTCTGCCTTGCCTCAGGTAATTTACCCTGCATCGGAGTTGCTCAGCCGCAAACGCTGGAGACACAGCCAAGTACTGGCAGACCAGTTCTGGAGCTGTTACCTGCGTAACTACCTGCCCGGACTCCAGGCTCGCCAAAAATGGCAACAAGAGAAAGAAAACCTGATCGTAGGGACAGTAGTCATGATTGCTGATCCACAATTCCCCAGAGCACTCTGGCCTATCGGGACTGTGAAAGCTGTCATTGCTGGAGCCGATAATAAAGTAAGAGCTGCAGAAATTCAGGTCAAAGACAGAACCTACATCAGACCTGTTGTCAGACTGATTAAGCTTCCTCCACTCCCTGAATGAATGGGAGTACTGGCCCGAGATTCAAATCTGCAAACACATTTGGGGGCGGCTGTACTAAAATGAGGGCCAGTAATTAATGTTCACAATCATTAATATGTTTACAGTTACTATATTCATATAGTTCTTTGTATGTGTGATAGTTTATTCCCTGTTGTTATTCATTCAGGCAGTAAGTCACTCGTCTATTGTAAGGACCCAACGGTGCTTAGGACCCTGATGCTGACGCGATTTAGTAGGAAGTGCGAGCGCTATTGTTATTATAAGCGCAGAACGGACCTGACGCGATGATAACACCAGTTCATCCGCGATTTAATGATGAATAATCACGTGTGCGTGCATCAAAGAGTAAGTTAATCTTGCATCATTATACCTTGTATTTACACTGTGAGAGTGCGTAAATTTGTCTTTAAAGATGTGATTATCACATAGGCTATGCAGTAGCACACGTGTCTGTTAGCTAATCATACCGTACGATCGCTGAATAGACATATTTCCAGTGTTAATGTCATACGAAATACGGATCGTATTCATTTGCATATTGATGTTTATCTTTGTGTATATTTATACTTTCTTTATTGTTGTTTCTCTTTCTAGAACCACACTTAATTAAAATGTTCATGTTTGGAATGGGTGGTCTGTGAGTGGTGTGTGCATCTCCTCCTAAACGGACAACCTTTATTGTTCTGATCGGACAATCTTTGGTGGTTGCCACCGGGTATTAATTATCCCTAAGAGCATAATAATTTTTTAATTCTTTTCAGAGGAGGAAGCTGATCTAAATAAACTTGGTTTTGAACCTTCCTATATCAGCCGACTCGCGAATCCACACTTAAAAGCATTTGTGTTTGTAAAGGAATCCTCATTAAAATGACGCGAACACAGCTCAAGGTGGCTATACTTGTGTGGTATAGTTGTAAATATAAACTCTAGCCACTGAGTCTTCACATGCTTGTCCCTGGCAGTGAAAAAAAAAAGTTTGCTTTTGATTCGCACTTCAGAACAGCGTCTTGTCGACATGATGTTGTCAGGTTTCTCTGTCTGCTCGGCGCGCGCAGTGAGTGGGCGTATCTTATTCAAATAACTTGTACAAGTGTCGTACGAAAGCTAGAGAGAAAGCATCGTTTGTCTATCGATTCATATCAGCGACTCAGAGTCAACTCTTACTTTTGAGAGACAATAACTTTGTATACGGTGAACTTTCATATTTAAAACTTTGCAGGATGTTTTTGTTCACTTAGATCTATGTTACACACTACATGAAAGGTAATTTTCAAAATTCCATGATAGGTATCCTTTAAAATGCTTATTGTACTGTTTTTTTTTTTGTTGTTGTTGTTTTTTTATTGCAAAAACATAGTACAAATCACATCACAAAAAACTTAACAAAATATACATTACAATATACAGAAATATAACATTTAAACAAATACAAAACAGTTTCGCCAGGGGAAGCATAAGGGCTTTACAAAGAAAAAGAGGACCATATGTTGACAGTTTTAATTGCCTTTTTGTTGTTGGAGCCAGAAATCAGCTTAATATATTGTTCAACTTCATGGAAAAAAAGTACAAAGTTAGGTTTTTTAGCACTGAATTTACATTTATGAATATGAAATTTCGCCAAAATAATTAACAAATTTATAATGAAGTACGTCTTTTCTTTACTATGACTTCTATAAAAACACAAAACAACATCCTTCCACAATAAAGCAAAGTCTTTATGGTCAATGATGAATCTGCTGAGGTTTTGCCAAAATTTTTTGGTGTGTGAGCAATACCAAAATAGGTGCAAAACAGTTTCAGGGTGGTCCTCACAAAAAGAACAGTTTGTATTTATGTCTCTTTTAAACTTAACCATGTAATGACTAGCAGGATAATATCTGTGAATTATCCTGAACGACACTTCTTTCACCTTGTTTACTAACAGGTATCTGTGAGGGATCATCCAAACCTTTTTCCAGTCAATAGTATTTACAAATCGGTTCCAATAAAACGTAACATTTGGGATTGAGACAATTTCTCTCTGAAATAAGGCACGGACGTTCTTATTATTTTTGAGGAAGTTGGGAGAAACAAATTTTCCCAACTGGTGACTCAGCCACATTGGGGAGGGAGACAGAAGTAAGTGGAAGTCTGCTAGAACACCTAAAAAGCATGATTACGCCTGATGGAATGGCATCAAATACAATTGCAAATTCTCTTGGCGTAACTGGAATGTTATAGGTAGACAAAAACTCACTATAGGAAAAAAGTTGCCCCTCTTCATCAAATAGCTGGTCCACCAACAGAATCTTGTTGCTTACCCAATTCTCAAAAAAGAGTGATTTGTTCTTATCGTCGCTGTCCGATGAAAACCGCGTATGTCCATTTTGCCGATTTTGAGATTTTTCGACGGATAGAATGTCCACCCATACGGAAGTCACATATATTGAAATATATTAGTAATAAATACATTTCCATGTATTTAAATCTATTAATTCTAAATAGAAGAAAATATATGTTTTACTTGTATTTAAATACATTTTGAAATATATGTTAAAAATATATTTAAATATTTGATTTTGGCCCCTTTTTAATATTTTTTCACATACATTAAGCATATGTAAATATATTTTTATTGCAAATATTTAAATATATTTTTTTAATTAATGTCAATATGTATAGATATCCATCTATGTAAATACATTAATGTTCAATATATGTGCATATATTAATTTATAATATATGTTAATATATTAGTTATCTGTATATTTAAAAATATATTAATGTATAATATATGTTAATATATTAGTTATCTGTATATGTAAATATACTAATGTATAATATATTTGTTAATATATTAGTTATCTGTATATGTAAATATATTCATTTATAATATATGTTAATATATTAGTTATATGTATATACAGATAACTAATATATTAACATATATTATACATTAGTATATTTACATATACAGATAACTAATATATTAACATATTATACATTAGTATATGTAAATAAATATTTGAACAGTACATTTCTAAATATATTTACATATGGAGACACTCATGCTATGGGGCAGTACTTAAATATTTGAACAGTACATTTCTAAATATAAGTACTGCCCCATAGCATGAGTGTCTCCATATGTAAATATTTTCATATTATATAAAATGTTACCCTCCCCTGTAAATCAAACCTGTTTTCCAGGAATGCAAAGATGAATGAAAAGATGTGCTAGTTATTTGACAATGCATTAAGGGGTTACAGAGAACACCTACAACACAAACATAATGGGGAATTTTTATTTATGTTAACAAAAAGTAAAATTACACAGCATATATAAAATTGTCTGCACAATAACAAAATGATTATAAGTAAAATATAAAATAAATAAAATAAATAAATAAAAATATAGACTTTCTCAGGCTACTTTCCTGCTGGGACACGTCCCCTCAGTCGGAGAGGCAAAACATCCTTAAGCATTACTGGCTTTAATAAGGGAAATTGCAAAAACAGGAGTAAAACGAGCATCACAAACTGTTGCAGTTGTAGTCAACACTTATACAAACTTACCAAAAAGACTGTGGTAAATGGGCATTGACATATGCCCAGGAATCTGGTTAATAAAAACTGACAAGAACTTTAAAGTTATCCAGAATATTAGATGGTAAATATTTAATTGATGAGTTGCCAATACAATATATGACCCAGGATATGATTTTACCCCTAAATTCAACATAATTTTAACCCATTCACTCCATGTTTTGCTGCCTGGATCCCAGCTGTTTCTGTGAATTGCAGCAATCTATTTGCTTCTCTTTTCTGTAACTTTTGGCAGTCTGTAAAAAGATATTTCTTGTTAAATCTATTTGTACAGTCGAACACACAGCTCTCAAGAGCATACCCTCTTATTCTGGAACCTCAGGTCTGACAAATTATTATTCATGGCCTGGCCCAACTGTACAACAGTTGCCTTCTCATGCCGATTTATGGCAGCATCTGTAAAAGAAAACAAGAAAGAATGTTTGTCAGTGGTTACTTGAGGTGGTTCTGGTTAGATTGCTTCAGACATACTACGTTCCATTGTTTCTGACAACAGCATCAGAAACAAGTGGATGGTTTATCTAAATGGCGTCCCAGATAGCTTTGGAGGATTTTATGTTTGTTCAGAACATTTTGTTTAGCAAACGAGGCACAGTGTAATGGAAAGTTCACAAAGAAACCGTTATTAAAAGAAGCAGCGACTGTAGTAAATTAAGTAAATTATATAAGTAATAATATAATAAAAAATAAGTAAATGATTAACATTATAGGTGTTCATGTGACAGGCAATTTCAGGGTACAGAGGGTATTTCTGTAAAGTTTCAGATGTAAAATGTATATGAAGGACAACTCTAGGAAGAGTGTATGATGGTCTTGAATGAGACATCAGAGGTAAATTGCAGCCTAATGCATTTTTTAAAAGTTTTAATGTAAAAAAAAAACAATAATAGCTTACCGTGAAATTATGTAGTCTTTCCTTCAGAAACGAATCAATTTGTCTAAAACATAAGTTTTACACATTTAGTACAACACATTTAATGTATGCATTTAATTACCAACATTGTAACAATACAAAGAGAGTTAAAAATCTGTGACCTTACCCTAAAAGCAATGATTATAGGGTTAGTATTTGGTAGTTTTGTATGTCCATCTAGTGTTGGTGTCATCAGAAGTCTTCACAAGTGAGGCTGAATCCAAACTGGAAGTGGCTTAATATCTAATAACCTTGGGATGGGCAAACCAAGATAAAAACAGGAAATCAAAAGAAGAAAGATTAGCATAGCTGGAGAGCTACACAATTAATCATTAAAATATCACGATTTTGCTTACTTAGGTTTATGTGGTATAAAATTACAATCAGATTTTTTTCAAGATCCCTTAGTAAATGTATTATTTGTCCTCATTGCTCAGAGAACAGACAGTCTCTTTGGAATAGACTACATATGCTACAGTATCATTTAAGTGAGAAGAACATAAGCCATCATAATATAATAATTTACCACTATAGGGATGGGTATCGTTAAAGAAGTAGTTCACTTTTAAAAAAACTTTTGCTGATAATTTACTCACCCCCATGTCATCCAAGATGTCCATGTCTTTCTTTCTTCAGTCGAAAAGAAATGAAGGTTTTTGATGAAAACATTCCAGGATTTTTCTCCATATAATGGACTTCAATGGGACCCAAACGGTTCAAGGTCCAAATGACAGTTTCAGTGCAGCTTCAAAGGGCTTTAAAACGACACCAGACGATGAATAAGGGTCTTATCAAGCCAAACGATCGCTCATTTCAAAAATAAAATAACAAAGTTTAAGTTTTATAAGCTCAAATGGTCGCATTGCTTTGTTCTGTGATGCGCGTTCGTGACTCTCCTGTTCGAACTTGTTCATCAAAATGAACGCATCTTTTCCCCGAGTCAACTCGTTCATTTTGTTCGTTGAATGAACCAAATGACACGAAAAAAGATTTGTTCATTTTGATAAACGAGTTCGAACAGGAGAGTCACGAATCAGGAGCATCACAGAACAAAGCAAGGTGACCATTTGAGCTTATAAAACTTAAACTTTGTTGTTTTATTTTTTAAATGAGCAATCGTTTCGCTTGATAAGACCCTTATTCATCGTCTGGTGTCGTTTAAAGCCCCCTTTGAACAGTTTGCAGTTTGCACTGAAACTTTCTTTTGGACCTTGAACTGTTTGGTTCCCAATGAAGTCCATTATATGGAGAAAAATCCTGGAATGTTTTCATCAAAAACCTTCATTTCTTTTCGACTGAAGAAAGAAAGACATAGACATCTTGGATGACATGGGGGTGAGTAAATTATCAGCAAAAGTTTTTTTAAAAGTGAACTACTCCTTTAAGGTTTTAACGGTACTATTCTTACCGATACTACTTATCGATCCGGTACTATATATATATATATATATATATAAATGTTCTCTATATTAAACTAAGATAAACAATTAATAAAAGATACATATACAGGTGCTGGTCATATAATTAGAATATCATCGAAAAGTTGATTTATTTCAGTAATTACATTCAAAAAGTGAAACTTGGATATTATTTTAATTATTTAATTATAATTATATAAATTAATAAATTTAATTATAATTTAATTATTAATTTTGATGATTATAACTGACAACTAATGAAAACCCCAAAATCAGTATCTCCGCAAAGTTTTAATATTGAAGACACCTGGTGCCACACTCTAATAAGCTAATTAACTCAAAACACCTGAGCAGACTGATCGACTCATGCCACGCCGCATTGCTGCAATAATTCAGGCAAAAACTAAGTATTGAGTGCTGTACATGCTCATACTTTTCATGTTCATACTTTTCAGTTGGCCAACATTTCTAAAAATCCTTTTTTTGTATTGGTCTTTTTTCGGAGATACTGAATTTGGGATTTACTAACATTACTGTTCAGGTATGGTCTAAAAAGATATCTAACAAAGTAATCAAATGTAAAATATACACTGCATAATTTATCATAGATAGATTAATGTTTATTAAAGCTGAAGTTATTCATTCAATAGCTGTGAGTGATTTTTTCTTTGCCTTTTGTTGTTTGATTCGCAGTAATGGCTCAATCGTCAGCATGTTTATTAGACTGCTTCCTCTTTAAAGGGACACTCCACCGTTTCTTCACATTAAACTATGTTATTCCCTTTAACTAAGACGAGTTGATACAATATCTCTCTCGTCTCAGTGCGTGCACTTAATCACTCTGGCATGCGAGACACTTTGATAGCACTTAAATCAGTGGTCTCAAACTCGCGGCCCGCGGGGTGATATTTTGTGGCCCCCTACTTGACATTAAAGTTTAATGCTAGTGCGGCCCGTCGTTGCGTGTGCCACGTTTTTAAAAAAATATTTTTTTTATCCCTTATGGGCTACCATAGATAGTCTCGTGACAGCTTACGGTGGGCTTGTTGTCAATAGTTGTCATAGACAACCGCGAAGTACAAACATACTGCGCGCGTCGCTTCAATTATAAGCGCGCTTGCCGCACGCTTATGTTTGAAATAACGAACTTGAGCGCGCAAAATATGTGAGCGCGATATGTGAACAGGGCAACAGGGCAACAGGCCCCTTGGCGAGTTACCACCAATCAGGCCACGAGCTACTGGTAGGCAGCTAGCGAGCGATGTGTTGGAGAGAGACCCTGCTCTAAAACAATGTGAGAATAATCATTTTGAGCTTATAATATGTGTCCAACAGGTTGATAAGAAGGTTTGCTTTGTGTGCAAAGTCAGTAATTTGAGACACTATACATGTGTAGAAAGAAATTAATAAGACGGGCAGACATGACTGCAAATATTTGTATTTCAAAAGCAATAATTGTTTTTCTAAGTATAATAAAAGGAAATGTGCCTTCCAAAAAAAAAAAAACATTCAATATCATTAATGCGTTGTATAAAGAAAATAAAAAGGACATAAGCAAATATAAATATCACAAATATGTGTTATAGGTCAAAGACAAAGAAAGTTTGTAAAAATTAACTTCAACTGTCAGAAGGACAGCTCATGAAGAACCAATCATTTACAGAAAGGAATGTTCAAATTCAGAGGAACAGTTCAGAAGAAACGTTAATAATAAAGATTGAGAAGATTGGATCAGTTGTGCTCCTTTTTTATAATACTTGAATACTATTTTTTGTGGAATACTTGATGCGGCCCACCCTGACCCAGACTCTACCTCCAGCGGCCCCCAGTTAAGTTGAGTTTGAGACCCCTGACTTAAATAAAATGGATAACTATAATGTATGGCGGAATACCACAGCAAGTGCTTGGGAGAACTTCGACTCGGCGCAGTAATATCATCACTCCGGAGAGGGAGAGGATTTTTCATGAGAGATGATATTACTGCGCCGAGCCGAAGTTCTCCCAAGCAGTTAAATAGTTATCCATTTTACACGCTTAGAAAAGCGCAACATTTATTTTGTGTCACCATTCTTGGTCGAGTTACACTACTCGTGTAACTGTATTTAAATAGGGAAAACGTGGAGGTGTTTGGTTGCTTCTCTGCATGGATCCTAATGAATGAACTGGGCTAAGCGAAGTGCCATCAAAGTGTCGCGTGCGCCAGAGCGATATAAGTGCACGCACTGAGACGAGAGAGGTGTGCATCAACTCGTCTTAGTTAAGGGTATAACAGTTTAATATGAAAAAAAAAAACGGTGGAGAGTATCACTTTAAGACCAGGTGTAGATCTAAAAGGCTACTGATGCACTATTTTTTCTCCTAACTATTTTCATAACTAGCCTACGTCCATTTAAGACATAAACTATGTGTAAGTGAATCCCCAAGCCGGTCCTTTTGACATATTTCTGTGTACATTTGCTCGTTTAGACGCGCACACGAAACCCAAAGTATAATTTGCTCGTCTTGTTCGAGTCACTCCGGTCTGTTTCGTAGCGCGCGCCGCCTTGGGAACAGCATCTCTTGCGCAGATTTTCGTGCTTTTAATATCTCTTTTCATTATTAAACGCGTCCCGCAATTTAGCAACAGTAGAGACTGCATTTTACAACAATCACCGATCATGCTAATTATGTTGTTAAATTTGAGTTTTAGGGAGAAATGACAGCGTACTGCTGCAAAGTGAAGGAAGTTGCGCAAGACAGAATGTGGCTATAGTTTTTAATGGTTTTACCTCAATGTTTTTTTTCAATATGTTCCTTTTATAATTTTTGGAAGCTGAAATCTGGAATAAAATCAGGGTACGAATCAGTCAAAAATCAGTCGAACGTAAAGTTGAATGTTTAGTTCTGTCTCCGTCTGTCTCTCGTCGTTACAGTACATATATGTAAAGCAATCAATCACAGTTCAGCACTATGTTTAGTAGGGGTGGGAATTGGCAAAAAGGCGACGATTTGATAGTATTGCGATATTTGGGCCACGATTCAATATTGCGATTCTCAATATATTGCGATACAGCAAGTATTGCAAATCGATTCTGTGATATATTGCGATTCATGTCCCCCATATTATTCAAAGGCATTAAAAAAAATTAGGAAAATAAGACTCACTTCAAATGTCACATTTAATTCTGTAAATTAGGGCTGGGGTAAACGAATATTAACTAAACGATTAGTTGGGCGATTATTTTATCGATTAGTCGACTAATCTAACGACTAATTGGACGATTAATATAAAGATTATTGTTCTGCTGCTCGATTAATAAAAAACCATAATGTATCTCAAATAAATACGAACTAGCGTACTGAATCATGATACTGTATAAGCTGGCTAACGTTAGTCTAATGTTATGTATTTGAACACCGTCATTAGAACTCTATAACCGCCAAAACCGTGTTATTAAAGGGTAACTAAACCCCTGGTCATAGCCTGACTCCACCCACTGGCAATATTTGAAAAATGCTGGAAAAGTAGGCATAGCCCAACGGAGATAGAGGGGATGAATCGAGGGCGGGGCTGCAGCGCCTGAGACCCGCAGTGAGTGACAGCTGCTGTCAGACTCGCTAAAATGGAGTGACTGGAGTGACGCAAGTAGCTTTGCAACAGAGCAGTCATTTGAAGACTTTTCTCCCCCATCTTCACCTGAAGTGGAGAATGTTGAATTGTCTGTGGACACAGGGCCAGAGTCATATCAATTCGAGCCGCTCAAACTGCGGTCTTAACTCCCGCATCGCGATCGACATCCGATTATTCTTATATTCAGTCATTTTGAGGTAATTTATTTCCCCGATTATTATTACTATTACGTTCAGTATATTTTGCTGCTATGTGAAAAAAATATCCAGCAAATCGCACGCGCGCGTTTGTCGACACCAGAGAGTTAACTTTAGACTAATAGGAATGAACATAAATTGTGATTAAAAATGTATGCTCACTCACATCATGACGCCGGCCGCTGCGGTGGTGGAGTACATGCAGGAAGAGCAGCGTTTGGCAGCGCGAGCTGTGTGGAGAAGCACATTTCCACCTCCATTGCGTTGGAGAAGCAATCCAGCGTAAAATGCAGGTTGCACACTCGAGCGATATGCGATAATTAACTACCTAGGCTGCACGAAAAATCACACTCCTCCAGCTCTAGGTGGGAACTCGCGGACTTCCATCCCAAGGACATGCAACCACTGGCGCCTAATTTCCAAGTTTTTTACAGTCCAGCAGTGCTATGCAACTAACTAACTATGCTTCTAACATTACTACACTAACAAATATGCTAATTAAGTACCTAGGCTACATGAAATAATCTAAATAACTATATAAATGCTATGCTAAATAGATGCTAAAATACTCTATCCTGATCGTTTTTCAATACAAGCAATTCCAACTCCTTTTTTTTACAGTCTATGCTCCTGACTCGTTACAGTGGTTTTGACGAAACGAGATGGTTTTTATACTGCCATGGGCGTGGTAGCTCGTACCAAGGGCGTGGTGAGCTAGAATCTGCCTACGTCAGCTCTCACCGCTTACGTCACGAACTACCGCAAACAGCCAATAGGAAAATTCAACTGCAGTAGCCACCGTTCAACCTGAAGAGGGCAGCACTCAGACGTTTTTACACCATATATTGTAGAATTAAAACACTTTATACACAAATGTCAAAAAAGTTACTCGAATCAATGAACAGTACTAATAAAGCCCCATTTTTACAGATCATTAACTAAAAAAAGTTGGTTTAGGGTTTAGTTACCCTTTAAAATATTTTGTACAAACATTTTTTATCATAGAGAATGTTTAGATACTAATATCAGCTTACGAGGGAAACGGAGGTGGAGTTAGTGGTGCTTCTGCTCCTGCTGGAGATGATTCGGGAGAGTCTGTTCCCCTTTACCGATCAGAGCGCGCGCTGACACGGTGCAAAGCCTTGTTTATACTCGACGTGCCCACACGAGCGCGCAGCACAAATGACACGTTGGGTGCGCAAGACCGGCAAGACCCCATTTCGCTTGTCTGTGTGCACGGCTTCTTTTGTAACAGCGTGCGCGGCACCGCATCCGCGGATGAATGACTGCAAGCCGAATCTCCCCGAGCTGTACGTCTCACTGCACCGGCACCCAGTTTGCGTGTCTAAATTGCAAAGGTTTTTTATTGTTAAGGATTTGTTTACTGTGTGTGATTTATTTAATGGAAAGCACATTCACTTCTAGTGGTCTTCGTCCTCCATTCTGCCATGTTTCGGTCTCCCATGTGTGTTGGCGAGCTGTACTGCCGGAAACGGTGCAAAAAATAAATAAATGAAGAAGTGTCGACGCAAAAATATGGCGTCGACGTAATTTTGACGTCGAAGCGTCGACGTCATCGACGCGCCGCTACAGCACTACTGTAAATATTATCTTCTACACATTAACTGAAGCGCAAAAACTTGGGAGGGTACTGCAAAAACTTGAAAACTTGTTCTTGAACATTCAGGACACATGACCTTATTACAGGACAGGACGTAATTATTCCCTGAATATTCCTTCTCACATGAATGGTGTGCTCCCAGCACATATCTTAAAATTATTTAAATACAATAGAGTAACTTTTAAGCACTCATTAAGCAGGGCTTGTGTTGTGTGCTCTGTGGCACCGCGTGAGAGAGATCTCTCTCTCTCGGACTGCGAATAGCAAAAATGCATCACATATTATTGTACATAGAAATGGCTGGCGAGATTTAAAAAAAAAAATGGTTAGTAAATAGTAAATAATAAATAGTAGCCTATGTGTATTTTCTTAATTTCTACAGTACCGACAGCAGAACAGATAACGAACAAATCTTTTTTCGAGTCATTTTATTCAATCAACGAACGAAATGACTCGAAAAAAGATTTGTTCATTTTGATGAACAGGTTCGAACAGGAGATTCACGAACGTGCATCTCAGGACAGAGCAAGGTGAGCATTTGTGCTAATGATACTTAAACTGTTTTATTTATTTTCGAAATGGCGCATCGTTTCGCTAGATAAGACCCTTATTCATCGTCTGGTGTCGTTTAAAGTCCTTTGAAGCTGCACTGAAACTGTCATTTGGACCTTGAACCGTTTTGGCCACTATTGAAGTCCATTATATGGAGAAAAATCCTGGAATGTTTTCATCAAAATCATTAATTTCTTTTCGACTGAAGGAAGAAAGACATGGACATCTTGGATGACATGGGGGTGAGTAAATTATCAGCAAAAGTTTTTTAAAAAGTGAACTAATCCTTTAATACCGTGTTTCGGTACCCATCCCTAACCATAATAAAAGTTAGGGGTCAGTAAGATTTTTCCTCTTTGAAAGAAATCTCTAATGTGCACTAAAGAAGACTGCATTTATTTGATCAAAAATAAAGTAAAAACACTAATATTGTGAAATATTACACTTTAAAATAACTTTTTTTCTATGTGAATATATTGTAAAATGTAATTTCGGTTTAGGTAAAGCTGCTGAACTTTCATCATCATGGATCAAGCATCAAGTGACACTGAAGACTGGAGTAATGATGCTGAAAATTCAGCTTTGATCACAAGAATGAATTACTTTATAAAATATATTAAATTAGAAAATACAAAAAAATATCATTAATTGTATTGTTTTATGGTATTTTTAAATAAATGCAGCTGTGGTGGGCATAAGAGACATCTTTCAAAAATATTTCAAATCTTACCGACACAAAACTTTTGAACGGTTGTGAGGTTTTACTTACTTGTCATATGGTTCATAGCGCCTTGGAGATGTTCTTCGTCAGGTCTGCTAAACTCTGCTGCACGACCATCAGCATGCAAGAAGAATCTAGGAAAAGTCTGTCACAGAATATTTAGTATGAAATGTCACATTTATTAGAAATAAGCAAACTAATAAAAACAGAAAAGAGAAAGAACAATATACAGAATTCACAACAAAACAGAATGTACATTTTTAGGTTTAATTAGTATTGCTAATACAATTTCACTTATATTTGGATGTAAAACCTTATTTATATATATATATATATATATATATATATATATATATATATATATATATATATATATATATATATATATCCATGGTGTGATATAGGTGAAACATATTGTGAAAATGCATATTAAGTTGATTAAAGAGCTTGCTCAGCTCACCTGTTTCTCCTTGTAAATTTTCTGATGCTCCTGAAATCAAAGAACAGTTTTTTCTATATCATTAACGTTATGTGCTTAACATGAAAGATTAAAACGTGTTTGAAATAACTTAGTGTCAGTCCGTTTTCCCGCTCCAACGCTAACGTTACAGTGCATAAAGATGATTAATTAGCTTAACATGCATCCATTGGCAAATTACCAGCACAACCTTTACAAAACTATATATAAAAAAATTCTCATTTACACATAAGATGTGATTCAAAGCACACACTTCTATTAAAAATGAGCTCAAGTCTATAGCCAACCTCTACAGTTAGCCTGACGGCTAAGATGCTAACGGTCTTTTTCGAAGACACTAAACCATTTCTATAAACTAAATATTCACCAGAAGCGTATCAATTACATGTAAGAAAGTGTCAGGAACAGTGTGTGTATTATTTGTGTAACTTTAGGGAATAAACTTACCTGAAAGCCGTGAAAACAACAGTGAGACAGTATTGCAGCTTGTCGTCAGTTGAGTCCCCGCTCCGTTTGGCGTTTCCGTTGTAACTCCCTCCGCTCCAGTAAAATCAAATGCGACTCGAACGTTCAGCAGCACGCGCGCCCATTAAAACGCGTCGTTAAGTTACCATATGGAGAATTTGCATGAATATACATCTAGAATTAACCTCCTGAGACCCGAGCGTTTGCCTGGTGTGCATTTTATAATTATTCTTGCTATTTGGGATAAGTAGGACCTAATAAATATAATAACTAAAATTTGTTTTTGTACAGGAAGTAGTTTTTTGCAGAAAATGATGTCTTCATGTGAGGACAGTGGGTCTATGATATACCATATGATGTCCTCATGTGAGGACACAGTACTAGCAATCAAAAAAAAAAAAAAAAAAACTTAAATGGTTGTAATTCAAGAATGCTTTGGAATATAGAAATATGGTTGGACTTGTTTTTAAGAAGACATTTGCCAGATTATTGTAGAAGTGAAATAAATTATGAAAGTGAAACAGAAAAAAAGTTAAATAAGTTTGAGTTTATGAAAATATAGAATGTAAAAATATAATTATTTATATTTTATATATATATATATATATATATATATATATATATATATATATATATATATATATATATATATATATATGTTATAAAATATATATTTTACTCTAATATCTCAAATATACTATCAAATAATATCTGATATCTCAAAAAATGAGCTTTCAGTAAGATTTTATTTGGGCGTAGTACCAAACTTTTTCACTAGATGGACAGCCAGCTTCCTTACTGACCATATAAGGGCGCCTCAATTTTCATATGAGTGATCTGAACCATGTCTTTCCATAATTTCATACAATTTATTAAGTATACATCCTATTCAGAAATAGTATGGGTGTTTTGGCAGTATTTGATTTGATTTCAACCTCTAACAAACATAAAAAGCAGATCACAAATGTGCTCTTTTTGCCGCATCACAAATCGAGAATTCATAATATTTTTCTTTATATTCTAAAAATGTTCAGACCTTTTTTTCTCATTACATTTAATTAGTGTTATCTTTTGAACTTTTGGCATGAAAAAAACCTGAGGTTTCTACCAATCTTTCATGATTTTTTATGTTTTTTTTCTATTTCAAAATAAAGGCCTATAATTAATATGAAATATTCTTGTTGCAAATTGATAAATTACTGCTCTTCTGTAATTTATTTTAAAAAAGAGCCACCAAATATGAAAACTAGAGATTGTAAGCTTACTCAATATTGTAGCTTGTCAATATTACTTTAGGTTTTTACTAAGATATTATTGTTCTAAATATATATGGGCAAACGTCCCAGGTGGGACGCTGACAGTTAAGGGGATAACGTAATATATTCCCAATGTCCTCAAACGAGTACTTCACATTTACTGATGTCCTAGAGTGCTACTATTAATAAAATATGTCAAATTTTAATCCCCATATGATGATAGAGACAGTATTATATACATAAATACATTTGTTTTTTATTCATATAAATTGAATAGATTTTTTACTGTTTCATTTTTCTTTCGGGAACTGGTGTAGAAGTGTTAGGGTTAGGGTTAGGGTCATTTTCTTCTCACTGACAGTGGTGTAATGTTGTGATATCACAACAAAATAGTGTGGGCAGTTCCCGTAAATGTGGCCAACATGTCTAAGATTTACAAATTTGATTATCATTGTGTCAAGAGGCAAAAAAGGTATGTCCTCATATGAGGACGCAGGGTCTCAGGAGGTTAAAACATTAAAAATACTGATGGAGTGAATTATAAGAAAAAAAGATAAAATGTCCGGAAACTTATTGTAAGTGGATAATAGGCTTAATGTAAATGGAATGTGAATATGAATACAATAGCCTAAACATGGTGTAGAAACAAAATAGGCAACATATTTGAAAAACACACTAATTATCACATGATATAAGGCACAAATATATTTTCACATATATGTACATATATTTAAATGAAGAACAATTTAAGTTTTATGTTATAAGCATTTTAAAAATATATTTTCTAAATATATTTCAATATATTTAACAGTGTACCACATATATGTGAATATATTACATTTCTGTATGGGCAGGTTCATTTCCGTATACAGTATGCGTCACATGTCTAAATGACCAATGAAAAGTTGTGAAATCATGTCATCTGATTTTCACGTATATCCATTTGGTGTCAAAGCTGTCAATCACGCCGCGTATCTCCCGCCCTGTGGAGACGTCTCGCACTTCTAAGCGTCTCTGGAAGCTCAGGATTGTATAGCCGAATAAATCTGTGAGGTAAAGTATAAGCAAATGTTTGTTTTTGACAACACTGTTCAAGTTTATTATATTCGCAATATATTCACAACTGTTATTTACCGGTAAATGGTCTAGAGTAAGTAATTGTCACTGTTTATTGTGGAGATGTTAATGCACGGGTCTGTTATAGCCTACTTTTAAGTCTAATATTTTTTTGACTAATAAATTACTGACACAGTAAAGGGTAAATTCTTTAAATAAAGAATAACGAATAAAGAATAACGAATTTTAAATAAAGAAAAACGAAATTTAAATAAAGAAAAAACTAAATTTAAATAAAGAAAAATGACATTTAAATAAAGAAAAAAACTAAATTTAAATAAAGAAAAATTACATTTAAATAAAAAAAACGAAAATTGAATAAAGAAAAAACGAAATTTAAATAAAGATAAACGAAATTGAAATAAAGAAAAACGAAATGTAAATAAAGAAAAACGAAATTAAGTTAAATTAAAAACGAGATTAATTTAGATTTTTCGTTCATTTCGGAATGAAAGATGAAATGTAGGCCTAAAAAAAAGCTTGTTTTTTTTGTTTAAAAGAACAAAACAGAAATGGCTGTATTTTTTTTGTAGGCTACATAGCATAGCCTACTTTGTTATTGTTTTAGTATCATACTGATTAATAAATGCATGCACAATTATGGTGAACATGATTTGAAGCCTTTCAACTTGTGTGTGCAAAATTCAGAATTAAATGAATGTGCAGCAATTTGTACAAATAGAGTCTGTAGGTCTATACTGTTGTAGTCATTAAATGAGCACAGTTTCATATTTGTTAAAATATTATGTTTTTTTCTTCTTCCATTTTTGTTGATTTATGAAAAGTGAATAGCACGAGTAATAGGATGCACAATTTGAGACATGGAGTGTCAGACATGATTTTGACCACTTCATTAAGTTTTATTTTGTAGAAAACCTTTCTTTAAAGTGAATTTCGTTTTGTATAAATTGTATCTTAATTTTAATTAATTTTTCATCAACCAATTGCCTGGAGTGGATTTAACAAAAAATAAGAAGAAAATATATATAGCAGACGATATAATCATGGAGGCGCCCGCGTGGTCACTTGCATTGCACGTTAACTGGAGCGCATCTCATCCTAACTTAACAGTGTATGCCTCACACAGACATGAGAAATACATCAAATGCACAAAGCATGAAAAGTCTTTAAACGAAATAATTCAAAACGAAAGAAAAAGGCTACTCTCTGATTATGATTATATGAGTGTATTGATCCATTGTCCCTTTACAGTTTGCAAGAGACATTTAATAAACTGAGCGTATTTAATAAACTGAGACGTAGGCTATTTAATAAACTGAGCGTAGCCTATTCATCTGTCAATATGAAACGCGACTTGGCCATTCTAATTAATGATCGGAAGAACGCGTATCGACCACCGTTACTGTAAAATATGCACGTATGTCCATTTAAACTCGATTTTGGTCAAATGTGGATTATATCATTACACTGACAATTATATGGTTACATTTAAAGATGCCATACCAAGTATGACATCGCTATGTTCAACTGCTTTTGAATTACGGTGTTTTTTTCACTTCCTGAAAAGTAACCGTTTTGGACATACGTGAGTTTCATCGGGCAGCGACGTTATATAAAATATCTCTGTTATTCCATATTAGACACCTGTGAGGTGAGAAATTATGCTTATAAATAAGAGACCAAGCTAAAAAGACCTGTTTGTGAAAATTGGACAATTTTACAGGGAGTTTGTCCACATTATAGTTGCAATTCAAAATAAAGCCCAGACCACCAAAGCGAGAGAAAATATAATGGGGGATAAAATTCCAAATTGAGACAGGGTTTTTAAGAAAATGCTTAGCCCAATTAATCTTAAAGGTATTGTTTAGAGTATTGAAGTCCAAAAAGTTAAGGCCACCAGATTCATAATTATTCATAATAACACTTTTTTTGATATAATGGGTCCGATTTTTCCAGATGAAGTCGAAAAGCATTCTATCAATGTCTTTACAAATTTTATTGTCAAGGTGTAAAGAGAGAGCTGCGTACGTGAGCCGGGATAAACCTTCAGCCTTGGTAAGCAACACTCTGCCTTTTAGAGATAAGTCCCTTTGCAACCACTGGTTCAGTTTGTTTTGAGTTTTTTTAATGATCGGAGAGAAGTTTAAAGGACATCTCATTTTCTGATTTTTAGAGATAACAATACCCAAGTAGGTAACTTCTTCCTTGACCGGAACGTTGCAAATAGTTTGTATATTACACTCTTTTAAGGGCAACAGCTCACATTTATTAATATTTAGGCATAGACCAGAGGCCTCTGAAAACTGACTAATTACATGAATGGTGACGGGTATCTGGCTTGCATTTTTTAAAAAGATTGTAGTATCGTCAGCAAGCTGACTGATGATGATATCCCTACCCGCAATAGAAATTCCTTGTATAGAGCTATTAACAACATGAGTTGTGAGAATTTGCGTACAAAGCAAAAACAGATAAGGGGAAATCGGGCATCCCTGACGAATGCCCCGTTCCAGATTAAATCTAGGGGAGGTTCCACTTTTCAGTTTGATAGAACTATTGCCATTAACATATAAGGTTTTAATTTTTTTGCAGAAAAAATCCCCAAAACCAAATTTCTCTAAGGACAAAAAAATAAATTTGTGTTCTATCGTATCGAAAGCCTTATAGAAATCTAAGAGGAGGATAAAGCTATCTTCAGATATCAAGTCAGAGTAGTCAAGAACATCCAACACCAATCTAACATTGTTAGAGATGTGTCTGTTCCTCATAAAGCCAGATTGTGTCTCATCTATAATTGTGTCAAGAATTTCTTTAATTCTCCTAGCAAATATTAACGCCATAATTTTGTAGTCATTATTTAATAGAGAAATGGGTCTCCAGCTGTCAATAAAAAGTATATCTTTCCTAGACTTGGGGATCAAAGTGACCAGCCCTTGAGTGAGGCTAGGAGGAAGGGTCTCATTTTCTATACTTTCCATAAAAACTTGCAGTAAAAAAGGGGCTAAGTGATCAGAGAACGTTTTGTAAAATTCTGCAGTTAAACCGTCAGTGCCGGGGGATTTATTGTTTTTGAGTAGAGCAATTGAATCAGTGACCTCTTCCATTGTAAGAGGGGTGTCACAATACTCTTTGTCTACCTCATCAATCTGTCTTATGTTATTCATTGAGTTAAGAAATTGAGATGTAACTTCTTCATTAAATTTTGAACTGTATAAATTACTATAAAATTTAGAACAAAAATCTGAGATTAATTTAGTGTCATCAGTAACAATCCCATTAATATTTAAATTATAGATGGAATTGACTTTAGACCGGTATCTTTCAAGACGGGAAAAAGTAAGCCGAATTTTGCTCCCCCTCCTCCAGCCATCTCTTCCTAGACCTTACAAAGGCTCCCTCTGCTTTTTGTCGATATAAATCGTCTAATTTGTTTTGGAGTTGTAAAAGAAGTAGTTTATCCTCCTCTGAAACCTCATCAGGGACTCTTTGATAAAATGAAGAAATTTTACTTATGACTTCTTCTTTTTCTGCTCTTTTAGCTTTGGCAATAGAAGTCCCATACTGTCTCAAAAATGCTCCTGACTTAAATTTAAGTAGTTCCCAGTTAGTTTTGTAGGATTTTTCCTTTTTTGCCTTGCTGTAAAAAAAAGTAATTAACTTAATAATGTCAGTCTTAGCCTTATCATGTTTTAACAATGAATTGTTTATTTTCCAATAGCAAGATCTATGAAATGTACTTGATGCATTTAATTGGATGCTTATATGAATTGCTCTATGGTCAGTGAGGGGTGTGGTCAGGATATTTACTGTAATTTTACCTTTATCAATGTAATTGGATAATAGCCACAAGTCAATGCGAGACTGGCTGGAACCTGACCTGTTGCTCCAAGTAAACGATCTTTTATCAGGGAATTTTTCTCTCCAAACATCCACAATGTTAAATCTTCCCATAAGTCTCTTAAGGTTCGTGCTGATGGAGGAAGGCCGCCTAGGAGGCCACCTGTCAATAGCATTATCTAGAGCAATATTAAAGTCTCCACCAATTAGAAGAAGAGAGTTTGGATATCTAGTGAGCCAGAATGTGATTCTTTCCTCTATTGAATCAAGTAATTTATCATTCTCGAGCTTGTTATTATAACCGTAAAGATTAATAATTATAATATAAATGTTGTCAATTCTAATTATAAGACATATGTAGTGTCCTAAGGAGTCACAGTCTGAGTGCAGGACATCACCAGTGAAAGTATTTTTAAGAGTGGTTACCCCAGCAGATCTCTCTGAACCCTGAGAGAACCAAATATCGTTTCCCCATTGAGATTTCCAAAAATTGACATCAGCAGATGTGGAATGGCTTTCCTGAAAAAAACAAAAATCCGTACGAAGTTGTTTGGCAAATAAAAATAAGGCTTTCCTTTTACAAATCTGTCTTAAACCCCTGGCATTTAAAGAAACAATGGACAAAGACAAAGTTATTAAAGAACACGAACGAAGAATAAACTAGAGAATAACCAATAACAAATGTGTTAGGAGAGTTTTCCTAAGTAAGGGGACCGAGTGTCATAAACTGGCAGGACACAGACAGATTCAATAATGGATATGTTTATTATGAGCTCAGGATCCACAACAGCAGTAAGTAGATGAACAAAGTAGACAGGAAGGTCACTGAAGAGAATGGCAAACTGAACGAGTCTTTTTATCTGTATGCAGGCACACTTGGAGGACTGAAGAGACGAAGGTGAAGACCAGGCAGGAAGGCGGATCAGACGAGATGAACACCCACGAAGACTGGATTGAGACTGGATGAAGGAGGTAAGTAGACTAGCTGGTTTGCAAACGCTTCAGGGGAAGCAGTAGAGAGTCGGGTAAGTCAATGTAACAGCGACGAGACCGGACAGAGAACTGATGAAGCTGCAGAGCATAAATAATGCTAGTAATCTGGATGCAGAGTGGCAACAGGTGGCGAAGGCAGGTGCAGCTAATCAGTATTCCGGGGAAAGTGAACGAGTGGGTGGAGTGAGATTGTCTGGTGCTGACGATGGTTGATTTGTGACACCGAGTGCTGCATCATAGAAAAAAATATATATATCGGTAAAAAAGAAAGGAAAAAATTGTTAGTCCCGGCCAACTAAATAGCACATCAGCTGCCTTGGGTATTGAATGGCCCTAAAAAACAGAACATAATAGAAATGGCAGCGATTTTGTAAATAAAAAAAAAAAAAAATAAAAAAAAAAAACTCTGTAAAGACCTAGTTACAGGATAACAAAAACAATAAATATACACTATCAACTCTGAATGTAGTGCAAATCAAACCAGTAGGCGTCCTTGTGTTAACAGACAGCAAACAAGTCTGTTTCTCAGGTGGGCAAAGGAACTTCTGAACCGTTGATAAACCCGCGACCTCCAATGAAGAAGGCTGGTTTGCCCTCCTCTCGAGCATTTTTTTATCTCTGGCCATAGTTTGCTCCTTCGTTCTCTGTCTTTCTAAGAAAGATCCTCTGCAAATCGTAAGCCGTTGTTGCGCAGGTATGGTGATGTCTTGGCAGCTTTCCACACGGCATCTCTGCAGACACGTGCGATGAACTGGATGATGATGCCTCTGGGTCTGTGGTCATTCTGCCGCTTAGTGCCGAGCCGATGTACAGTGTCGATAGTATCAGCCAGCCTGTTCTTTTCCTCAGGCAAAACAGCCTGACAGATCTCGATGGCCTTCCTCCGTATGTTTTCCTTTTCTGTTTCTTCAACTCCGTAAAGTCTAAGGTTCCATCTCCTAGCATATCTCTCTAACTCCGAGACCCTTTGCTGACATGCGTCTACTCGTTTTTCTTCTTTCGCCATTTTCACCTCGAGTGTACACACTTTGCTCTTTACATCCTTAACTTCAGCACATACAAAGTCAATTGTCTTTTTAAGTCCTTCGATTTTAAGTGCATTGGCACTGACCATGCTTTCAATGCTGTCTGACCGCGTATTTATTAGGGTTGAGAGGCTGGCTACGATATCGCTAGCGTTAGCATGTTCAGACCCGACTGTGCACATCATTTTCTTCGATACAGGTGACTTACTGGGAGTGATAGGCAGCAGTGGAAATTCTTCCATGAAGTTTTCCGCAGTGGGGAGAGGAAGGGAAGCGGAGGAATAATCGTGACAATTGTCAACTAGAACATTGCCAGCCTTAGGAATAGCAGCATTGCTATCATCTGGAATTAGCTTCCGTCCGGCGCTCTCTTTGCCTCTTTTCCTGTCGCGTTGGTTTGACATTGCTCAAAAGTTCGTATTTCGATTGGTGTAATATTTATGAAAATAAAATTTAATGTGTGGCGAGACAAAAAAATGAGTTTTACCGTTTCCAAAACTTTCGTTTGCAGAGCTCGGTAGAAAGCATCTACTCACTCGGCCATCTTGGCACGCCCCCCTGCTTATTGTACTGTTCCTTAATGCATTATTATAACATACGTATAAAGTTTGACGTTTCGTGTGTAATAAAAGCATGCCGTTTCGTGTCTAAGCAAATTACGCTCCAAAACGTTAGGTGGCGTTACTCGGTTTAGAACGTAAGCCCCGCCCCTCACTTCCGGTCCTGGCGCTGGTGTTCTGAAACTGGTGGTACTGCGCATAGACATAATAAATATTGTATTGTAAATTTGTATTGTATAATAAATAAAAAATGTATTTATTATGTCTATGGTGCTGCGGGTCTGCAGCTGGATACTATAGGATAGGCCTATTTCACAAAAATGGCCGTCAAGACCGGAAGTAGGGTAAACTCTTTTCCGGTGAAATTGCTAGCAGTTGCAGTCGGAGGACAAATGCGGACACTAAAAGCGGTCAGTCCTGTTGCGTACCTTTTTATGTTTCAACCCAAAGAAGAAACAACCCTATTTATCACTTCACAGCTTTCCATGTTTTGCTGGAACAACTGGGGAGAAGTTAAATCACGCCAGACACGTGTAAAGGAGGAAGCAGATGTTGAAATTGAGTGTTGATGCCGGGGTTCAGGAGTGATTATTATTTATTTTATTTTTCAAAATTAGGACATACAGCAGGAAAACAACATCTTCTGTACATCAATAAAGTCTATGGACAAATCACACATATGCCAGGGAGGTCAAGGGGTAATCAAAATTATAAAGTAAACAAGGGCAAAAGAAAAAAAGAGAAAGAAAAAAACATTCCTAAATAAATATCTTGTAACGCTTACAGAGGTCATATGTTTTAACAGCTTTTTTGTTTGTACACTCAGATACTGAGATAACATAGTGCTTAATGTTAGCAGCAAGTTCCAAAAAGCTAGGTTTTTTTTTTTTTAGGAATTTTGACTTGTGCAAATAAAATTTGGTAAAAAAATAAGCAAATTAACCACATAATACTCAGAACATACATTTTTGTCATGTTGAGTGAATCCAAACAATACATTTTCCCACCGCAATTCAAATTGAGGGTAAATATGGACAACAATAAATTGAGAAACTTTGCTCCAAAGTTTCTTGGTATGTGGGCAAGACCGAAATAAATGCACCAGTGTTTCGTTTAGCTCTTCACAAAAAGTACAGCTGATATCCAAGTCTTTTTTCAGTTTTTGCAGGTAATAGTTAGTGGGGTAAAACCTGTGAAGCATTTTGAATGAGATCTCTTTTATTTTGTTGGTTAAGAAAAACGTGTGTGGCAAAAGCCACACTTTTTCCCAACAAATATCTCCAACAAATGAGGACCAATATGATACAGCAGTGGGTGTAGTCCTAATATCCTGTTGAAAAAGTTGACGAACTGCCTTATTCTTACTTGTAGGTTGCAGTGAAAAACAGATCTTTCCAACAGTTGTTTCCTTCACATCCACCAGTGTAGGGGATCAACAAGTCCAATAGCACCTTTAAAAAGTGTGATGACAGCTGAAGGTATCGCATCGAAGATGATAGAGAAGTCCTTTGGTGAAATAGGGATCCCATAGTGATGAATAAATTCAATATAGTTATAGAGTTGACCAAGTTGGAATAATTGATTTACAAGCAAAATATTATTGTCAAACCACTGTTGAAAGAAGATAGATTTATTTTTGTACAAAATATATCTGTTGTTCCAAATATAAAACCTATGGGGAGTGAAGTTGTGCTTGTAAATTAGGGACCAAGCCCGAAACATTTGCTTATGAAACGAAGAAAGTTTGAGAGGAAGTTTTTCAATATTATAAGTGCATACCAACAAGAATTGGAGCCCACCAACTGAAGAGAAGACATAATGGGGAATAAAATTCCACAGACTGGTTGGGCACTTTAAATATAATCCAATTAATCTTGAACGTGTAATTTAAAGTAGTAAAGTTGAGAAAACTAAGGCCACCTTTACTGTACTCATTCATTATAACAGACTTTTTCAGATAATGATTACGATTTTTCCATACAAAATCATAAAGGATTTTATCTATAGTTTTACACATGTGTTGATCTATGTATAAAGATAGAGCATGTTACCCTTGATATTCCTTCTGCCTTCGAGAGTAAAATCCTGCCTTTCAAAGATAAGTCACGCAATAGCCACATGTTAAATTTCTTCTTCATTTTTTCAACAATGGGAGTGAGGTTATTCTTGCTTCTTTGGGGTTCATTTTTATCAATTACAATACCCAAGTAAGAAATAGAGCTTTTCACAGGAATATTAGCAATTAAATCAACATTACAATCTTTACGAGCCAGCAATTAAAATTTTTTAAGGTTTAAACGGAGACCATATGCTATACTAAAGACTTCTGTTATGTCAATAGCAAGAGGAACCTGGGAGCTGTCTTTTAAAAACAGTGTTGTGTCATCTGCCAACTGACTAATAATAACCGTCTTTCCAGCAATGGAAATGCCCTGCAAATTACTATTTTTAATATGTTCACATAAAAGTTGGGCTGTAAGTAAGAAAAGATAGGGAGAAATAGGGCATCCCTGTCGAATTCCACGTCTGATTTCAAATCTGGGCGAGGACCCATTTTTAAGCTTAATTGAGCCATTTGCATATAAAGTTTTGATTGCATCACAAAAGAAATTCCCAAAGCCAAACTTCTTGAGAGAATGATAAAGAAAATTATGTTCGACAGTATCAAAAGCCTTGAAAAAGTCTAAGAAAAATATGAAGCTGTCATCTGAAATTAAATATGAGTAATCAACTAAATCTAAGACTAACCTAATGTAATTGGAGATATGCCTCTTAGGCATAAAGCCTGATTGGGTTTCATCAATTATCGTATCTAATACTTTTTTTATTCTTCTAGCAAATATCAAGGCCAAAATTTTATAATCATTGTTCAAGAGGCCAATTGGACGCCAATTATCAATATATAGCAAATCTTTGCATGGCTTAGGGAGTAACGTAATCAAACCTTGAGTCATACTCCATGGTAAGGTTTTGGCTATTATACTTTCATTAAATACCTGCAGTAAGAAGGGTGCCATCTGCTGGGAAAACAATTTATAGAACTCAGACGACAGACCATCTATCCCAGGTGACTTGTTGTCTTTTAACAGATCTAAACACTGACTGACTTCTGCCAGGGATAAGGGGAGGTCACATAATTCCCTTTCCGAGTTGTCGAGCTTAGGGGTATTATGTAGAGAATCAAGGAATATCGAAGAACAATCGTCATCATATTCTGAGGTATATAAGTTTTTATAAAATGAGGAACAAAAATCAGATATTAAATGTTGATCATCACTTATAGAGTTGCCAATTTTTAATTCATTAATGGTATTCATCTTTATGTGAAATTTTTCCAGTTTGAAGAAGTATGAGGAATTTTGTTCCCCTTCCTCTAACCACCGTTTCCGAGACCTTATAAAAGCTCCTTCTGCCTTCTTTTTATACATTTTATCCAGACTCTCTTGTAGATTAAGCATTTCTACTTTTTCCTCTTCTGTTAATACGTCTGGTGATATTTGAGACATTATCGAAATGCCTGTGATAACTCTATGTTCCTCCAATTTTCTAATTTTAGCAAGTTTACTACCAAGCTTCCTAAGGTATTTTGCTGATTCATATTTAAATAATTCCCAATTAACACTAAAAGAATTTTCCACCACAGCCTTGTTAAAAAAAATTTTTATCAACTGTGGGATTTTTTGTCTAACCTCCTCTACTTTAAGAAAGAGAATTATTTAGTTTCCAGTACGTGGCTTTATAATCATTATCTGAAAATAATTTAATAGAGATGAATATTGCTTTATGATCGCTTAATGGACAGGGAAGAATGTTAACTGAGATATCCTGCTCTTTAATACTTTTTGATACTAACCAGAAGTCTATGAGAGAAAGTCTAGTGTTGTCTTTGTTACCCCAGGTAAACGAAACTACATCTGGTAATTTAACTCTCCATATGTCAGTTAAATCATACCTGTCCATAAAGAGCTTAAAATATGCATTTCTATTATTATCCCGTGTAGGTGGCCATCTGTCAATCTCAGAATTAAGCGTAACATTAACGTCTCCTCCAAGTAAAATGTGCGAGTTTGGGAATTTTGTTAGCCAAAACTTGAGTCTATTTTCTATGTTAGCAAATAATTGGATGTTTTCTAAATTAGAATTGTACCCGTAAATGTTGAAAATAATTAAAACAATCTTGTTGTAACCAACTACTTGGCAGATAAAATGCCCTTTTGGGTCTGTATCTGTGTGTAAAATGTCACCACTATATTTGTTCTTCAACGTTAAGACACCAGCTGATCTTTCTGAACAGTGAGAAAACCACAAATCATTCCCCCACTGAGATCTCCAAAAAGTCTCGTCATTTGAGATTGAGTGAGATTCCTGACAAAATGAAAATTCTGTGTTCAGCTGTTTAACAACTAAAAATAAGGCTTTACGTTTAGTTATATTTCTTAACCCCCTGGCATTTAAAGAAACTATAGACAATGAGATTTTCAAGAATAGAAAAGACTTATGAAGTACAACGGAACAATCAACAAACAAATGTTATACTGAGCACCAATGCACCTTAAAATAAAAATAGAGTTATACGGTGGAAACTTAAGAACATATTTGTTGTGATTCAGGAAAAGGAAAGACGACTAACGTATTAATTAAAATAGGATAACGTCTTTTAAATCGTTGGTCAGTAAGTATGAACTTTTAGGGAATATATATTGAGCTACATCCCACATAAAATTTCTTCACTAATCAAAAATAAGGATCAGGCTTCAAAACAAGGTAGTATAAAGGGCCAAGAGCCTGAAAAAACCTTTGGGTTAAGTGTCAAAATATAAAGTAATATTTTATCCAAAAATATGAGGAACGGGAAGGTCGTCTCATGGTTATTATTGCAGAGATTTAGAGCCACAAGAGTTCAGTTCTTCAAGTGATTTCCTTCCCATCGACAGAAGCCCGTGCACCAACAAAGGAGGCAGATTCTTCTTCACTACGTGCTTTACTCACCAACGGCCACATCTTCATCCTGGCCTTCTTGACAGGCTGAGGGAGATCTTCGACAAAGCGAAGCTTGTTATCACGCATGACGGGGTGATTGTTTGCCGCTTTCCATAGAGCATCTCTGTAGGATCTCTGGGAAAATCTGATGATTATTGCTCTCGGCCGAGAGCTGGCTGGTGTTAATTTACCAATGCGATGTGCGACGTCGATCGCTGGTGTCAATTTGTCATCTAGCAGAATACTCCGACAGAGCTCTGTAACCTTTTCCTTCACGTTTTCTGCCACTAGGCCTTCAAGTTCCACCTTCTTGAGTAAGTCTACAGTTCACACACGCGAGTTAGGCCACTTTTTTTTCTTCCTCTTTAAGTCGACCATCAACATTCCTGACTCACAGTTGTGTTTCTTTTATTTCACTGCATACAAAGTCCACAGTTTTCTTTAGCCCTTCAATTTTCATTGCGTTTCCATCGATTGTCTTGGAGTTTTCACTCACCAAAATTTTTATGGAGTCAGCCTGCTCCTTAATAAGCTGCGAAAGGGTAGTAATGACGATGTTATCTTGAGAAGTGGGTTCGTGTTTTGCATTATAGACGCTGGGGAATCACATGGAGTCACGGGTAACGGGGGAAAGCTTTCCTCCGACGTGGAGACCTCTACTGTCGACACTAGCATACTCGTGACACGAGGCTATCAGAGCGTTACTGTGCATCAGGGATGATGTTCTTCTTGCTCTTGTGCATCCTTTTCCTCTCAGGCAGTGACATTATGTTGTCCTCAAAGAAATAGGAGATAAACCGACATCAGAGGAATGCAGTTTTTCTTGAATTACCACCAAATTAAAACTTTTGTGCAGGAGCTCAGTAGTTACAAACTTACTCGGCTGCCATCTTGGCGTATTCGGGTTCTGGAGTGATGCCCTGACAAAACATGTTTATATTGCACTTGATTGTTATCCGATTTGCACGTCATGCACTTTTATTTATTATTATTAACTGTTGGCAATTTAAAATTGTTTGTAGAAGTTGTTTTCTGTAACTTTCTTTCCCTTTTTTCCTGGGTGCGCTTTGCCAGGCCTGCTGTTTACTTGTGTAAGCAAGGGCAGCTGTAACATTTATTAAACGTGTAGAATACTTTCCAAACCGTGACATATAGTATTATAAATTCAGACGTTTTTGATATACAAAAATAAACATATTAGAATAACTTTTAAAGTTGTGTAAACACGGAGCAGTTTTTCCCGTGAGTGGGACTGGAAAACCCGGAGTGGATCAGGAGCGGAGTGATGACAGCGCGCTTAGAGTGCAGAGCGGAACGGGCTTTTGCTCTACTCCAGGCTTTATCACATCCCCCTCAGCAGAGTGAACACCTCGTCCTTCCCATTCAAACTAAAATTAAGACATTTATTACACTATTTGAGAAATGTAAGCATATTTACGGCCTTAAAATTATGAAAAGTGAATTTCAGACACAAGGACAGGGGGAACCCTGATATTGACGGAAATCCGTCGTTAGACTCTCGTAGCGACGGATAACTTTAATCCCTGTATGATGAAGTGTATAACTGAATATAAAATGTATATATATTTTTTAATATATGAAAATTCCTTATGTAGCCTATTATTCAATATATTGTAATATATTAACACCATATATTATTCTGTATATTTTAAACCATTTATGCCTGTGAGCTGTTAAACCATTTCATATATTAATCATTTATATATAGGGAAATATATTTTCTTTTCATAAGGGGACCACAGACATTAAAATGTTATTTTGTAACATCATGATTTTTTTTTTTTTAAACATGCACTACTTCATGCATGTTTTTAGTCTAACCATTTTTTAATTATAGCAACGTTTGGTCAAATTCACTGTAAAGATGTACAATTCTTAGTTTCATTCATGGTGGTAACATGAAAAATGAGCCATAATCTAGTGGAAGATTGCTGCAATCTCCTGGGCAAACTAACACTTAATAACATGAATTTGTAACAAAAGCCACTAGATTTCACTCATAGCAATCAGACATCATTTCAATTTATTTATTATTGTGTTTAGATATAGTAACGTTAAATGTGAGCTTAGTCATCAAGTGTCATGCCATTTAAATGAATGGAACTTTTTTTTTAATGTAAGCAAACGTCAAGAATTTGTAACCTTTGTCCAATTTCAGCGATCTTTTCACAGCTCCCTGAAAACTATCAACAAAATGGACAACATCTGCTATTCTTACTTTTGTCAGATATATGAATGACTGAGAGAGAAAACAAGCTGTTCACAGTCCATTTTGAGAATGAATGGCAATCGTAGCGGGCGGCGGCGCGACCAGAAGTCTTTTTGTCGTCTGTGTCACTCTGGCGTGATTTAACGTCTCCCCAGTTGTTCCATGGAAACCAGCAAAACATGGAAAGCTGTGAAGTGATAAATAGGGTTGTTTCTTCTTTGGGTTGAAACATAAAAAGGTACGCAACAGGACTGACCGCTTTTAGTCTCCGCATTTGTTCTCCGACTGCAACTGCTAGCGCTTTCACCGGAAAAGAGTTTACCCTACTTCTGGTCTTGGTCGCCATTTTGTGAAATAGGCCTATGGGTTCCCTCGATCGAAAAGCTATGCATTTTTTCCCATAAGACTTTTGGAAAATCGCAAAAAATAAGATCTGTGTTCAACAAAGAGTTGTGACCCCTACACGTTTTGTCTATCAAGATAATCTATACAAGTTTAAAGGGACTATATGCAACTTTTCCCCCAAAATAAACGTAACAATAGCCTTTTTATTTTACCATTTATGACTCAAACATCTCCTGTTGAGCATACTGACACCTTGTCCGCTCACAGTGGGTGCACCTATAAGCCTGTATCCTAATGTGAAGTTTCTTTTGTTTAATATTCATTGTATTCTATTTTCACATCTTTTTGTTAAGGACTTTTATTTTGGTGTTGAGTCCTCAGAGAGAGGATGATGTAATGAGAAGCGGCAGTGCGGAAAAGAAAAAGAGTTAGAGAGTGAGCGAGCGAGGAGCGTGGTGTTGCTCTGCTCTCCAATTCTAACACTCTGCTCAATAAAAGTTGTCAGCCGTCCATATTTCGAGTCCATCGTCATTCTTGAGGTTAATCCACGGACAGTTAAACCCCACGCCTTACATTATTTGGTGGCAGCGGTGGTTGTCTCCGGCCTCTTTGGAGAAGTTGCTGTTGGACGGGTATGGTGACGAAAATGAACAATATGATATTTACTGCCCTGTCATCATAGAGACTGGATCAGTTGAACTAGTGGGTTAACTCAGAATGGAACGCGTTTTGCTTAACGTGTAACATTTTCATATACATGGACTGTATTCAGACGGACTATATTTATAACATTAGAGCAGCTTTATTGTTTTCACCATCGTGTGAGTTTTCTTTTCATGTACAGTTATTTGTTTATTTCGTTTATTTTGGTGGAAAAAAAAGAGTAAAAGAAGACGCCTGCATCTCGACGGTTCGAAGTTGGCTCATTGCCAGGATTTGACGACGCTCACTTTTATCTGAAACGTGTGCACGTCTCTCCCTCCTGTGGCGGCCTTCGGTAACTGCACATAGCCGAGAGTAAAAGGAGAAAGCACTGCAAATGAGACTTCTAAAATAGACTTATTAAGTGTTCATCTACTTTCTATATATACAGCCTCACTACAAAAGTCACAGTATAAGTCTAATTTGCAGATACTCTTTATCAACAAAAGACTTTGCTGGACTGAACTGGTTGGTACAACTGCATTGGCATTACTCTTTACAAACATGGCAGAAGACAATGTAACAACCCCACAAGTGCACTTCAGAGCTGTTTTACCACCAGACTTCACTGGGGATGGCAACGAAAGCTTTTCTCAATGGGCTCGTCGTTTTCAAGTATGCTGTGAGACCTCAGGTATGGACAAACCTCAGCTTGCCAAAGTACTTCCTTCAAGAGTGGCAGGTGCTGCATTCAGTTACTGGGATAGTTTGTCAGATGACATCAAAGCTGATTATGACAGTACATGTAACAAGATTGCTGCAGTTTTTGACCACAAACAGCTACTGAGAACTTTTCAAACATACATAAATGCCAGACCGCATCGGAGCAACGAGCCATTTGAAGTGTATGCTGCTGAATTGACCCGCCTTGTTCACCAGGCTTTTCCGGATTAGGGAGAATCTGCCATCAAAGGTGAAATTTTGCGACGCTTTATAGCTGGACTTGAACTTTCATTGCAAACTAAACTGTATGAGTTTGGTGTAACTACACTTGAGGATGCAATTACAATAGCTGGTCGGTGTGAGAGGGCATGTCACACAGTCCTCTCACACCGTCACTGAGCCTTTTCCACTGCCGACATCCTCTGCACCTGAACCTGCCAAGGTACACAGCCTCACAACTGAGTCTGCCAATATGCTCGCAGCGCAGCTCAGTGACCTCCATCTGAAAGTAGACAAACTTCAGTCTGTCGTGACTATGTTGACACAGCCTAAGCCTCATCACACCAGTGCTGTCTCACCTCCTGATCGTCACTTCACCTATCGTCAGAGATCACCTTCACTTGACAGGGTGAAAGACAATCACTATATGCCATCTTCTCGTTATCAACATTTCACTGCATCTGATGAGCCCCACTCCAGAGGAAGATCTCCTGTATGTTCCAGTAACAGTCATCGCAGACTACACGGGAGCCCCGGGCCAAGTTATCATCAGCAGCAGCAAGGGTATGATAGACCCTTACGATACGACAGTAGAGAGACTCGTTTTAGCCCTCAGCAGATATATACGGCATACAATGACTCAGTGCCTTTTCAACCCAGCTACAGGCATCAACTGAAAGATGACAGCAGCCCAGGTGAGAACCGAGATCGATGGAGGGATGAGCAGTATCACAGACGTCGCTCTCCAAGTCCACAACGACCCCATTCACGCCATGTACACTTCGTCGAACATCAGCATCCGGGAAACGAGTGGTAACTGGAGATGAGGGCCAATCTTCAGTTCAACTGTCAGCGGCCCATAGCAACAATGCAGTCACATCTTTGGACACCACACGCTGGACACCTTACATAAAAGGCCTCGTCGAGGACCAAGAAGTCAGTATTTTCCTTGACAACGGGCGCTGGTTTGTCACTCATCAGTGAGGCCTTACGTCAACGCATCCCTGCACTTAAACATCGCCCCTTACTGAAAAGTTTCCAGGTGGCACACACACTGACAGGACAACAGTTAGACATTTTAGGTTCATTATCTGTTACATTACGTCTGGGGTCACACATATTCAGTATGAACATGTATGTCGTGAGAGACTCTAGACAGGATGCTCTTCTTGGGTGGGACTTTTTCAAATGCATGGTGCCTCAATTGACACAGCCTCTGGTGCTTTTATGTTCAAAAATGACAAAATTTCTCTTCTCAGTTCCTCCCAAGCACTGCCTTTTTGCTGTAATGTGTTCCTGCTCTCACAGGTTTCAGTCCCCCCTTTGACAGAGATCGTTGTTCCTGCCTCTGTAGCATGTACCTCAGAAACAGGAAGCCAGGCTGCCTGTTCATTTACTCTTTCCTTGTCCTACTGAAGCTTCTAGTGCCTTTGCTGGCACCCCAGCAGAGTATGCTACGTCTGTCTACAGGAAGCTGCAGTTTGCATTCAAGTTGTGTCAGGAGAATCAGGAACATGCTCACGCACAGCAAAAAGCTCAATATGACAAAAAGGCCAAATTCATCACGTACAGTGTGGGAGACTTGGTTTGGCTGAATGATCCTGCTCATTCCCGGTGTAAACTGGCCCCATGCTGGAAAGGACCCTACATTGTAACACGAACTGTTCAGCCTGCCGATGGTAATTCTGTGCTGTATGCTATTCAGCCAAAAGGTTTTCCTGAAAAGACACCGCAAGTGGTACTTCATAATCGTCTTAAAACCTACCTGCCTTCTACATATCAGCTGGGGCGAACAGTATCCGATGGATCGTCTCCCATTGCACAGACTGGGGAAAAGGAAGTACCCCCCCCCCCCCCAATACTTCTAATTCTTCTACACTTGCTGTTCGAGAGAACTTGCCTTCTGTTGTCTTTACTGGAGAAGTCCCCAATCAGAGTCCAACTAGGACATTGCATTTGGGACAGTTACCACTGAGCCTAACTCAAAACACTGGACAGTTGAATGTTCCTCAACCTGATAATATGGAATATGTAACCTCAGAAGTAGGCTGTTCTACTGCTGTGGCTCCACGTGCTGTTCTAGACTCTAGACCGTTAGGTCGCAGGCCTGTCAAATTGCCTGCAAAGTTCAAAGACTATGTTGTGAAGTAAAAGAAAAAAAAATGTGTCCATCCTTTGCTTTATAACTTTTGCTGAAACCCTTGCATGTCTTGGACTACAGACCATTTTGTGTTTATTGAAACTTTTGGTTTTTGGTGCACCAATAATCTGCACAGTGCTTTGCCTGGTTTATTAAGGGCATTTGTTATTTTCTGTATGTTGAAAACGTGGACGTTTCTTTTCCCACGGGGTAACTAATGTGAAGTTTCTTTTGTTTAATATTCATTGTATTCTATTTTCACATCTTTTTGTTAAGGACTTTTATTTTGGTGTTGAGTCCTCAGAGAGAGGATGATGTAATGAGAAGCGGGAGTGCGGAAAAGAAAAAGAGTTAGAGAGTGAGCGAGCAAGGAGCGTGGTGTTGCTCTGCTCTCCAATTCTAACACTCTGCTCAATAAAAGTTGTTAGCCGTCCATATTTCGAGTCCATCGTCATTCTTGAGGTTAATCCACGGACAGTTAAACCCCACGCCTTACACTATTTTTCCTATTTTCTGTCAGGTCGGATTTTTCCCGCGCTGTCTGCGGATGTGACGTCAAGCGCGTTCATGTTAAACGTTTCAGATCACTCTGCCACCACCGCTAGTCAGCAAGTAGCCTACACTCGCAAACGTATCTCAAACAATATATGTATTTGACTGTTCTTCTGTAAACATAATGTTGACCTCCTTGCAGGCAGCAGATGACTTGTGAAGTGTGCACGCACGTACGAGCACTGCGAGCAGTGTTGCCAGGTCCGTATGCCTGCACTGTTTCCGCGGGTTGTTTGTGTAGTGCACGGGTTGACGTGATTGTTTTACTCACTGGAACATGATTGTTATCGGGGAAACACCCGGGAACGCTATTTGACTATTTTTAGCCGTGATTGGGTTAGTTTTGATGAGCAATTGGGCTGGTTTTGTTGTGCAGACCTGGCAACCCTGGCTGCGAGAGCGAGCAGAAAGGAAGAGCAGTTCTGTTTTTTGGCCACAGGTGTCAGTCGCGAGTTTAAATTTCAGAAAAACGCATATAGGCTCTTTAAAGGGGGGTGAAATGCTGTTTCATGCATAGTGAGTTTTTTACACTGTTAAAGAGTTGGATTACCATGGTAAACATGGACAAAGTTTTAAAAATGAAGTTGTAAGTTTGATGGAGTATTTCTGTTCCAAAAATACTCCTTCCGGTTTGTCACAAGTTTCGGAAAGTTTTTTTCGAATACGTAACTACGTGACGTCAGAGTGGGTGGAATTTCCTTATACGGGCCTTAAGGGCACTTCTCCTGGAAGGGCGCGCGCAGCTGTAGCCTAGAGCGTACGAGAGCGTCCATCAGACCGCTGTGCTCTGCTGCGTTGCAATCAAAACAATAGCACCAAAAAGTGTGTTTTTGGTTGCCAGGGCAAGACAACACTGCACAAATGTCCAAAGAACCCAGAGTTAAGGGACCTGTGGATGGATTTTGTTTTCCAGAGGAGCAACGGAGTTGCGCAAGTGTTCTTTTTTGTTCCCTTCATTTCGGCGGTAGCTGCTAATAGTTTTATAAACAAGGCACAGTTCGACGATTTGCAGATCGCCTAATACTTAAAGATGGAGCAGTCCCAACGATAAAGGTTCACGGAACCGCAGGCGGTGAGTAAAACTGCTTCAAATGTCTGTGTTGTTAACTATCGGCGTGTAAGTTAAGCACAGCAAGTAAACAACATGATCACGTACAGTTAATGTATCGATGGAGCATGCGATGTATGGTGTGTGTTTGTGTGTTTAGCTGGCCACTGTAGGTGTCAGTTTGTTTATTGTAAAACTAAATCATGTCCTCATAAACCACGAGTATGTCTGTTTACAACACATGCAAAAGCTTCGCGCGCTCCCGCCCACACGGCACGCCTCCACCCGCTCGGGTTTTTCCGGAAAGACTCGGTACAGCCTATTTTTCTTTTATAAATATAATAAAACTAAAGACTTTTTGGAGATATGAAGGATGCAATACTACTCTATAGGTACTCAAGATTAACATGAGATTGAGTGAAACTGAGTATTTCACCCCCCCCCCCCTTTAATCCAAAATGTATACATTTTGAAGCCTATATAAAGTTTAAAAACCACAAGCAGACACAATAAAATTTTAAAAAAACACAAGCAGGTTATAACAGGTGTGTTTTATGTCATAGATCAAAACGTGAAAATATTTAGAGGTCCACCCTATCTGCCCTAAATAGTATTGACAATTACTAATGTCACATACTATTTAGGACGGATAGTATGCGAATTAGGACTGGGCCATAGAATTTTATGGGATGAATACATAGTATCAAAATGATTAACATGTGCAAGCACTCTTAAATGAACTTGATACATGTTGCAGAAATGTTTTATCCATGCCTTTCAACTTGCGTGTGCAAAATTCAAAATTGAATGAATGTGTAGCAATTTGTACAAATAGAGACATTTTTGTGAATACAAATGTTTTCTTTTGTATCATAATTTGTGCATGCAACAAAGAAGATGTGCATGTGTGGATCAGGTGACGCGCGTGCATTCATTGAGTTCTTTTCTAGTCGATCTCATTTGATTCATTTGGATTTTGAGACTTTCTTTTTGCTGTTTTTAAGCATTTCACAACCCACACACAAACAACTACAAATGAATAGGCCTGGTGCTAATTATTAATGTGTGCACAACTACCCATTTATTTGACAAATTCACAAATGTGCGTCGCTACATTTAAACTAATACAATACAACTTGTGTGTGCAAAATCCAGAATCGCATGAATGTGCAGCATTTTGTACAAATAGAGACATAGTTGTTAATACAAAACCTCAATTTTGTATTAATGTAGGCCAGAATTTGTGCATGCAACAAGTAAGATGTACATTTGTGAATGAGGTGACACGCGTGCATTCATTGACTCGTTTCTGAGCCGATCCTATTTGATTCATTTGGATTTTAAGACTTTCATTTCACCGGTTTCGCCTTGCATGATCCACACACGCACGCACGCACGCACGCACACACGCATGACGTATTACAGCAGTACGTAATATGCAAGTTACCATGTAACGGTCAGTGACATCATCACTTTGTGGAATGATATCTATATCGGTTGGATCGGTTCCATATGATATAATTAGATCGAGTGTATGATTAAGACGATGAGTTGGTCCGGTGACGTTTTGCTTGACCCCGAAGGAGTTTAATAAAACTGTAAACGCAGCCCCTAACGCATCATTTGAATTATCTACGTGTATGTTAAAATCTCCAACAATTAATGCTTTATCGACGTTGACCAAAAGATCTGATAGAAAATCAGCAAACTCTTTTAGGAAATCGGCGTAAGGCCCTGGAGGGCTATATACTGTAGCCAATGCTAGAGATAATAGGGATTTTTTTCTTACATCTAAGAGCGTAACATTTAGCACAAGTACTTCAAATGAATTAAACCTATGACGAGTTTTCTGAGTAACATTAAGGATATCTCTGTAGATTGTTGCAACACCGCCGCCACGACCGATCAGACGGGGCTCATGCTTATAACAGTAACCTGGTGGAGTAGACTCATTTAGAGCGAAATAATCATTTGGTTGAAGCCAGGTTTCAGTAAGGCACAGAACATCGAAATTATTATCTGTGACCATTTCATTTACAATAACTGCCTTAGGTGTGAGAGATCTAATGTTTAGAAGACCTAGCTTTAGAAATTGTTTTTGTTCACTAATAGCGATATTTTTTGTTTTAATAACAATTAGATTTTTTCTAGATCCCGTAGTAGATTTATTATTTGATCTTAGTAAACGAGGAATAGAGACAGTTTCTATGCAATGTTCTACACTAGTATTAATATCAATTAAATTGGTGCAGTAGAGACTGTGATTTGGATTTTTGGTTACTAGTCAAACGGTATTTAACATCTTGGAGATGTTATCCGACAGAAGATCTGCCCCGATTCTACTTGGGTGTAAGCCATCAGCACGGAAGAGCCTCGGTCGCTCCCAAAACAGATTCCAATTATTTACAAAGAGCAGTTTCTGCTCATTGCACCATGACAATAACCATTCATTTAGCGCGAATAATCTACTGAACTTTTCATGCCCTCGTCGGTACGTAGGAAGCGGTCCCGACACAATAATCGATGTTTCAGGCGATGTGCTGCGTACCGTATCGATAAGGCTCCTGAAGTCTTTCTTCAGAACCTCCGTCTGTCGCAGCCTAGTGTCGTTAGATCCCGCGTGCAGCACAACAGCTCCGACGTGCTCGTCACCGTTCAAGATCTCAGTTACCCGCGCAGTGATATCAAGAACACGAGCACCAGGAAAGCAATGACTGTGCACCTTACTTTTACCTAACGTAGCGTGGACGTGTCGGACGGTGGAATCGCCGATGATCACAGCATCGCGTTCCGTTTCACGAAGAGGGGAGAAGCGGTTCTGAGTGGAGATCTCGAAAACCGGGGGGGGGGGCGAAAAGATTCTTGTCCTGGCTCGCGGCTTCCGTGGAACCACCCAGGCTCCGTGGTGGTGTGTTGAAACCGGAGTGAATGAAACCATGGCTGATCGTGACTTGGACGCTCGGGACCGATGCTGAGAAACGCACGGAGTAGCGCATTGCATGTTCAATTGTATCGGTTACTAAGTTTTAATATCACCGTCTTACTGCATTGACGTTAAGCTTTTTCGTAATATTCACGTTAATGGCATTTCCTTCCTGAGCCTGTTAAAAAGAAAAAAACTTAACATGAAATTCTGCAGTTGCGTTTAACTTTGCATGGGTAGGGGAGAGCAACCGGTCCGAGAGCGCAGTAAAGTAAGTTTTAGGTTTGATATTCGCCGCATTTTCTAAAGGGACCATCTGCAAATTCCACTCACAGTCAAAAAAATATATAAATGTCCAGTCATTCATTCAAATGAACAATGCAAGGTTACAGTAAATGCCTGGTGGACAGACTGACTTAGCCTACTGTATGTCCATCCAATATCTCGATTGAACAGTAATAAATTAATTACTGTATATATTTTTTTTCTATTCATGTTCCAAAGGTTGTAGTACGTTCCTAGTGATAGTCAGGTGAGATTTTGCATTATTGATCTGTAGTACCAAAAACCCTTTTGGTGAATTACAGTAATCTTTTTATAAAAAAGTAATTGTTTACTGTAAATTGGCTACATGAAGGGAGGTATTGGGACAATTTCACCTGTAGTAAGCCAGTCTAGTCACTAGGAACATACTACAACCATTTTGAACATGAAAAAACCCTTTTCAGAATCAGAATCAGAAAGAGCTTTATTGCCAAGTGTGCTTGCACACACAAGGAATTTGTTTTGGTACTGAGGCTTCCAGTGCACATATACAGATACAACAAGAAACATAATTTACAACAAGAAACATAATACAAATTTTAAGAATAAAATATAAAATATAAAAATATGAGAATAAAGTATCACAGTTGGGTTTAGCCAGAATAAACATTTACAGATTTACAGATTATGAACAAATTTACAGTGTTTTGAATATTATAAATAAATAAATATACATGTAAGTGTCACCTGAGTTGTAAGTTATTGCATTAAACAGTGGGGGTATTGCACTTAAAGGCATATGCCTTGGGAGGTGTGTTATTATTGTACTTTTCTAATATGTGAATCGTGTAACCTATAGGCTCCTCACTTTGCATAATGTTATTTTGGTCCTGCAAAATGAATATTAAGAAAACAGTTCAAACAGGTGCGTCCAGGGTGAGTGGAGTCTGTGATGATTTTACCTGCTCTCTTCCTCACTCTGGAAGAGTACAGGTCCTGGAGGGTTGGCAGGGGGGCACCAATGATCCTCTCTGCAGTCCGAACTGTCCGCTGTAGTCTCCTGATAGTGCCCAGGAACCTGAATGACTCCACTGCTTCCACAGTGCTGTTCATGATGGTGAGTGGGGGGAGTGCTGGGCTGTTCCTCCTGAAGTCCACGATCATCTCCACTGTTTTGAGCGTGTTCAGCTCAAGGTTGTTATAACTGCACCAGACAGCCAGCTGTTCAACCTCCAGTCTGTAAGCAGACTCGTCACCATTTCGGATGAGACCGATGACAGTGGTGTCGTCTGCAAATTTCAGGAGCTTGACAGTGGGGTCTTTAGAAGTGCAGTCGTTAGTGTACAGGGAGAAGAGCAGTGGGGAGAGAACGCACCCTTGGGGGGCGCCAGTGCTGGTGGTGAGAGTCCTGGATGTGTGTTTCCCCAGTCTCACGAGCTGCTGCCGGTCCGTCAGGAAGCTGGAGATCCACTGACAGATCGAGGATGGAATGGAGAGCTGGGTCAGTTTGGCTGTGAGAAGATCAGGCATGATGGTATTGAAGGCCGAACTGAAGTCCACAAAGAGGATCCTTGCATAAGTCCCAGGTCTGTCGAGATGTTGCAGGATATGATGCAGTCCCATGTTGACTGCATCATCCACAGACCTGTTTGCTCTGTAAGCAAACTGAAAGGGATCCAGCAGGGGTCCAGTGATGTCCTTCAGGTGGGCCAACACCAGTCTTTCAAACGACTTCATGACCACAGACGTGAGAGCGACAGTTCTGTAAACATTAAGTCCAGTGATTTTTTTTTTTTTGGGGACAGGAATGATAGTGGAGCGTTTGAAGCAGCAGGGAACTTCACACTGCTCCAATGATCTGTTGAAGATCTGCGTGAAGACCGGGGCCAGTTGGTCAGCGCAGGCTTTTAAACAAGCAGATGAGATGCCGTCTGGGCCTGAGGCTTTCCTTGTCTTCTGTTTTTTGAAGACTCGGCTCACTTTTGGTGTAATTCACTTTTGGTGAATTACATTATTTTTCTGCAGAATACTACATAGGCTACATGAAGGGAAGTATTTGAAAATATCTGTTTTTTTAAATATTAAAAGTTATTTTAATTAAAAAGTATACGTTTTAACGCAGATAGTGGAATTGGCAGACGTTCCCTTGTGCATCATGAGCTGTGGTAGCGCGTCAAAGCATTCTCATGTAGGCTATGCAGCTATACCACCTACATAGTAGCCTACGTGATTTTCAATTAATATTTAATGTCGATATACAATGGTTGCATACTGTTAAAACTCATCGTGCTATAGTAAGACTATATAACTGTCAGAGATCAGGAGACACAGAGTGGTAAGTTTGCAACGTTTATTGACAAGGCGCAATGGAGAATGGCAGGTGAGTAGTTAGCAGATAGAGATCTGCGGGATATGTAAACAGTCACTGATAAATGTCTCTTATCTTGTAGATGATCGTAGAGAAGGATGATGGTTGTTGAACCCAGAGTAGCGGGAACAGGACGATGAAGATTGGAGTCAGGTAGGATACGGGTAAGTAGTCTCTTTGTAGTAGCGGGAGTCTGTAGTCGAGTGCTATACAAGCTTTGGAATTTAAAAATGTCTGTTTTGTTCTGTTTTGAAAATGTCTGCTACAATGTGTAGTCATAAAAAATAAGCCTATAGTATTAACGCAACTGCGAAATTTCATGTTAAGTTTTTTTCTTTTTAACAGGCTCAGGAAGGAAAAATGCCATTAATGTGAAACGTTGCGCGTCGAGTTCATATAGGCTCTTGTCTGTAGGCTATATAGTTTTCCTCCCATAGAGCCTATTATTACGAAAAAGCTTAAAGTCCCCGTGAACCAGAAGTTGCAAACGACTTTTCTCCAGTGCTGTGACGTATTTTCGAGAGAAACGGAATACTAAACGAGGCAAAATAGTGAGCGTGGCTTTTTTTTCCAACTAGCACCTGATTGGATCTAGAAAAATGCACCTCCTCGACATCTCTCCTTTCACACGCCGTGTGCCTGTCTATTGTCAGTTGGAGGGGCGTGATTACGGATGTTAAACAGACACCCAAACCGTCAAGCCTACGTCATCAGGGTCAGGTCCTCCAAGGCAGAGGGGAGGGGCATTTTCAGATTTTGATTAAAGATTACGAAGCCAAAAATTTTTTTTGTGGCATGGATGAATTGTTCACCACAAAACGATCAATTTAGGCAAACAAAGTAAGTATGTTCAATTTTGATTTCATGGGGACTTTAACGTCAATGCAGTAAGACGGTGATATTAAAACTCAGTAACCGATACAAATACAATTGAACATGCAATGCGCTATTGCACGTGAAGCGTTTTATAATGGCTTTCTATGTGTGCTGTTCATAATCTGATTGATTCTATAAAGTATACTTTATTAATAAGGTAGTAGGCCTATACTGTGTACTAAATTTGGTGCTTCAATTTAATATCACTCACATTATGCGTTTTAAATGGGGATCACGATTACGCTGCCGTTGTCTGTTTTAGCAGAATACTGCCATCTAGTGGTAGCAGGTTTTCTCAGACAGTGTGTGTGTGTGTGTGGATCGAGCAAGGCGAAACCGGCGAAAGGTAAGGTAAGGTAAGGATACTTTATTAATCCCTGTAAGGGGAAACTCATTCGCCACCATTGTACATTACAGACACCACAAATAAATAAACATTAAAAGACAACAACAATCACTACAAGAAATTACACAATTTCATTAAACAACCTAACTGCATTCGGAATAAAATACCTTCTAAATCGCTCTGTAGAACACAGAGGCATTATCAATCTTCCACTAAATGAGCTCCTAAGTCTACTAAAGGTACAATGTAGTGGATGACCTTTATAACACATAATAATTTTTAATTTTGCCCTTGTTCTCTTTTCCACAGTAGGCTAATCTCAATTGAATCAGGATTAAGGCCAATAACCGAGCCTGCCTTTCTAATCAATTTATTAATCTTATTTCTATCATCTATAGTGATACTACATCTCCAACAGAGCACTGCATAAAACAAAACACTAGCTACGATTCCCTGATAAAAAACATAAAGAAGTTTCCTACTTACTCCAATAGAACTCAACTTCCTCAGAAAGAATAGTCTTGATTGCGCCTTCTTAAAAACAGCCTCACTATTCTTCTTCCAGTTCAGTTTACTGTCCAGATGGACACCAAGATAAGACTGAACAATCTCTACTTTCTGACCATTAATAATGACCATTCTTTTTTTCTTCTAAAATCAACGATCAGTTCCTTAGTCTTCTCCACATTCAATTTTAAGAAGTTTTCATCACACCATCTAACAAATAACTCAACCTCTCTTCTATAGTCCGCATCATTGCCTTGATTAATTAAACCTATAAGGGCAGTATCATCCGAAAACTTTTCTATACAACATGAATTTTGAGTGTGCCTGTAGTCAGCTGTATACAAAGAAAAAAGAAATGATGATAAAACTGTGCCTTGAGGGGCCTCTGTTCTAGTTAAAATGATGTCAGACATTTTATCACCCAGCCTAACAAACTGGGGTCGACGTATAAGATAATTCAATACCCACATAATAGTTTTACTATGTAGGTTACATCTCAGCAATTTATCAGCTAAAACATGAGGTTGAATAGTGTTAAAAGCGCTAGAAAAATCAAAAAACATAATCCTAACAGAACTAGAAGTTGTTTCCAAATGATTATAAATATTATGCAACATAAAAAGTATGGCATCATCTACTCCCACACCTTTTTTATATGCAAACTGTAACGGATCGTGGAAATCTGACAACTGTCTACCCAGATAACCAAGGATAATCCTCTCAAAGCATTTCATTATTTGTGACGTCAAAGCAACGGGTCTTAAATTGTTTAAAATGAAAGTCTCAAAATCCAAATGAATCAAATAGGATCGGCTCAGAAACGAGTCAATGAATGCACGCGTGTCACCTCATCCACAAATGTACATCTTACATGTTGCATGCACAAAATTCTGGCCTACATTAATACAAAATTGAGGTTTTGTATTAACAATGTCTCTATTTGTACAAAATGCTGCACATTCATGCGATTCTGGATTTTGCACACACAAGTTGTATTGTATTAGTTTAAAGCTACACTGTGTGATATTTAGCACCATCTATTGGTGAAAAGGTATATGACCATCCAGTGAATATTATTTTCTGTTCCTCTCAATTCCGATTTCGTTTTAACTCCTACGGTGACCAATGTAGTCCAGTCTCAAGCAATCCCCCTCTTCACATTCAACACGGTGCCATCGAGTGTTAAAACGCGAAAGGCGAAGCTTGAATTGTCCCTCTTTGGCTAATGTACTTTCAAGATGGAGGGGCAACATGGCGACCGACATAGGAACCCCTCACCCGTATGTATTTTTAATTGCATATTATACACTCACGAGATTACTTTATTACTTGAACGAAGTAAATATACATTAAAGAGCACATATATTTTTGAAAGAACTAAGTGTTTTTAGCAAAGAATAAACTAAAAAAGTTACACAGTGTAGCTTTAAATGTAGCGACGCACATTTGTGAATTTGTCAAATAAATGGGTAGTTGTGCACACATTAATAATTAGCACCAGGCCTATTCATTTGTAGTTGTTTGTGTGTGGGTTGTGAAATGCTTAAAAACAGCGAAAAGAAAGTCTCAAAATCCAAATGAATCAAATGAGATCGACTCAGAAAAGACGTCAATGAATGCAAGCGCGTCACCTGATCCACACATGCACATCTTCTTTGTTGCATGCACAAATTATGATACACTAATACAAAAGAAAACATTTGTATTCACAAAAATGTCTCTATTTGTAGAAATTGCTACACATTCATTCAATTTTGAATTTTGCACACGCAAGTTGAAAGGCATGGATAAAACATTTCTGCAACATGTATCAAGTTCATTGATAAGAGTGCTTGCATGTGTTAATCATTTTGATACTATATTCATCCCATAGAATTTAGGGCGAGGGAACCGGAAGTGCTAAAATGCTAACTCATTTCTGCGTTTTGGCCTACAAAGTGACCTCATAACTTCGGCACTCTAGAACAGGTGTTCTGACGGAACACCATACCCATCAGAATGGGATACCTTCGGTTAATGCGCATGGGCAGCAGTGGAATTTGTGGAATTGCGCATGCGTTAAATTTAAACCATCATTTCAGCATACCAAAGATTACAAGCGGTAAGTGTTGGTGTATTATATCGCATAATATATATAATATCATATTATAACTGTATTTTTTTATTAAACCAGGGGCTATCAAAACAGCATACCCTTCACAAACACTGGTATGCTTTTTTGACAAAGTAGGCTACATTGACAGACCCTGCTATAAAACTCAACTTCCGGTATGCTATTCTGACAAAGTATGCTACAGCCTCCCCTATCCAAGTAGGGCTCGCAGAGGCTTCTCCCCCATATAGCCTAGCTGTTTATGGGCGTATTTGTTGAGCGTGTGGTGTTCGTTGGTAGGTGGCGCTGTAGGCTGTATCTGATACAGGAAGATTCCATAGGGATAGTGGTGGGCAGATCGAGGCTTCGTGAAGCAATGAAACAGTTGAACCAAATGGTCCATATTGTTTCGAGGCTTCGAATCAATCCGACACCCGTCTCAACGGTGACACCTAGTGGTCACTTGCAGGTGTTGATCTGAAACAACCTTGACGAGCCATGAAAATTTTTTTTTTTTTATTATTGCACTTTTCTAATATGTGAATCGTGTAACCTATAGGCTCCTCACTGTGCATAATGTTATTTTGGTCCTGCAAAATGAATATTAATAAAATAAATCAAACCACAATGTCTCACTTTTTTACATATTTTTATTCAAAAATATGAATTTCTCTGCTGTGGAAGGACTTAAGCTGGTCGCACACCGAACGCGCAGCTCAGCGCCACGCCGCGCCACGTCTAGGACAACTCTCACCTGAAGATCTGATAACATCAGCAATTTTCTGATTTCTTTAAATAAATATAAAACTAAATGTATATTCCAGCACAGGGCTAAGTCCGTATATACATTACTACTATTTGAGACACATAAATGTAAATTTAATATATAACTATGTAAATGGCGCCGTGTGGCGCTGCAGGATTTTGAACACGGTCCAGAGCCGTTGCTGGGCGCCGCGGACAGACGCCGCCGGTGTGTGTACTCTCATAGAGAATAATGTGTTCGAATTTAAAAGACCTGGCGCTGCGTGGCGCGGCGCCGAGCTGCGCGTCCGGTGTGCGACCCCCTTTAGCCTACTTCTTTTTTTAAAGATAATTTCTCCAGCCTTTGAAAAAATCCTCTCATAAGGGACACTTGTTGCTGGCATGCAAAGATATTTTTTAGCTAGGACATACAAATGAGGAAAGATTACTGCTCTATCTTTCCAGTAAGTTAGTGGATCATGAGTTCTGGGCAAATATACGCATCGTTGATGTTTTTTTTCACTTCCACTGTTGCATCAGCTGTAGCATTGTGTATCATCTGGGTTTGATGGATACGAGTATCAAAAAGTTCCCATAAACCATCCTGTGTTTCTACTGGTGTTGATGGTGATGATGATGATATTGACATTTCTGGCTCTGAATAAAATGAAAACAGCAATTTGTATTCACAAGTTTTTAGATTTGAGTCTTATATACAAAGTGACACATGATTTGGCCCCAGCTCCTCTGGCTGAGTTCATCAGCCAAAGAAACCGCTATGAGCGCGTCACTCGAGGCTCTGCCAGAGGGGACTGTGTCGTCCCTCTGCGCAAGAGTGCTTGTAGTCGCTCGGCCTGGTCAGTGAGGGGCGCTGCTGAATGGAATTCTATACCTCAGGAGGTTAGACAGCTCAATACTTACAAGGCTTTTACAAAAAACGTGAAAATTTGGCTCATTAATAATTATGTATGCCAACATTAAAAGCCAAGCCTATTGAGCTGTCTCATATATTTAATATATTATAGCCAGTTTTCAGTTTTCATCCAACGACCCATCATCAGTCTGGAATGGCCTGAAGAACATCACCAACTACAAGTCACCATCCCCCCGATCTGTGGACAATCAACACCTGGCTGATGATTTAAACTCATTCTACTGCAGATTTGAAAAGCCCTCATTCACACCACTCACCGGCTCTGACCTGCACTTCACACATCCACCATCACCTCCTACACCCCCTCCCCTTCCTTCCTCCTGCCATCCAACCTGAGCTTAAGGTCTGTGTGGAGGACGTGAGCCGAGTCTTCAAAAAACAGAAGACTAGGAAAGCCTCAGGCCCAGACGGCATCTCATCTGCTTGTCTAAAAGCCTGCGCTGACCAACTGGCCCCGGTCTTCACGCAGATCTTCAACAGATCATTGGAGCAGTGTGAAGTTCCCTGCTGCTTCAAATGCTCCACTATCATTCCGGTCCCCAAAAAAACCAAAATCACTGGACTTAATGACTACAGACCTGTCGCTCTCACGTCTGTGGTCATGAAGTCGTTTGAAAGACTGGTGTTGGCCCACCTGAAAGACTTCACTGGACCCCTGCTGGATCCCTTTCAGTTTGCTTACAGAGCAAACAGGTCTGTGGATGATGCAGTCAACATGGGACTGCATTATATACTGCAACATCTCGACAGACCTGGGACTTATGCAAGGATCCTCTTTGTGGACTTCAGTTCGGCCTTCAATACCATCATGCCTGATCTTCTCACAGCCAAACTGACCCAGCTCTCCATTCCATCCTCAATCTGTCAGTGGATCTCCAGCTTCCTGACGAACCGGCAGCAGCTCGTGAGACTGGGGAAACACACATCCAGGACTCTCACCACCAGCACTGGCGCCCCCCAAGGGTGCGTTCTCTCCCCACTGCTCTTCTCCCTGTACACTAACGACTGCACTTCTAAAGACCCCACTGTCAAGCTCCTGAAATTTGCAGACGACACCACTGTCATCGGTCTCATCCAAAACGGTGACGAGTCTGCTTACAGACTGGAGGTCGAACAGCTGGCTGTCTGGTGCAGTTATAACAACCTTGAGCTGAACACGCTCAAAACAGTGGAGATGATCGTGGACTTCAGGAGGAACAGCCCAGCACTCCCCCCACTCACCATCATGAACAGCACTGTGGAAGCAGTGGAGTCATTCAGGTTCCTGGGCACTATCATCTCTCAGGACCTGAAGTGGGACAATCACATTGACTCCATTGTGAAAAAGGCCCAGCAGAGACTGTATTTCCTTCGCCAGCTGAGGAAGTTCAACCTGCCACAGGAGCTGCTGATTCAGTTCTACTCAGCCGTCATTGAGTCTGTTCTATGCACTTCCATCACTGTCTGGTTTGGTTCAGCTACCAAATCAGACATCATGAGACTACAGCGGACAGTCCGGACTGCAGAGAGGATTATTGGTGCCCCCTGCCAACCCTCCAGGACCTGTACTCCTCCAGAGTGAGGAAGAGAGCAGGTAAAATCATCACAGACTCCACTCACCCTGGACACCACCTGTTTGAACCGTTACCGTCAGGACGGAGACTCAGATCACTGGCCACAAGAACATCTCGGCACAGGAACAGTTTCTTCCCACAGGCCATTTCCCTTCTGAACAATTAACATATCTCCCAAGGCATATGCCTGTAAGTGCAATACTCCCCCCAAGTGCAATACTTCCACTGTTTAGTGCAATATCTCCTAAACTCAGGTGATTTTATTTATATTTATTCATACTATTCAAATACTGTAAATATGTTCATAATCCGTAAATGTTTATTCTGACTAAACCCAACTGTGGCCTTATATTTTATTTTTTATTTTATATTTATAGTATTTTCATATTTTTTTATAATTTTATTTTTAGATTTTGTATTACTGTTTCTTGTTGTATTTGTATCTGTATGTGCACTGGAAGCTTCAGTAGCAAAGAAAATTCCTTGTGTGTGCAAGCACACTTGGCAATAAAGCTCTTTCTGATTCTGATTCTGATTCTTTTTGAAAATGTGTTTTTGTGTGTCTTATTTAGGGCTGCCCCCAAATAGTCGACTAAATGTTAGTCGATATGAGGAGGGCTTGGTCGAATACATTTTCATTAGTCGGTTAGTCGCAAAAAAAAAAAAAAAAAAAATTCACGTGAAACAATTACGCAATCAGGGGCTGCGCAGTCAGTGTATGACATGACATCAAAGTAGAGCCCTGCTGCACGGGCCTCAAAATGATACACAGCCTGCTCTATGTTGCAGTCAGTAAAACAGATATGTTTTCTTCTCAATGGCAAAGTATTTACCGGTAAGTTTATTTTCATTTCTTTATAAAGTTAATTAAGAAAAATGTTTTTTTTTGTTTTTTTTTTACGACGACAAAGCAGACGACAGCGAGTTAAACATGTTTGATCCATTTATAGCCTCTCAAATCAACACTTTACTTGGCTACTATAAAATCAATAGATATAATACAACTTAAGCATATCACACAGACAATTAACGTTTAATATTGTCATTTTTGAAAAGCTGAGGCAAACTGCTCTGCTGCTCAGTCGCAACAGCGCGCGCAACGTTAAATGAGTTTACACAATACAATGCAGATAATGCAATAAACAAATCAAATAAATTACATTAAAAACAAACATGCAGGTTATCTTACCTCAAAAATCAAATCTTCACTACAGAACATGGCCATTTCTCCCAATAGTTTCCAACAGACTCATGAAAATACAGTCCAATCAAACAAAAAACAACCTCCTAACATGGCTAAGAACAGTCTCAGAGCATCGTGAAGAAAAAGCACAGCATCCACAGTGGAAGGTTTTAATCCAGTCGTACTTTTTCCAGCTGCGCTGAAGTCACGCACACTACCGGGACACTAAAAGACACGAATCTCAGATCGCGCAGCCGGGAAACCTGTGTGTGTGCGTGAGCGTGAGCAGACTGTCATGTGTCAATCATGTCAGTGTGATAGGTTATAAAACGTCTTTCAATCGTCATCTTCTCATATTTAATGTTATTTAATGTCTAAAATAGAGATAGAGAGATCAACGAGATCTCGTGCCTCGCGGTATACCAAAGCGCTCTTGTGGGAGAGGTGTCTGGCTGATGCTAATAATTATGTCAGGAAAAAAGAACGATTATTCGACTAATCGCTAAAATGCAGGAGTGTTAGTCGACTAGGAATATCTTTAGTCGGGGGCAGCCCTAGTCTTATTATTGTAACAGGTACAGTGTACCCTAAATTATCTTCTAGTGTTATTTATATTGTAGTTATTTTGTAGTCAATTTGCCATAGACTTGTCAATGTATTTTCTTGTTTGTATTGTAATGCTTTTTTTTACATCTTGGCCAGGGGACTACAGATGAAAAATAGCCTTTTGGCTAATTCTGGCTTTTTTAACCATGCTTATTCATGCGTTTTATGAAATTGCACTGTCCCCTTTTAAATAAACCAATAAATCAAAAAAATCAAATCAAATTAGTAACAAATGCTAAACTGACGGCATATATGAAGTATATATTACATTAATCAGATTACATAACATAACACAGACTGAAATTGCTCACCAGGATTTGTGTTTGAACGCATCAGTGAAGCACACTCCAGTGTTATGTGCTTTTCAGCGTCCTGGGCTTTGGGAGCATTTCCAGATGCCATATTTTTTAACCTTGGGTCCAGCAGTGTAGCCAGTGCCAAGGCTCTAAAACTCTCATAACCTTCACATCTAGACTGCATGCCTTCTTGCAGTTGTGAGCCTATGAGCCAAAACAGGAGAAAAAAATATATAATAATGACAATAATATTATGGCCAATTACATGGTCATTGTGGCCTGCCTAATTGTACAGTTGATTCCTGCGTTGCATTTCACACACACACACATCTCACTTTATTTGGGGTTTCTAAATGGAAATGCTCCCACAGCACAGATGTACGGCATCTCTTCTGGGGAGCCTCCATTTTATCTATCTATCCAAATCTATCTAGATATGTATCTCTAATCTATCTATGTAATTAGATATATGTATCTACAATCTATCTATGTATTTAGATGTATATATAATATGTATCTATCATCTATCTATGTATTTAAATATGTATCTATAATCTATATATCTATAATCTATCCATGTATTTATATATGTAGCCTATCTTTAATCTATCTATATATGTATCTATCTATCTATTAATCTAGCTGTCTATATATACTTATATCTATGTATCTATTAATGTGTCACTATATGTATCTGTGTCTCTAGCCTATCAGTCAATGTGTTATGTAAATTTAAATGTAAGCCTAAATATAACTAAACAAATCGCACTATAAATGTCACTTTCACAATATCACCCAAAATCCGCTATCTCAAAATCAAACTCACAAAAACCCACGAGGTCAATATGCGTTGATTTCACTTTTATACAGATGTGCAATTGTGTGGTCTGTTTCCGACCGTGTCAATCAAACGCTGAATCGGCGGACCACACCTGATGAAACACTAATGCTGCGTTCCAAACCGCATACTTCCCTACTATTTAGTATGGGAAAAAGAGTAGGCGAGCGAAAAAGTATGTATGAATCCAAAAGAGTAGGCGAGAATTACCTGGGTGACGTACTAATTATCGCGAGATTCGGACTTAAGTGCGTTCGAATATGCCTACTTTCCTACTATATAGTAGGCGAAAACAGTACGTGAAAGAAGCAGTACGTTCGAAACATCAGTATTCATAAAAGAGTAGGCGAGAAGTTCCCGGATGGCTTACTGCTTCCGGCCCGATTTTTGAGTGCAGTCCGATGGGTACTCTTCTATCCCAGGAGGCCACGCGAGAGGATACGTCATATAAAAGAAGAAGAAGGATAGGTCATACTCGAACATGACGCCGGACGAAATGATGACGGACGAGTGTTTTCAAATGTGAGTAGCCTATTAGATATTACAAATCAAATGATCGCATGTGTTGAAGTACTGTACAGTAAACTGTTGAATTGTTGAAGGTGTAAAGACGCTATATAGTATGGTAAATTTATGATTTTGCTGTAAATCACATTTTATTGTATAGCTAACAGAGGAGCTCCAGTAAGGACACATACGTCTCCAAACTGGATTTGCATACATTTTAAACCGTATGCATCTTAAATAATTTCTAAATGTCTATTTAATATCTGGTAAGAAAAACTAATATAAGAATTGCATATTTCTACGTCTAATAGATATGAAATAGACTTCTGAGTTACGTGTACTATTGTTTAAGATAATTCACTGTTGTCAACACTGTTTTCATTAGACAAATGTGCTGTAAATAATTTTATATAATATTTGTGCATTTTTGTAGGATCTGAAATGTCTACAGACTGGTGTGGGTGTGATATAGCCTAGTGGATTTTATCTTTATTGTCTTTTTTTTTTAAATGCATTGTAGAATTTGTAAATGTTATTTATCTAATATATTGTTGACATTGCTTAAATGCTTATTTAAAAAGAAGAGTGTTATGTCCATTTATTAAATTATGTTCGCTTAGCATACCAGCTAGTAGCGCGCGCCCGTGATGTGCTTCGTTCAAGAGTAAAAACGACGACCAGGAAGCCGTCACTGACTGAAACGCTCGTTTTATTTATTCTTTTATCTTTTTAGACTGGAGCCCAAAGCTGAATCCTGGAAACGGTCCCATGGATGAGTCCCTTCACTCCATCTGCCCTTATGAGACCCTCCATCACTCTATCTGCCCTTACTGCAGATTGTGAAGTGCAGCAACAAGCAGGCACGGCTCAGCTCTGGTGACTCCATCAGGATAAAGCCCAGAATGCGAACCGCTGTGTTGAGATGGCAGTATGTGGGGTTCACCGCCTGTAAATACATGCTTGTAGTATGAAAAAAGTTTTGTTTCATGCGTTGTTGTCTTGTATATGCATTTGTTTATTGTGATGGTTACTTTTATTTGTTTGTTTACTCATTTATTCATGTTTATTATTGTTGTCAGTAAATAAAATATAATTATTTAGCCTAATTTATGCATTAATTCATTGCTTGACTGGAAATTGAGATGTTTCACTGCATTTATAGCTAGTGTGTAGCTATTCATGTATAACTATCATATGACAAAACAAATTACATTCGGCTTGTTTTATTAAATTATATCATTTTTAGTAGGCTATAAAAAGTAATATAATTAAGTATTGGTCAGCATTTGCAATGCAATTCATTCTAAGGTAGGCTAATATTAATTTTTAAGGAGCGATACTTATATAAAGTATAAATCAACAGTTTCCTCCAACGGAGAGATCTTCGAGCTGCTCGTCTCCTTTGTGCAGACATTACAAACGCTGAGGAAAACTGTTTGTGCTGTCGAGTTACTGATGTGAAGTGTTAGTGCACCTGTCGCTCATATCATTTAAACTTATAAACTTATTACATACAAGATCATGGAAAGATTGATCTAACAATGAACAATAATGACAAAGCAGAAAACATAAAGATCATTGGTTTGTGTACATCATAATATAACATAACATCATGATAAAAAAGAACAATAACAAGGCGAGATACTATTACTATTTATATCTACTTATTTATTTATACTATTCATATCTTTAAATAGTTCTGAGGAAAATAAATAAATTAACAACATATTCAAGAGATGACGTTTTTTGAGGTTTCTTAATAATAATAAATATATCGTTATAAGGATAAAACTGCTTAAATCAACCCTAAATGTATTCACAAAAAAATCGGCAGCTGTTTCTTCAACAATACAACAAAATGAGCAACTTTCATCAATATCAAGATATTTACAGATAGATGAATTAAACGTGTCGTTCATCTTTTAAGTTGTTGCGCTTGTGATAACGCGTCGTAGGTCACATGATAACGTAAACATGGCGATGATGTCCGGATCGCATTCATACTCAACTAGCCTAGAAATCTAGACGCACCCTAGCGGCCGCGAAAATCATTTCGCTGCCAGTGTGGTCTAGCAACTCTCAATAGACTTTTTAGTTGGAAAAACCAATTTCGGGTCAGGCCAATCACATCGTGTATAGAGTCGGCGGGCGGGCTTAACACAATGACGGCACAGTTCATGACGTTCCGCGTGATTTCCATGGGTGATTTCCCTGCTACTTGAAAACAATGAAGATGCAGCGGTCTTTCGAATCGGCTTTGGCCGCGACTCTGGAGGACTTGGAGTTAAGAGAACGCCACTTAAGTCATTCTTAGAAAAGGAAGATGTGTTCGGAGTTTTGAAGACCGGATACGGCAAAAGTTTAATATATCAACTAGCTCCGCTAGTGGGAAAACGCACGGGACTCACTCAGCCACAGCCGTTCGTTGCTCTGGTTGGTTAGCGCTGTCCTATTGCATGCAGAGAGATTTTGAAAGACAACCGTTTATCCCGCCCCTCGGATTGAGGTATGTCAATGGAGAGTTCCCAGACCTAACATCTTGATGTAGGTCTGGCATGCCAGGCTAATACTCAACGAGATTTGGCTATAAAGTACCTACTCTTTTAGCGCTCGTTAAGTAGGTACTCATTGAAATTAAGTACCTACTCATTGAGTATGCGGTTTGGAACGCAGCCTGTGTGTTCTGTTCCCGACCCTGTCAATCAAACGCTGAATAGGCGGAGCACGCCACCTGTCGAAACACGCAGAAGCTTCATTTAGCCGTAGTCACGTGACATAGGTGTTTTGAATCACGCTTGGGATCAGTGTTTCGAAACATCTGCGCTTCGGGTTCCCGCAAAGCTTTGGAACGACTGTTTCGCGTCAGCCATCCCTACTTTGAGGAAATATTGAAAATGAAGCATATGTCTCTATTTCTTTTCTTATTGTTGATGTGCTTACGTCTGCATGGTAAGTTAATCATTAGGCTATCTGTTTTCCCGGTAGAACGCACGACAAAGTTTCATAATATGCTCTATTAGCTTTATATTCGGCGGATATTCATGTATTGTTTGTATTTTGCTCCATCGATGTAAGACGTTTGTCTGATCTCTTTTCTGGGCAACGATAAAAATGAACGAAACTTAGTTCGTGGCCCAGCCCAGCTTTATTCAAAACATGGCCGAAATATTGAAAAGTTGTCCATGTCAATGCTCATGGTATACAAACCTCTAAACTTTAGAGTCTAAAGTAACATGTTCTCACACAGTGAGTAAATGTTGATACCTGTGCATAAACTGATCAAATGTTGAATGTTGTAAGTAGCTTTTTTGGATGAATGAAAGTGAAAATGAAAAAATGTTATTTAAGTGTAAGATTGAAACAGTAAACATTATAACTATACAAATATAAAACGTTCCATTGTATCTTAATGTTTTGGAAAATGGCACAATTTCCTGAAGTATTATTAAGGATAATACTCATAATATCCATGTGTTGTATGTTCGTATGTATGTTCGTTCAAGATCCTCCAGACTTGTGTATTTTTGTCTGATGAGTGAAAGTGTAAATCAATGATGTTCTTCTGTGTTACATTATAATCCAGACATTTACTCATAATCTTTATGATATGTAGAAAAACATTTTTACAGCACTATTATGCATTTATTTGGCTAATGTTAATTGTTTCTTCTTCAGGTGTGTTTGCTGATACATTCAGAGTGTTTGGGCTGGAGAAAGGTCCAGTCACTCTAAAGACGGGTGTTCAAACAAACCAACAAGACCTGATTAAATGGTATTATAATAACATTTCCATCGCTCGCATCACTGGAGATCTCATTGATATCTGTACAGATGTTCAGTGTCATGAAGATAATGAGAGATTCAGAGGCAGACTGAAGCTGGATCATCAGACTGGATCTCTGACCATCAGGAACCTCACAGACACAGATAATGGAGATTATGAACTACATATCATCAGCGGCAGCGACAGTGTAAAGATCTTCAGGGTTTATGTTCATGGTGAGTCATTATTTAAATGCAAATATTGTACATTTAAATCTCATCATTCGTGTGTTTGATTATTTTGCAGTGACTTTTAGGGGTGTTTTTTTCTTTACCTGTGTTTTAATTCACACACAGCATTTTTCACAGCAAATTTCTTTAAAAACGCATTCACTCTTAAAGTGTAATTTATAGCTTTAACGTCAAATTCAGTGCATTATGATTGAAAAATTAACTTGTTTTTATATTGGTTGTAGTTTAAACTATTTTGTTCTGGTGAAGATCATCTCTGATCACCTTCTATTATCATCGGTTTAATGCATCTATTATTTATTGATCCATGTTCCTTTGGATAATTTGTTTTCTCGTTTTTGTCTTCTAAACGGAAAAGCAAAGAAACCGCTAATTTATCGCACATTCGATCCTTCTCATGAACATAAATAAACAAATCTTGTGTCGGTTTTCATTTTTCTATTTTTATTTTCATCACACTTTTTTCTAATCTGCCAAATGGAAAAACAATAAAATCAAAATGGACAAACCGCTTGAATATTAGACATCTACATGTGCGGGAATAAACCGCCTATTTCCGCTGATTGGTCAACCGAAGATCAAGCTGCGATGTCTTCAGTGTTAGTCACTGTGGATGAATTAAGTCACTGTGGATGAATTAAAATTAATTAATTAATTCAAATTTGGATTATTTATGTGTATCTGAGACCTGGCTCAATAAGAATGCTCCATCTGCAGCACTTCACATCCCTGGATATAATATGTTCAGGAGAGACCGAGAAGGAGCAAAGGGTGGTGGGGTCATGATATATATAAAAAATAACATTCAGTGTCAGGAAATTCAGTGGCAGAATGATTATGAACTGGATTAAGTGTGGGCTTAAACATCATATTATCAAAACAGATGTCTTTTACAATTGTTGTGATATATCGCCCCCCATCTTCAGATGCCATTTTCTATGAAAGGTTTGAAAAAGGATTGAAAGAATCTAATCTAAATAAAGATCATTATTTTTGGGGATAAATAAAAATTGGGAGGATACATTATGTAGAAGAAAACAAAAAAAAAATAACTGACAAATTTGACTTAGTTCAAATGATCAAGGGGCCAACGAGAATTACTACATCTAGCCGCACTCAGATTGATTTGGTATTTTCCAACCGACCTGAGAGAATAACTAAATCATATAGTATGTTGGCTGGTCTTTCTGATCACAATCTGATCCTTGTGGCGAGAAAGCTCTCTAAAAAGAGATTTGTTTATTCTGCCAGAGAACGGGAGCATGTTGGAATACCAAAAAATTGCCAGGAAGGATTTATAAATGCTGTCCAGCAGATAGATTAGGATCGCATACTGTCGGGAACGAATTGTGAAGTGGATTGTGCATCTTTCGTTGCGAAAATTGAGAGAACAATTAAAGATTTTAGTAGTACTATTAAACACAAACATAATAAAAATATACTCCCTTGGATGAACTCCGATATACTCAAACTAATGAAAGAGAGGGATTTGGCGTTAAAAAGAGCCATTAAAACTAAGTCAATTAGTGCTAAAAATCTGTTTACAACATTGAGAAATAAGACGGTTAAAGCTATTCGTAAGGCCAAAGCAGATTTCTTTTTGACAATAATAGAAAACGCAAAAGGGGATTCTAAAATGATTTGGAACCCATTGAAGAAACTTGTAGGACAGGACACTAGAAATAAAAAACTATATGGACAAATTATAAATAACACAAACAAAGTTGTAGATGCTTTTAATAATTTTTTTATTGAATCTGTATCAACTATTGCCCAAAGTTTTTCATCTAATAATTGAACATTTTGCCCGATAAACAATTTAGAGCCTATTTTCAATTTAGGGACAGTAACAGAATCTGAAGTCTTACAGACAATAAGAACATTAAAAGCTTCCAGCTAGGACTAGAGACATATTTGGTATAGATATGTGCATGCTGAAAGAACTCAGTTCCACATTGTTAACACAAGTAACTAAAATTGTTAATCTCTCCTTCATTGAGGCAGTATTTCCTAGGGTGTGGAAGTCAGCTGCGGTTGTACCAGTTTTTAAAAATGGAGATCCATTGTTAGTGGATAATTACAGACCAATCAGCATCTTACCTACAGTATCAAAAGTTGCAGAGAAATTAATTTCCCAACAAATAATAACACATCTAAATACTTCTACTTTTTCCCTTCATGCTATGCAATTTGGTTTCAGAACTCAATATTCCATGGAAACTGCAAATTGTTTTTTAATGGAAAATATTAAACATCTAATGGATAAAGGGGGTGTGGTTGGAGCTGTGTTTCTCGATCTAAAAAAGGCATTTGATACTCTAAATCATAAAATATTATTAAGCAAATTAAATAAATTCAATTTTTCGTTAGATGCAGTAAAATGGATAGAATCATATCTATCGAATCGCCAACAGTCAGTCAGGATTAGTGACTGCCATTCACCGCCCCTTGTCATGTCTACGGGGGTTCCTCAGGGTTCTATTTTGGGACCTCTTTTATTTTCACTTTACATAAACGATCTACCGTCAGTTTGTCCAGACGTCTGTATTCAAAATGTATGCTGACGAGACGACACAGTTATTTATACCCATGGTAAAAACAGCAAACAAGTTGCTGAAAAGCTCACACAGTCAATGGTTCATGTTTCTGAATGGTTAAATCAATCTTGCTTAAAACTTAAAACTTTCAATGTTTTTTTTTCGAAATCAAACACTACAAATAATCAGCAAGATATTTATGTGTCAGGGGAAAAAATTAAAGTTGTGTCTGAATTTAAATATCTAGGTATCATAATAGACTCTAAACTGACCCTTAAATCTCAGATAAAACTAGTTTGTAATCGAGTTAAATTTAATATTGCAAATTTTTGCTTTATAAGATCACACCTATCTACTGAGGCTGCCAAAATGTTCATGTACAGTATGGTTTTGCCTCACATCACTTATTGCCTTACAAACATGGTCACAAGCAAAGAAAATAACGTTAAAGCCATTAGAGTCACTTTACAAGCAAACAATGAAAATTTTAGATAAAAAACCATTTAGATTTCACCATTGTGTCATATTACAAAAGCATAAACTGTTAAGCTGGGAAAATGTTATCTATTCTAACTTATGTTCGTTTTATAAAATAATTCATGGTCTGTCATCTCCCCCACTCAGTAAGTTTGTAAACATCAGGAACCCCTCAGAGCGAGTAACACGAGGGTCGGCCGAAGGGGACTGTGTTGTTCCTTTGCGGAAAACCGCATTCAGCCAGCATGTTTTTTCAGTTTCAGCAGCACAAGATTGGAAGTCTGTTCCTCAGAATATTAGAGAACTTACACTTTGTTTAAAAAGCACCTAAAAAACTGGTTCATAATACACCAGTCATGTCAGCATTATTAAGTTTATATAATTTCTCTCTACCCGATTGTGCTGCCATCTGTGTCCCTGTTGAGTAACTGTGTTCAACATTTTTATAGTAATTTTAACCAAATGTTGAAAATATAGTAAATTTGTACACTGTATTTACCTAAAGTATTTAATGAGTTATATTGTTTTTATATTTTGTATTTTCCTTGTAATGTTTTAACTGCTGTTTCTTTTTAAGGTAGACAATATTAAGATCTGTCCAGGGACAATGGATGAAAAATAGCCTTTTGGCTAATTCTGGTACATTTGCAGTAATGCTAATTAATGTACACTGTCCCTGTCAAATAAATTAATAAAAAAATAAAGTGTAAATGAGAACATGTTGTAACGGGGAGAACAGAATAAGTATTTTGTGTATTTTACCCAACAGAGGCTAAATAAGGCCTAGGTTCTGCTCTAGGAGGATTTAAATGTAGACATTTTGGGCCAAATTAAATTCAAGCAATTAACAGCCGGCAATTTTATTACAAAGACTCAAAAAACTTTGCGTAAACAATTTTTCACATTATACACAATTGTCTGGTTTCCACTCAACACCATGAACCAACAACAACAACAACAACAACAACAAAAAAATGGTTCGTATTGAGCCCAAAGTTGAATGTGAAGTTAAAAAATAAAATCAAACAAAGTCTCAATAGTCCTTCTGGATCTCTTGTGTGTGTGTGTATGTATAATTCTCAAATGTCCTTGTGTGTAAAGGCCTTTTTGTGTTTTCTACCCGGGTGTGTGTCAAGGGGGTAATCCACCAGCCGGAAACTGAAGCCTCTCTGGGCGCCGCCATTGTAGCAGACCATCACCCGCTGTTAGCATCCCATTGACTCCCATTCATTTTGCCGTCACTTTGACAGCGAATAACTTTACATCTGAGGCGTCCAAAGACTCCATTTGTCCATTATTTATTTCTTAAGAAACGGGACAATGGATAAAATGCCCCATTACTTTGTATCTTACGTTATGGCCCCTTAGAAGCTGTTTTTGTAAAAATAGGCTAACGATTGCGTCATAACCACGGGACTATCTGTCGCACAGTAGAGAAATTACCGTATAGACAGAAGGAGAAGCTCATAGCCAATCTTTTACTGTCTATGAGGCAATCAGGGGGACATGGAGGCATAAAGTCAAGGGAGAAGCCCATAGATAGAGAGTTCATAAAAGCAATGGGACAGAATATTTCAACAACAGATTTGTTTCAGATTTCAATTCAGATTTGTCTCAGCAAAGCTACTAGAAGGTCAGAACGGTTGCTCACGTCACATCTACGTCGTCAAGCTCAGTTTGAGTCTGCGCAGTGCGCTTGGCTATCAGGAAGTGAGTGCTTCTATGGGCTTCAACTTTCTCTGTTGAAATCTATGGGGTCGTTGTGTCCATTTCTTTTACTGTCTATGGTGCATGTTCAGCTGGCTTCTTCGACTGACTTCGATATAAAATCGACTCTCAACATACCGCAGAGTTAACCGCCCTCTAGTGGTTAATCATAGTACTGCACCAAAGATACAAAAGTTTCTTTGTGGTGTACAATCAAAGGTAGACCTAAGCCCGCATGTTAAGGGCTTAACATGTTATTTAAGTGTAAGATTGAAACGGTAAACATTATAACAATTAAAATATAATGTTCCATTGTATCTTAATGTTTTGGAAAATGGCACAATTGCCTGGAGTATTATTGAGGGTAATACTCATAATATCCATGTTGTATGATGTTCGTTCAAGATCCTCCAGACTTGTGTATTTTTGTCTGATGAGTTAAAGTGTAAATCAATGATGTTCTTCTGTGTATAATCCAGACATTTACTCAATCTTCATGATATGTAGAAAAACATTTTTACAGCACTATTATGCATTTATTTGGCTAATGTTAATTGTTTCTTCTTCAGGTGTGTCTGGTTTTGATACAGAAGGAGTGTCAGTGAAGGAGGGAGATTCAGTCACTCTAAACACTGGTGTTCAAACAAACCAACAAGACCTGATTGTATGGTATTATAATGTCATTCACATCATCGCTTACATCACTGGAGATCTCAGTTATAACTGTACAGGTGTTCAGTGTTATGAAGGCACTGATAGATTCAGAGGCAGACTGAAGCTGGATCATCAGACTGAATCTCTGACCATCATGAACACCAGAAACACAGACTCTGGAGTTTATCAAGTACTGATCTTCAGCAGCGGCAGCGCCACAGTAAAGACCTTCAGTGTTTCTGTTCATGGTGAGTCATTATGTTTAAAAGCAAGTCTTGTACATTTAAATCACATCATTCATGTGTTTAGTGATACTTTTGCAGTGACATTCAGGGGTGTTTTTTTTCTTTTTTCTTTACCGGTATTTTAATTCACACACAGCATCTACACTACCAGTCCAAAGTTTTGGATCGCTAAGAATTTTAATGTTTTAAAAAGAAGTATCTTCTGTTCACCAAGGCAGCATTTATTTGATTAATAATACAAAAAAAAGTTATATTGTGAAATATTATGACAATTTAAAACATGTAAATATATAGTGAAATGTAATTTATTCCTGTGACCAAAGCTGAATTTTCAGCATCATTACTCATGATTACATTACATATTACATCATAGTCTTCAGTGTCACATGATCCTTCAGAAATCACTAATATCAGGATTTGATGCTCAAGAAACAGTCATTTACATGTTTATTTCAGGATTCTGTGACGAATAAAAAGTAAAAAAAAAAACAGCATTTATCTGAAATAGAAAGCTTTTGTAACATTAAACACTACCGTTCAAAAGTTTGGGGTCAGTAAGATTTTTTTTTTTTTTTTTTTTTTTTTTTTAAGGGGAAAGAAATAATAGAAATCAATACTTTTATTCATCAGGGATTCATTAAATTGATCAAAAGTGACAGTAAAGACATTTATAATGTTACAAATGATTCTATTTCAAATAAATGCTGTTATTTGGAACTTTCTATTAATTAAAGAATCCTGAAAAATCTCAATCTCAACAATGATAATAATCATAAATATTTCTTGAGCATCAAATCCTAATATTAGAGTGATTTCTGAAGGGTCATGTGACACTGAAGACTGGAGTGATAATTCAGCTTTGATCACAGGAATACATTACATTCTACATTATATTAAAATAGAAAACAGCTATTTGAAATTGTCATAATATGTAACAATATTACTGTTTTTGTTGTTGTTGTAATCTTAATCAAATAAATGCAGCTTTGGTGAGCAGAAGAGACTGCTTTTAAAAACATTAAAAATCGTTCCGATCCAAAACTTTTGACTGTTAGTGTAGATCATTTCTTCAAAAACACATTTATTTATACATTAATTTATAGCTTTAACTTCAAATTCATTGCATTATGATTTAAAAATGTACTTGTTTTTCTATTGGTGGCAGTTTAAACCATTTTGTTCTGGTGAAGATGAGAGTTTCTCATCATATCATCTCTGATTTTTTTTAGTCCACCAGGAATCTAAAATACAGTGGATTTGAAGTTAACAAAGTACAAAAAATGTGCATTAAATATTTCTAGCAACCTAGCAAATGTTTTTTTTTTTTTTTTACAAAGTGTTCTTCACATGCACATCAATTGTCACACCAAACAAGTACTGCTCACATTTCTAAAGTTATTAACATGAAAAATAAATGTATAAATAGTCAGTGTTTCTGTGCTGGTGTTGATCTCACAGTGCTGGATGCTGTTTTAGCTGCTAGTTCTTCAAAAACACACAAGATGGAGCCATTTATCAGTAAAATCAACATCATACAACTGATGACCAAAGTAGAAATAATAGATATCAGACAAAAATACTGTTGAAATGTATAAGTCACTTTGTAAATAACAATGACTCTCTGTGCTTTTCTACTTTCAGGTTCAGATCCGACTCCATTACAGACAGGACTAAATGTTGCTGTTTCTGTTGCTGTTTCTGTTGCTGTTGCTGTTATTGTCATTCTGCTGATCATTGCTGTGATTTACTGTCGCAAGCGCAGAGCAAGAAGGAACAGTGAGTGTAAAATACAAATGATTTAATAAGATTGAAATGAGATTTAAAAACATCTTTAAAAGATGTGAGAATTTTCTATTTGTTTACTCTAACCAAAGTAATGTGTGTTTAATTGAGTTTTTCAATGTTTTTCTTCCAAAAGGACGGAGCGCAGTGAACAGGTGAGAAACTACATGACCTGAATCTGTGCGACTGCAGATCTGTGAGCTGATGAAATGTTTGTGTGTGATATACATTTTATATTATCATATAATTAGAATATTATTTTTTTGACATAATATTTCAAGCATTTAAATGTGCAGGTTCTTTAGGAAAGATTAATTATTTTAATACATGTAGTAATACTGTAACTCAGACATCAATCCGGTTTATTTCTTTTCCTTTCTGTGAATCTGTGTTTTTATACACAGGCGAGAGCAGCTGAAGACTCGTTCCCTGAACAGAGAGACACTTTTTTGATGCAGACTCTCAGTGACTCGAACCTTCGTCACTGAGGCTGAGGTGGCCAATGAGACGCCTTCATAACATTGTTTATTGTTTTGATACTTTCATTAAAAGATAACTTGAAGAGAAGATGGGAAACGAGAAGAAACTCACATTGCTCACAGAGAAAGAGTGTCACGATACCAAGATTTCATGTGCTGGCACCAATACTAGTGAAATTTCACCTTGATGCCAATTACTACTTTTTCAAAATAGTTATTTTATTAGTTATTTGAATAATAAGTAGCCTAAATATATTTTTAAATATGCAAACATTGCTTCAGAAAAGGCAAACGGTTAATTATTAATAAACAAAGAAGAACATTACCTCCAATAGGACAAAGAGCGCTTGAGGATTTTCATGGTATTTAAATGTTTATTAAAACGGCTAAATTGATTCAGACAAAAACAGTAGATGATTTCTCTGTAATCATTAAATACCCCCTGAAATCATAATTTAAGTTTTTAGCTTTTAGTATAAATATGTTAGCGTTAAGACCCTTTCACACCGGATGCGTAACGAAAAAGCGAATAGTTCGCGTGCGAATAGTTCGTGTCAAAGCCATTCACATCAGCCGCGATGCGAATTTGCGACGTCTGTGACGTTCAGAGCTTCTTCAACATTCCAAAACATTCGCGCCGACAGTTGAGAAAAAATGTACACATCATCAGCATAAACATCATCATCCAGTGAAGACGAGCTTTTAATTTCATTTCACTTTAAAAGACAGAAAATAAGGTTTTGGGTGCACCCAATCTTAAAGAACAGAGAGTCTGAAGGGGAGTATACTAATCTTGTACAGGAGCTAAAACTTTATCATGGCCGGTTCCGCACTTATTTTCGGATGTCTGTGGGACAATTTGAGGAGCTCCTTCAGACAGTGGCACCGCATCTGACTAGACAAACCACAAACTTCAGGGAACCAATCGATCGGGAGCAGCGTCTGGCAGTCAGCTGTCCTCTTAAAATCATCAGGGGCTACGTTTACATGCAATTTCCTTGGTTGTGATTGGCTGAAGCCTTTTCTGTCGCCGCAAAAAAAAAAAAAAAAAAAAAATGCAGCACATTCGCGTTCGGTGTGGAAGCACTAATTACACAAACAGCTGATCAAAAAATAAAACCATCGCGCAAATTATTCGTGCGTCAAAATCGCGTCCAGTGTGAAAGGACCTTTAAGGTTATGAATAAATTGGTGTGCTCCAAAACAATGAAAAAATTAGCATTTAGGAGATATAAGCATTCAAAACTTACAGTCTCTCACTATCATTAAATGGATCACAGATTTTTATGACATCATCACGTACTTCAGCTTCTCATCACATCTTCTCTCCAATCAAATGCTCTCTAGAATCTAAAGCTCCGCCCCCTATGCTATAAACAATAGGCTTGTTTGAGATGAGCAAAATCTGCGCAGAATCGATCACCGGTGATCAGCGCGTAATGCATGCCGGTTAGAAATGTGTCCGAGAGCGGTCCGCCTTGCTCTGATGTCATGCTGACGTATGTCAAAAAACTCTCGCGAGCGCAAGCCCGTCGGATTTTGCACGTGTCGGATTTTGCAGTCGCGCGCAGTTGCTCTCCACCGACTGCGCTGATCAAAACCATGATGGGAAACGACTGACGACACAGCTTAATGTTGATTGGTTTAAACAACCGTGATGTATTGTTCTCTTTTAAAATGTTTGATTTTAAAACTCGGATATCGTGTTTTGTATATGTTATGATGTGTGAATATTTTTTACCAAACTCTCGGACAGTGCGATTTCTATGGGATATGTCATTTTATTATAGGCCTATATAAAAAAAACACATAGCCTATGTCTGTATTAAAGAAAAAATGATTGATAAACACTTATTTGGAATGGAATTAAATATCAAGTACTTTGTACTGTTCATTATATTTATTTTCATATAAAAGCAACAGAACTTAAATTACATCCAGTTTATTAGCAACACTGTGCACGAGCGTGAATCCCGTGAATCCTGCGATATCCGCCTTTGATCTCACAGGTGTCTGATGACTCAGATCCACTGCGAGAAGAGAGATCTGTCCGTCTTGCCTGCGCTTTTTTCACTCCTCCCCTCACTGCAGCCGCCTACTCTCGACTACATTTCAGGCGAGGCAAGGCGCATCTCAAACGAGCCTATTACCTGGCCAAAGCAACCGTTGACACGTCAGGGAGCAATATGTGTTGATGTGTGTTCGGTTGCTCAAACGCTCGAGTTTTATTCCGTTCTCCAACTGTACGTGGTTAAGAATGAAATGGCTAGAGTGGGATTCAGCGCTGGGATTCGCTTCCATGGTGCTGTCAAGTACTACAGTCTGTGAGGTAAAAACTAAACGCTATTGGCTATTTGAAAAGGGGGAGGAGCCATTAAATATTTCCCGCCTTAGCTCCTGTTTGAGTGGAAATTACTTCGACGCATCAAACAAACCTTCAGTTCCAAGACACTTCAGTGGGACTTTAATAACAGCAGCATTTACACTGCAAGTGTCTGCATGTTTTTCCTTTTTTTTTTTTTTTTGTCTGCCTTTGTTTACATTCATTTATAAAAGGTTGTGAACATGAATACTTCATCAAGATGAACATTTTGAACAACTTCAAGTAATTCCATACTGAAAGAGAAATGCTCTTCACAGAGAAGCTAGTCAAACACACAGGTCACGCTAATACTAGCGATACTGGTAATGTTACATTTACAATTTTATATTCATATTTTCACAGCACTAGAGGAACATCCCTGATGAAAACACCAGTATGATGCTATTCCTAACATTAATGTTACTCTGAACTGGTGTTTTCAGCAGAAAATGTTTAAGTTTATGAAGCACTTTGCTTGTGGTGTCGTATCTTTGTGGTTAAAGTGTAAAAGGTTCAAATCCAGCAAAGGTCGATCCATGAAATATCACCGTTGTGTCCTTGATCAAACTCTGAATCTCAGGAACTGAACCTGTAAAACTGCGGAAAGACACTGGAGAACAAAATGCCTAATATGGGTTTATGTAATGTATTTTTAGGGCCCAAGCCCAAAGGGCGAAGGCCCTATTGTTTTCCTAAGGATTATTTATTATTATTATTATTATTATTATTATTATTTTTTTTTTTTTTTTACTACCTTTTGGACACTTTTGGAGGCCTTAACATGCTCAAAAACTCTTGAAACTTTGCACACGGCTCAGAACCCGCGGCCATCAGGGCCGGGCTAAAGATGGTACCCGGGCGTGGCAGGGGGGCTCGACAGCGCCCCCTGGAACGGGGTCCGAAAACATGGTCCATAAATCAAACACGCTTGCATGTAATAATATGAAACTCGGTACACATGTAGATCTCATCGTTTCATATATACTTCGCACTCTTACTTTTTACCCCAGCCCAACAGGAAGTCGGCTATTTAGGGTTGTTGGTAAAACACACGCAATGGAATTTGAAGTACTCCTCCTAGAGAATTCAAACACACGGCACGAAACTTGGTCAGCATGAAGTCAAGACATTGAGGATGAAAGTTTGCGAGGGGATTTTTGATATCTCGAACGGTTTGGCCGTGGCGAGGAAACAAAATTATGGCGAGAAATGTGAAACAGGAAGTGTGTCATAACTTCAGCATACATTAACTAATCTTGATGAAACTTCAGCAGTGTGTTCGTTGTAAGAGCCCGATCACATGGATGTGACAATTGTGAGTCAAAGTTATAGCGCCACCAACTGGCAGCAGGAAGTGTGTCACTTTAAAAATGCTTTGAAATCACCCTCTTATTTTTACCCGATTTGCTTCAAACTTCATCTGTATAATGTAAATACACGGCAGATGAAGACCTGTGAATGGATTCTTGATATCTTTGAAACTGTTGCCGTGGCAACGCATCAAACTTTACCATTCATTTAGAATCTCTTCGGGTAATAGTTTAAACTCAAAATCATAAATAGGGCTATACTGCCCTCTTGTGTTGTTCCTGTGTTATTGATACTTAGGAAAAGGGAGCCTTCAGTTTGTTACTGTTAAGAAAATGGAACCTTAAAATAATGAAACTAATTACTTTTAATGAAAGTCAATTAAAAAAAAAGACTTTTGAAAGGAAGTTATTTTTCGTAATTCGAGTAGGTCATAAATTTAAATCATATTGGTCGTAAAAAGGTCTTAAAAGGTCTTAAATTTGACTGACTAAACCCTGCAGAAACCCTGTATGAAAGTAGAAATTAACTAAAAAACGTTCGCTCTGTTCTGCTCACTCCTCGCGTTGGACGCGCACTGTTATGAAGGCCTGTTGTGCAGCCGTGAGCTTTTTTAGTTTAATTTTAAAATAAAAAAAAGGGTATTGCTTGAATTTATTTTACAAAAACATGTGCTATATTTCAGATCAATATATTTGTTTTCCTTAAAATTATTCTCATGTGAATTACAAATAATTTATTTCTGTATAACATAATACTATATAGCGGAACGAAACTCAATTGAACCGCGCGCGCCTCACGGACTGTTTATCCGCTCAGCTCAAAGTCCAAACGGCAGCGCGGGCTCAGCAGACGCGTTCTTTTACTGTCTATGGTTTACTCTGATCAGTCTCGATCACGAGATCCAGTGAGAAGCACTTGAATTCAGCGAAGAACACAAATGTCTCAGTGATTTAAACCAGTTTAAAGGCAGATGAAACAGCGCTGAGGAACAAGAGAAACACTGTGCGCAACTATACAGTCAGAAAGATTTTCCATCTACAAATTCCCATCATTTACCATGGTTTTACTGTAACGTTAGCCTAGTAATATTAACTGCACCATGAAATGTGGGATATACATATTGAATTGTATTATATTATTAATGTAGACAATGTATTAAAGGACTAATGGAATATAATTACAGTATTTATGTATTTAGGCTATAGCCTACTGTTTTTCATACATTTCATAAAGATACGTGCCATCAACGTCAGGCTAGTGTTGCACGGTGTATCGATACTTCAAAAGTATCGCGATACTCGGAAATTAAAAACGTCACGATACCTAAATTTATTTGTATCGATACTTTTTTCTCCTCACGCACGCAGCAAAAGAAGCTGCAGCTCTCATGTGACAAACACTACAGCGAATTTTTGTCCCGCCAAAGTCTTATTTGATCGGTTAGTAATGTAACTTAGATGCGCGTGTGACAGGGCGCATGTTTAACTGAGAGAGAGAGCGAGAGAGAGAGAGAGAGAGAGAGAGAGAGAGAGAGAGAGAGAGAGAGAGAGAGAGAGAGAGAGAGAGAGACCTGCATGGTCGCGCGCGCACGCACTCTATCTGCGGAGCCAGGCGAAAGTAAACAAGGCTTCCGTCTCAAAACTAAGCGCTGTCTTGCTCTCTCCCACATATTAATCAAAATAAATCGACACGATGGTATGGTCTGAAAACTAAATTTTCATGTGGAGCATTCGGAGATTTGTTTTCCTGAATTACCGCTGGTGTGAATTGTGCTAAAATATGTTGCCTTAATTATCTTCTCTGAAAAGCGTTCCGCACATTCAGCTGATTTAAACCACACTTTAAATAAACGAAAACAAACCTATCCAGTGATGATGTTTTCTGTGATGACACAAATCTTGTGGGATGTCCTAAACTGCGGGGATAATCACAAAACGCGCACACGTCCGATAATGACACGCCCAATTCGCGAACTAATGACTCATTTGAACCGATTCGTTTTAATGAATGGTTTAAACAACTGATCTGTCCAACACTGAACTCACGAGACATCTGAATCGGTTTATAACTAATTGGTAACACTTTACAATAAGGTTTCATTTATTACATAAATTACATAAAAATAAAGTTTGCTTACTCAAGTGTAAGCTTTAAAACAAATAAAACAGAGAGAATATAGGGCACTATTTGTCACTTTGAGTGATTTATTGCCCTTTGACCACGCCCCTTTTTCCCACGCTAAGCCCCGCCCCTTTTTCCCACGCTAAGCCCCGCTCCTTTTTCCCACGCTTAGCTCCGCCCCCTTTTCCCACGCTTAGTCCTCCCCCTTCCCTCCCACTTCCGGAGAGATCATGTGACCGCGGGAATTCCCACGGTACGGACCCCTCCCATCCGAACCGGTTCCGGAACCCCTCCCATCCGAACCGGTTCCGGTCTGGGCACATGCTGTACACCTGTTACGGCACAATAATAACTAAAACAGCGCGTATTTAAATTATATCAAGTAAATAGTTATGTTTTCTTAAAAGATCTAATTACTATTTTGAAGATGTACATTTTTCACAATAACACACAGTGCTTAAAACTATTAAAACAATTTGTCTTTAGTGTTCATACACTTGTAAGTTGTTTAAACTGCATTTCTTAAAGTTATCGAAATTTTTTAGTTCTTAAAACATCAAACAAATATTAAAACATATCAAAACTACATCATGTTAAAAATCACAATATCAAAAACACATGCATATTAAAAAACTGACTTACGTTTTTACATCCTGTTTTGTTATCCTGTTTTATCCGTTACCAAAAGGTATTAATCCAACAGCAATGGTATTTCCAACTCCAGAGGTTTAGAGATTTTAATTCCAAAAGCTGTGTAAATGTAATTTCCCGGGAGCTCCGCGAAACACATCCGCTCTCTTACATCCCAAAAGTTAGACTGACATCTCTGAGGTCTACAAAGCAGCCAGACACAGACTCCACCCCTAGACCCTCCCACGACAGGTGATGAAGAGGTGTGGGAAAAGACGACAGTTCCCACGCATTACACAGGACAGTAGGAGGGGCGTTATTGTAGCTCCGTCCACATTCTACAACCATTAATACCCTCCCACACAACCATTCTGTCTCAAAACAAATGTTCCATTTTACATAAACCATATGTTTTAAAAAAGTGTTTGCAATCACAATAATAACTAAAGGTCTAATATGTCTTCAGTGTTCACACACACTTGTAAGTTGTTTAAACTGCATTTCTTAAAGTTATCAAAGTGTTTTAGTTCTTAAAACATCTAACATCGATTGTATTAAAACTATTTCTATCATACATTTACAACTATTTTCTATCATACATTTCACCTGTTACGTGTATCTGACATGATCAATGTAAAAAATGTTCAAAATGATGGAAAAACATTCAAAACAATACATTTTCAATCCTTTTAAGAAGTATGTCAGAAAACAGAGATAGGTTTAGTGTTTTTTATATTAACATGTAGTGATTTAAAACCATTAAATCCATTTATATCATTAAAACATAGTAATGTTCCATTTTACATAAAACATTTGTTTTAATAAAAGTGTTTTCAATCACAATAATAACTAAAACAGCGTGTATTAAAATTATATCAAGTAAATAGTTATGTTTTCTTAAAACATCTAACATCGCTTGTATTAAAATTACATCAAACAAATAGATCTAATATGTCTTCAGTGTTCACACACACTTGTAAGTTGTTTAAACTGCATTTCTTAAAGTTATCAAAGTGTTTTAGCTCTTAAAACATCTAACATCGGTTGTATTAAAACTATTTCTATCAAACATTTACAACTATTTTCTATCATACATTTAAAAAAGTTGTGTTTTTTCACAATAACACAGTGTTTAAAACTATTAAAATAACTTATATCATTAAGATACTATTGTCTTTAGTGTTCATACACGGCGCTAATATTAAAATTATATCAAGTAAATAGTTGTTTTCTTAAAACGTCTAAAACCACGTGTATTAAAATTATATTATGCAAATACATCTAAAACAATAGTTCTATTTTTATCACGCATTTAAAAAAGGTGTACTTTTCACATAACGCTCAGTGATTAAAAACCATTAAGTCATTTTTATATCATTAAAACACAGTGTAGACCTTTACCTTTACACATTATTTAGTAAAATGTTCCATTTTACATAAACCATATGTTTTAAAAAAGTGTTTGCAATCACAATAATAACTAAAACAGCGGGTGTTTAAATTATATCATGTAAATAGTTTTTTACTTAAAACATCTAAAGACGGTTGTATTAAAATTACATCAAACAATAGTTCTATCTACATTTAAAGAAGGTGTGTTTTTCACAATAACGCACGGTGCTTAAAACTATTAAAACAATTTATATCATTAAGATACTATTGTCTTTAGTGTTCATACACATGAAAAAAGTTTAAAAGTGTTTTCTTAAAGTTATCAAAATGCGTTAGCATTAAAAAACATCTAAAACGTCTGTATTAAAATTTTCTATCATACATTTAAAAAAGTTGTGTTTTTCACAATAACACACAGTGCTTAAAACTATTAAAACAACTTATATCATTAAGATACTATTGTCTTTAGTGTTCATACACTGTGCTAATATTAAAATTATATCAAGTAAATAGTTGTTTTCTTAAAACGTCTAAAACCGCGTGTATTAAAATTATATTATGCAAATACATCTAATTACTATATTTGAAGTTGCACTTTCCACAATTACACATCGTTTAAAAATATTAAAATGTTGTATAAAGTTAAAATACACATATCTTTAGTGTTTCATACACTTGTAAAATGTTAAAACATTAATGAAAAAGTTTAAATTGTATTTTCTTAACGTTATCGAAATTTTCTAGCATTAAAACATCTAAAACAATGTGTAATGCAATTTTATATCAAACAATAGATCTATTTTCTATCATACGTTTTCTAAAATTAAAACTTTATGTTAAAAATCACAGTATCAAAAACACATGCATATTAAAAAACTGACTTACGTTTTTACATCCACGCTTTGTTGTTGAAAGAAGAACAAAAGTAATCCTGTTTAATCCAACACCATCGATATATCCAAAGGTATTAATCCATCACTATAAAGGTATATCCAAAACTTTAGAGATTTTAATTCACAAAGTTGTGTAAATGTAATTCCCCGGGAGCTCCGCGAAACACGTCTACACTCTTACATCCCAAAAGTTAGACTGACATCCGTGAGGTCTACAAAACAGACTGACATAGACTCCACCCCTAGACCCTCCCACAACAGGTGATGAGGCGTGGGAACTCGGTTCCCACGCGCACACACGCTCTCTTCCCACGCGCACACACGCACCCACAATACGTCACACAAGCACCCCCACATAATGAAAGAAGAGACATACACCCATGCGATGCGCATGCGCGGACACACACACACACACACACACACACACACACACACACACACACCACACACACACACACACACACTCATGTTCCTCCCATAGGATGACAGGTCATTGTGCGTGCTTAAAAAGGAGGACGGATTCTGTACACAATACTTGTGATCTTTATCCAACTAGAAATGGCTACCGCTGACCCTAAAACTCCTGAAAGGAACATCAATGATGTTATGGAGGATTTAACACTGGCTCCGAGGAAAAAACATGGACCATGTTTAACTCGATTTCTCCATGAGTTGACGGATCGTGTGAAGTATACTTTTCGTCTGTCCGGGGGACGTGCATGCACTTACGAGTTTGACAAGGAATTACGCGAGGTCAGACTCATCAATATCGATGATGATGATGATTGTTTCACGTCGAAAATGAATGAAGATCCTGATCTGGTATTCACAGAAAAGGATTGGATTTTATTTTACAAAGCTGTCTGGAGAGATTTGAAAGATGGCGGGAGCGAACCACTCTTTATTGCAGAGTGGCCTGGATTAAGTTTTGGCACAAGGTACCGTCTTCTCGCGGATCACGTCAACAAACATGCAGAAGACTACATCTACATTTTATGCACCGACTTTGTTCGAGACCATCCGCAGTACTCTTGGCCTATCACGGAGGAGGAACATTTTAAATTTTACGATTTAAAGTTTATGTTTCAATGGAAAGATTTGCCGATATTGGAGGATATTTTCTCTAAAATCAATCAACTCTTCTCATGGGGGAATGCGTATGATAGGTACAAGAATATTAAAGTCCGTCTGTTCAATCCCGAATGGTGTACACCTTCCAGGAGAGGAGTTCATGTGTCTCATCCTACATACTACAAACATTAAACGAGGATCCTGACAGACTGTCTCAAACCGTTGCACTGGATTATTGATGATGGTCATACATCGAAAAGGCATCATGACGGTGGATGATACGTCTAACGAAGTTATCGAATCAGATGAACACTGTATGGAAATTATTGAACGATTGGAATAATAGGTAGGGTAAAAAACTACTCACCTGCGTGTGTGTGCGACTATCAACGGCATTCTGAACAGTTGTCTGAATGGAGATATATTATGTGTCTTTGTACGTATGTAACTGTTGTTTTTAAATTGTCAAGGAATGAATATCTCGATGTCTGTAAAATGAATGATATTACGTGTGAATACATGTTGGAGAAAAATTTATTTCGCTGTTTGGATGATATTAAATTAATTCTGTGTATGTTGTAACCTTATACTTTTTTCTATTCTGAAATAAAAAATATAAAATTCATCCTATGTATGTCGCTACTTTTTTCTATTCTGAAATAAAATGTATAGACATGACTGAATGAATACATATTTCAAAAACTTTACTCAGTTGTATTAATTTACGTGCTATGATGTATTATTTACCACTCTTTTATTTTTCCATTTATAAGCGTTTTAACTCACATCTTCATTACCACATCATCTGATTATTTGTTTATCTTTCTGTATCAAACATACGCTTACGCTTTTACAACAGTCAAATCTAACATATTTGAAGAAAAACTAATACTTATCATAATAACGTAGTGTAGCCTATTAAAATGATGTATAAGTTAAAATACACTGGTCTTAGCCTTTTTTAAACATTTGTGAATGTTAAAACGCTAAAAGGCCGGTGGTCAGCCATTTACAGAAAAGTAAAACAAGTTAAGACTTTTTCATTACAAAAACGATACATTTATCTTTCACACATTGTTCGTAAAACTGTTAATATCATAAAATATCAAACTGTGCGATGGTGTTAAGTCAAATGGAGAGTTTATTCTATATACCAGAATTCACTCTACTCTAATTAAAATAACGAGCAACTTCACCTCTTTTTAAAATATTTTTATATCTGCCTTAACTCGCGTACTCCAAACTGATTATGTGTTTATCTTTCTGTATCAAACGAACACTTACGTTTTTACAACAGTCAAACCTAACATATTTGAAGAAAACTAATACTTTTCATAATAACGTAGCGTACCCTATTAAAATGACGTATAAGTTAAAATACAGACTTATTAGCATTTTAAACATTTGTAAAATGTTAAAACGTTTAAAGGTGAGTGCTCAATCATTTACAGAAAAGTAAAAACAAGCTAAGACTTTTTCATTACAAAAGATACATCTATCTTTCACACATTATTCGTAAAAAAGTGTTACATTATACGTAAATCATCTTTACACATACTAGTCTACTATAAATAAACTAGCCACAACCTTTTAACCAATCACAGGTAGGCCCAACACGGACCCACGCATGCGCAAGCACAGACTCCTTGATGTCTGAGCGTGCTGTGTCACATACAGACACTATTTTTCCCTCCTGATGAGGTGTGAGATCTAGGAATTACTTTATAACACATAGTTATCTAAAAAAGCTAGGAGATAGTCTTATACCGTTCTGCAGTATTCGTAAAACAGTTACGATTTACATAAAATATCATTCAGTGCGAAGCTGTTAAGGCTAATTCAACATCTAAATGTATAATTTATCACTCTTTTAATTTTCCTATTATAAGTGTTTTAACTCACATAACCATTAGCTACTACGTCTGATTATGCGTTGGTCTTTCCGTATCAAGCACACACGTATACGTTTTTAAATCGGACAAATAGATCTAATTCATTGAAGTTACTTTACACAATTACACATAGTTTAAAAGTATTAAAATGATGTATAAGTTAAAATACACAGGTCTTAGCCTTTTTAAACATTTATGAATGTTAAAACGCTAAAAGGGAGACGGTCAGCCATTTACAGAAAAGTAAAACAAGTTAAGACTTTTTCATTACAAAAAGATACATTTATCTTTCACACATTGTTCGTAAAACTGTTAATATCATAAAATATCAATCTGCACGATGGTGTTATGTCAAATGGAGAGTTTATTCTATAGGGTTATATCAGATCGTAGTACTTTATCACACTATTTTATTTCCCATACATATATGAAAATTGCACAGAGTTTACATGTTGTTTTAAAATCACCATTATTTTAATGTTTAAAATTTAAAAACAGTGCAAGAAATTATTAATTGGAATGGAATAATGATTTATTTAGCACGGTAGGCCTAAGCTGTAACTTTTACAGTCATGTTAATCATATTTAACATATTTATATTTTCTATTTAACACTTTTAAACGTCTTTAAATGGCTTTCTTTATTATCCAATGTTTCTGCTAAGTTTATGAGAATCACTTTGAATTTTCTTTTTGACAAAATGTGTTACAGTCAATACTGCATTCACGGATCAAAATCACTCATACCATAATAATCTAAAATCTAAATATATCACCGTTTTCGTTTTTTAAAACATATAATAAGCCACACGTTCCATGTTTATCTTCGAAACGAACAAGTATACTTACAAGTCAAAGTAGAAAATTTAAGGTAATCATTGCATGATTGTTACTATCCGTAAAATAATTGAAAATGTTTATCGTGAGGCCTGTCATGAGTGCTCACTATTAAACTTCATGTCAGTCTTGCAAACATATCACGATGATGCTTCTGCCATCTATCAGTTGAAAATTGTAATTGTTATGTTATTATGAAACGAATGACAATCGAATCTTTTCCAGCTTATGGCACAGCCGTAGTTATATTTATTTGTCAGATCGATGATTTTAAGTGTTTGATCCACACACACACACACACACACACACACACACACACACACACACACACACACACACACACACACACACACACACACACACACACACACACACACACACACACACACACACACACACACACACACACACACACACACACACACACACACACACACACACACACACACACACACACACACACACACACACACACACACACACACACACACACACACACACACACACACACACACACACACACACACACACACACACACACACACACAGGACTCCAGAGAGTCTGCCGTAGCATGGGGTCATCATGCTGATTATACTGTATGTGCTAATTTGATCTCCTTATGGTGAATGTAAGAAATATTTTATTGCACCGGTTATCTGTAGAAGTTGAAACTACTGGGGTCGTTTGTCATATGTTTTCTAGTTGTAAATCAGATGTCATACAGAGATGAAAGGCCTTCTTTGAAAAAATGTGTGCGGGAATAGGGGGAGTGTTTGAAAAAATGTCATATGCGTTTCTTTAAAAGATCAGGAGTAGTCTATTTCATTTAGGCTAAATACGTTACCGTGTACGGATAGGGGTCGCTGAATCGATCTACAAAGACATGGCTGAATTCCATCAAGGTACATTAACCATATCTCTTATTTGAACAAAAACCGAAATGTATAATGAATGATTGTTAGAATAACGTACATTCTTCACTCTTATCAACACTATACAGATGCTGTATTACCTGAACCAACCGGCGAAGATAATCTAGAACAACTCATGGATGACCTTTGTGAGTATTTTCATAAAATATGTTCAGTTTTATAATTTATTGAAATGACTACGGTACTAATATATGTTTGTTGTTGAATTAGATCACATTGCTTTTCCGGATGGCGTTTCATCGGCCGATTTTTTACAAGCTAATACTTATAACGATAATCCTGTAGAAGAGGATATCGACGAAAATGACGCATCACACAATCCTGTCTGTGTTCAAGTATATGAGGATGTCACACCCTGGGGTAGTCCAGAACAGACGGTACATGATCAGCCAGATAATTCACCCCCGGCGTCTAATACTGATGGTTTGTGCGACACGAGTCATTCTAGAACGTGTACGAATCTACGACCTTTAGGTCAAGGAATAAAGAGACTTCGTGAAATTTATGGTGAATATGACAACGGCGTACGATTAGAGTATCCTAGCGAAGGTGGGTGGTGACTATTGTATTTGTCTTACTGTATTTATTAATTCATCTAACCTATCTTATTTTTAATCGATACGTTTAAAATAATAAATGAATATTATTTTTCCAGAACAAAGCACCACGGATGGTTGCACATCCACAACCACTTACAAGAAAGGACTTTTAAATTTACAACCAAACTCTACCTCATGCACAGGCGTCTCGCTGGATAACGGTAAGAAACTAGACTATATATTTTACAACATATTTTTAATCTAATAAATAATGAATCTAATATTTATTAATATATTTCACCTAGGACAAGATTACGATGAAAGAGGTTTAAACACTTTCATGGATTCACAAACAGCAGCGCTAGATGCACTTGACTCCGAACAGAATTCATCAGACAGTGATGATTCCGTACTGGGATCTGAAGGAACATCCAGACCATTGTACAGTGACAGAGGTCATCACAGACCCACTCGTGAGACGCTACAAGGTGTTAATAGAGTTTTTTCGAGAATTTTAGATGTTGTAACACGTCCGTTAACGTATCAACAAACCGAGGCGATTGTAGCTGAATCCGCGGGGAGTATCGTAACACTTCTAAACAATGTAATACAGCAACAGTGTCAGCACACTCAGGATTTAAGGAGTGTTATGGATTTGCTTGGTACATGTCGTGAGGAGGGAATGGACACTAACACACAATTGCGTAATGAATTATTGCTAGTTCGTCAAGAGATTGAGGTGGTAAGGGGTGAAAATCAACTTTTAACTGTAGTCCTAACAACACTAATCTCTGAGAGATTGAACATTCTGCAAAGTTTGATGTAACTACATGGTGTCTTTATGAAATGATGTGACGGTACCATTATAGTTTTTTACATGTGTTCGTTATTATTTACAGGTGGTTGTTATTATTTTACTGTTTACTGTAATTCATTTGTACGTGTTACAAGTTGACCTATGTGTAATTGTATTAACATTGATGGTTTGAGATTGTATTTCCTGCTAAATAAATCATTATTCCATTCCAATTAATAATTTCTTGCACTGTTTTTAAATTTTAAACATTAAAATAATGGTGATTTTAAAACAACATGTAAACTCTGTGCAATTTTCATATATGTATGGGAAATAAAATAGTGTGATAAAGTACTACGATCTGATATAACCCTATAGAATAAACTCTCCATTTGACATAACACCATCGTGCAGATTGATATTTTATGATATTAACAGTTTTACGAACAATGTGTGAAAGATAAATGTATCTTTTTGTAATGAAAAAGTCTTAACTTGTTTTACTTTTCTGTAAATGGCTGACCGTCTCCCTTTTAGCGTTTTAACATTCATAAATGTTTAAAAAGGCTAAGACCTGTGTATTTTAACTTATACATCATTTTAATACTTTTAAACTATGTGTAATTGTGTAAAGTAACTTCAATGAATTAGATCTATTTGTCCGATTTAAAAACGTATACGTGTGTGCTTGATACGGAAAGACCAACGCATAATCAGACGTAGTAGCTAATGGTTATGTGAGTTAAAACACTTATAATAGGAAAATTAAAAGAGTGATAAATTATACATTTAGATGTTGAATTAGCCTTAACAGCTTCGCACTGAATGATATTTTATGTAAATCGTAACTGTTTTACGAATACTGCAGAACGGTATAAGACTATCTCCTAGCTTTTTTAGATAACTATGTGTTATAAAGTAATTCCTAGATCTCACACCTCATCAGGAGGGAAAAATAGTGTCTGTATGTGACACAGCACGCTCAGACATCAAGGAGTCTGTGCTTGCGCATGCGTGGGTCCGTGTTGGGCCTACCTGTGATTGGTTAAAAGGTTGTGGCTAGTTTATTTATAGTAGACTAGTATGTGTAAAGATGATTTACGTATAATGTAACACTTTTTTACGAATAATGTGTGAAAGATAGATGTATCTTTTGTAATGAAAAAGTCTTAGCTTGTTTTTACTTTTCTGTAAATGATTGAGCACTCACCTTTAAACGTTTTAACATTTTACAAATGTTTAAAATGCTAATAAGTCTGTATTTTAACTTATACGTCATTTTAATAGGGTACGCTACGTTATTATGAAAAGTATTAGTTTTCTTCAAATATGTTAGGTTTGACTGTTGTAAAAACGTAAGTGTTCGTTTGATACAGAAAGATAAACACATAATCAGTTTGGAGTACGCGAGTTAAGGCAGATATAAAAATATTTTAAAAAGAGGTGAAGTTGCTCGTTATTTTAATTAGAGTAGAGTGAATTCTGGTATATAGAATAAACTCTCCATTTGACTTAACACCATCGCACAGTTTGATATTTTATGATATTAACAGTTTTACGAACAATGTGTGAAAGATAAATGTATCGTTTTTGTAATGAAAAAGTCTTAACTTGTTTTACTTTTCTGTAAATGGCTGACCACCGGCCTTTTAGCGTTTTAACATTCACAAATGTTTAAAAAAGGCTAAGACCAGTGTATTTTAACTTATACATCATTTTAATAGGCTACACTACGTTATTATGATAAGTATTAGTTTTTCTTCAAATATGTTAGATTTGACTGTTGTAAAAGCGTAAGCGTATGTTTGATACAGAAAGATAAACAAATAATCAGATGATGTGGTAATGAAGATGTGAGTTAAAACGCTTATAAATGGAAAAATAAAAGAGTGGTAAATAATACATCATAGCACGTAAATTAATACAACTGAGTAAAGTTTTTGAAATATGTATTCATTCAGTCATGTCTATACATTTTATTTCAGAATAGAAAAAAGTACCGACATACATAGGATGAATTTTATATTTTTTATTTCAGAATAGAAAAAAGTATAAGGTTACAACATACACAGAATTAATTTAATATCATCCAAACAGCGAAATAAATTTTTCTCCAACATGTATTCACACGTAATATCATTCATTTTACAGACATCGAGATATTCATTCCTTGACAATTTAAAAACAACAGTTACATACGTACAAAGACACATAATATATCTCCATTCAGACAACTGTTCAGAATGCCGTTGATAGTCGCACACACACGCAGGTGAGTAGTTTTTTACCCTACCTATTATTCCAATCGTTCAATAATTTCCATACAGTGTTCATCTGATTCGATAACTTCGTTAGACGTATCATCCACCGTCATGATGCCTTTTCGATGTATGACCATCATCAATAATCCAGTGCAACGGTTTGAGACAGTCTGTCAGGATCCTCGTTTAATGTTTGTAGTATGTAGGATGAGACACATGAACTCCTCTCCTGGAAGGTGTACACCATTCGGGATTGAACAGACGGACTTTAATATTCTTGTACCTATCATACGCATTCCCCCATGAGAAGAGTTGATTGATTTTAGAGAAAATATCCTCCAATATCGGCAAATCTTTCCATTGAAACATAAACTTTAAATCGTAAAATTTAAAATGTTCCTCCTCCGTGATAGGCCAAGAGTACTGCGGATGGTCTCGAACAAAGTCGGTGCATAAAATGTAGATGTAGTCTTCTGCATGTTTGTTGACGTGATCCGCGAGAAGACGGTACCTTGTGCCAAAACTTAATCCAGGCCACTCTGCAATAAAGAGTGGTTCGCTCCCGCCATCTTTCAAATCTCTCCAGACAGCTTTGTAAAATAAAATCCAATCCTTTTCTGTGAATACCAGATCAGGATCTTCATTCATTTTCGACGTGAAACAATCATCATCATCATCGATATTGATGAGTCTGACCTCGCGTAATTCCTTGTCAAACTCGTAAGTGCATGCACGTCCCCCGGACAGACGAAAAGTATACTTCACACGATCCGTCAACTCATGGAGAAATCGAGTTAAACATGGTCCATGTTTTTTCCTCGGAGCCAGTGTTAAATCCTCCATAACATCATTGATGTTCCTTTCAGGAGTTTTAGGGTCAGCGGTAGCCATTTCTAGTTGGATAAAGATCACAAGTATTGTGTACAGAATCCGTCCTCCTTTTTAAGCACGCACAATGACCTGTCATCCTATGGGAGGAACATGAGTGTGTGTGTTTTGTGTGTGTGTGTGTGTGTGTGTGTGTGTGTGTGTGTGTGTGTGTGTGTGTGTCCGCGCATGCGCATCGCATGGGTGTATGTCTCTTCTTTCATTATGTGGGGGTGCTTGTGTGACGTATGTGGGTGCGTGTGTGCGCGTGGGAAGAGAGCGTGTGTGCGCGTGGGAACCGAGTTCCCACGCCTCATCACCTGTTGTGGGAGGGTCTAGGGGTGGAGTCTATGTCAGTCTGTTTTGTAGACCTCACGGATGTCAGTCTAACTTTTGGGATGTAAGAGTGTAGACGTGTTTCGCGGAGCTCCCGGGGAATTACATTTACACAACTTTGTGAATTAAAATCTCTAAAGTTTTGGATATACCTTTATAGTGATGGATTAATACCTTTGGATATATCGATGGTGTTGGATTAAACAGGATTACTTTTGTTCTTCTTTCAACAACAAAGCGTGGATGTAAAAACGTAAGTCAGTTTTTTAATATGCATGTGTTTTTGATACTGTGATTTTTAACATAAAGTTTTAATTTTAGAAAACGTATGATAGAAAATAGATCTATTGTTTGATATAAAATTGCATTACACATTGTTTTAGATGTTTTAATGCTAGAAAATTTCGATAACGTTAAGAAAATACAATTTAAACTTTTTCATTAATGTTTTAACATTTTACAAGTGTATGAAACACTAAAGATATGTGTATTTTAACTTTATAACAACATTTTAATATTTTTAAACGATGTGTAATTGTGGAAAGTGCAACTTCAAATATAGTAATTAGATGTATTTGCATAATATAATTTTAATACACGCGGTTTTAGACGTTTTAAGAAAACAACTATTTACTTGATATAATTTTAATATTAGCACAGTGTATGAACACTAAAGACAATAGTATCTTAATGATATAAGTTGTTTTAATAGTTTTAAGCACTGTGTGTTATTGTGAAAAACACAACTTTTTTAAATGTATGATAGAAAATTTTAATACAGACGTTTTAGATGTTTTTTAATGCTAACGCATTTTGATAACTTTAAGAAAACACTTTTAAACTTTTTTCATGTGTATGAACACTAAAGACAATAGTATCTTAATGATATAAATTGTTTTAATAGTTTTAAGCACCGTGCGTTATTGTGAAAAACACACCTTCTTTAAATGTAGATAGAACTATTGTTTGATGTAATTTTAATACAACCGTCTTTAGATGTTTTAAGTAAAAAACTATTTACATGATATAATTTAAACACCCGCTGTTTTAGTTATTATTGTGATTGCAAACACTTTTTTAAAACATATGGTTTATGTAAAATGGAACATTTTACTAAATAATGTGTAAAGGTAAAGGTCTACACTGTGTTTTAATGATATAAAAATGACTTAATGGTTTTTAATCACTGAGCGTTATGTGAAAAGTACACCTTTTTTAAATGCGTGATAAAAATAGAACTATTGTTTTAGATGTATTTGCATAATATAATTTTAATACACGTGGTTTTAGACGTTTTAAGAAAACAACTATTTACTTGATATAATTTTAATATTAGCGCCGTGTATGAACACTAAAGACAATAGTATCTTAATGATATAAGTTATTTTAATAGTTTTAAACACTGTGTTATTGTGAAAAAACACAACTTTTTTAAATGTATGATAGAAAATAGTTGTAAATGTTTGATAGAAATAGTTTTAATACAACCGATGTTAGATGTTTTAAGAGCTAAAACACTTTGATAACTTTAAGAAATGCAGTTTAAACAACTTACAAGTGTGTGTGAACACTGAAGACATATTAGATCTATTTGTTTGATGTAATTTTAATACAAGCGATGTTAGATGTTTTAAGAAAACATAACTATTTACTTGATATAATTTTAATACACGCTGTTTTAGTTATTATTGTGATTGAAAACACTTTTATTAAAACAAATGTTTTATGTAAAATGGAACATTACTATGTTTTAATGATATAAATGGATTTAATGGTTTTAAATCACTACATGTTAATATAAAAAACACTAAACCTATCTCTGTTTTCTGACATACTTCTTAAAAGGATTGAAAATGTATTGTTTTGAATGTTTTTCCATCATTTTGAACATTTTTTACATTGATCATGTCAGATACACGTAACAGGTGAAATGTATGATAGAAAATAGTTGTAAATGTATGATAGAAATAGTTTTAATACAATCGATGTTAGATGTTTTAAGAACTAAAACACTTTGATAACTTTAAGAAATGCAGTTTAAACAACTTACAAGTGTGTGTGAACACTGAAGACATATTAGACCTTTAGTTATTATTGTGATTGCAAACACTTTTTTAAAACATATGGTTTATGTAAAATGGAACATTTGTTTTGAGACAGAATGGTTGTGTGGGAGGGTATTAATGGTTGTAGAATGTGGACGGAGCTACAATAACGCCCCTCCTACTGTCCTGTGTAATGCGTGGGAACTGTCGTCTTTTCCCACACCTCTTCATCACCTGTCGTGGGAGGGTCTAGGGGTGGAGTCTGTGTCTGGCTGCTTTGTAGACCTCAGAGATGTCAGTCTAACTTTTGGGATGTAAGAGAGCGGATGTGTTTCGCGGAGCTCCCGGGAAATTACATTTACACAGCTTTTGGAATTAAAATCTCTAAACCTCTGGAGTTGGAAATACCATTGCTGTTGGATTAATACCTTTGGTAACGGATAAAACAGGATAACAAAACAGGATGTAAAAACGTAAGTCAGTTTTTTAATATGCATGTGTTTTTGATATTGTGATTTTTAACATGATGTAGTTTTGATATGTTTTAATATTTGTTTGATGTTTTAAGAACTAAAAAATTTCGATAACTTTAAGAAATGCAGTTTAAACAACTTACAAGTGTATGAACACTAAAGACAAATTGTTTTAATAGTTTTAAGCACTGTGTGTTATTGTGAAAAATGTACATCTTCAAAATAGTAATTAGATCTTTTAAGAAAACATAACTATTTACTTGATATAATTTAAATACGCGCTGTTTTAGTTATTATTGTGCCGTAACAGGTGTACAGCATGTGCCCAGACCGGAACCGGTTCGGATGGGAGGGGTTCCGGAACCGGTTCGGATGGGAGGGGTCCGTACCGTGGGAATTCCCGCGGTCACATGATCTCTCCGGAAGTGGGAGGGAAGGGGGAGGACTAAGCGTGGGAAAAGGGGGCGGAGCTAAGCGTGGGAAAAAGGAGCGGGGCTTAGCGTGGGAAAAAGGGGCGGGGCTTAGCGTGGGAAAAAGGGGCGTGGTCAAAGGGCAATAAATCACTCAAAGTGACAAATAGTGCCCTATATTCTCTCTCTTAAAACCACTTGTTAGCATGAGACTACTTTTTTCCACACACTGCTATCAGGAATCGATAAGAGAATCGTTAAAGAATCGGATCGATTAGCAGAATCTTCAGTGGCATGGATATTGATAAAATCTTATCAGTTCCTGTTAACTCTTATGTTGCTTATGATAACTGAGATAATGGTGCTAAATTTATTTTTTTTTTTTACCTTGAATGTCATTGCTCTAATTTATTTTTTATATTTTGTTTAAATGTTTAACATATCTGCTGTTCATATGTTCATTTATTAGTGTGGTGTATGATTAGAATGTTGTCCCGGTTTTAAAATAAAGCACAGCAATGATATTTGAGAGTGTTCTCCCTTTTCAGGAAAAGTATCGAAAAAGTATCGAAATCGCAATACTTGACTTGGTATCGGTATCGAAACAATAATTTTGGTATCGTGACAACACTACGTCAGGCAACACAAACCTCTTTCAAGACTTGAAACAATATCCCCCATTAGCACATGCAGAAACTAAGAAATTAGTTTTGAAATAAAGATATTATTTTTGTTAAGGAAAAATTACAAGTGTTTGAATGTTCTACCTCAGATTTGTGAAATGTTCTCCTGTTTGGCAAGTGTTTGTCATGATATGTTCTGACAGTAAAGAGTAGTTTAAAACCACAATTAACGCTCTGGTTTCTACAACTTTCAGTTAGAAACAAAAATCTGCCTTTAAAGTTGAAAGAAAAAAAGATTTGAGATTTATGGTCATAATTATCGATATTGACTGATATATTATCGTGATAATTGTTAAGTGTTGTTCCTGTGTTATTGATACTTAGCCTTCAGTTTGTTACTCTTAAGAAAATTGAACCTTTAAATAATGAAACTAATTACTTTTAATGAAAGTCAATAAAAAAAAGACTTTTTGAAAGGAAGTTATTTTTCGTAATTCGAGTAGGTCATAAATTTAAATCATATTGGTCATAAAAAGGTCTTAAAAGGTCTTAAATTTGACTGACTAAACCCTGCAGAAACCCTGTATGAAAGTAGAAATTAACTAAAAAACGTTCGCTCTGTTCTGCTCACTCCTCGCGTTGGACGCGCACTGTTATGAAGGCCTGTTGTGCAGCCGTGAGCTTTTTTAGTTTAATTTTAAAATTAAAAAAGGGGTATTGCTTGAATTTATTTTACAAAAACATGTGCTATATTTCAGATCAATATATTTGTTTTCCTTAAAATTATTCTCATCTGAATTACAAATAATTTATTTCTGTATAACATATGACTAAAAACCCATTTGATGTTTCTTTTCTTTTTTAATCAATAACTTAAAAATAAACAGATTAGTGCTCTGTTTGAGGTCAAGAAATTAAAACCAATGCAATATGATGAATGTTTAAAAGATGGCACCGACAGACTGTTTTAAACAGGTTGGATAAATATTTCTTGCTTTTAAACAGTGTACGTGTGTGTGTGTGTGTGTGTGTGTGTGTGTGTGTGTGTGTGTGTGTGTGTGTGTGTGTGTGTGAGAGAGAGAGAGAGAGAGAGAGAGAGAGAGTGAGAGAGATTGTGTCTGTTACAGTGACAATAGTTTAACCCTTTAAGGCCTTGTCTTTTTGGATATATATCTTTTTTTTATTAAAAAGAAAATGTGCATACAACCCATATATTTTAAATGCATTGTTTGCTTTAAATTAAATTAAGATTGTACGTTTGGTAATTGAACCTAAATAAATGTAAAATTAATGTGCTATATTTCAGATCAATATATTTGTTTTCCTTCATTTTAATCAACACTAACTTTATTCTCATCTGAATTATAAATAACTTATTTCTGTATAAAATAAAAAATCCCGAATAATCCAGACCAACCAGAGCGCACTATTTCTACAACATCATCAGTGCTGAAGCGGAACTACCAGAGCCGTTCGGCAGATAGCGAGCAGATATTTTGTGTCACATCGTGCACAATAACCCTAAAGGCACCAGGGTGGCGATGCCACCGGCTTTATATATATATATATATATATATATATATATATATATAATATATATATATATATATATATATTATATATACATATATTAGGGGTGGAACGGTACACATAAGTCACGGTTCGGTTCATACCTCGGTTCAGACGTCACGGTTCGGTACGATTTCGGTACAATGGAGTGAAAAGCAAAACAAAAATGCAGAAGCATTTTTATAAATGTCTTAAGCCTTGTATTTTTTAAATAAGTTTTATTAATAAAGGCATAGAACCAGTTTATTTGTAGTGCACTGACAGGAGTTTTATATAATTAGTTTATTTATTAAATTATTAAAAAGATGAAAAGACCTTGAGATATGTTTGGTAATTGTACCTGAATGAATTTAAAATTAATTTGCTCTTTCAGATCAATATATTTGTTTTCCTTCATTTTAGTTAACCCTAACTTTATTCTCATCTGAATTATAAATAATTGATTTCCGTATAAAATAAAACTACCTTTAAAAACTTTTGTCAACATTTGTAGGTTACAGTTTGACACGAGTTTAGAGTGTGACAAAAGCACAATGTTGTGTTTTATTGCAAGTGTACACAAAAGTAAACAGTGAACACTTTGCAGTTTTAATGATGTCCTGTATGAAAAAATGACGGAGTATGTTTCCACTGTTCGATCGCGCACGAGAGATCTCTCTCGCACGCGCGCAAACACACACACACAACACACACACACACACACACACACACACACACACACACACACACATACACTGACTGTTCATCGCGCCTCTCTCTCGCACACGCAGCGCAGACACACACAATGTTCATCGCGCCTCTCTCTCTCTCTCTCCCTCTCTCTCTCTCTCTCTCTCTCTCTCTCTCTCTCTCTCTCTCTCTCTCTCTCTCTCTCTCTCTCTCTCTCTCTCTCTCTCTCCTCTCTCTCTCTCTCTCTCTCTCTCTCTCTCTCTCTCTCTCTCTCTCTCTCTTCTCTCTCTCTCTCTCTCTCTCTCTCTCTCTCTCTCTCTCTCTCTCTCTCTCTCTCTCTCTCTCTCTTCTCTCTCTCTCTCTCCACGCGCGCGTTTTTGTACCGTATATTCTACGTGCAAATTCTACGATGAAGGGCCAAAGCCGGCGGTACCGCCACCCTGGTGCCACCGGCTTGGGCCCGTAATCGCTGCTCGCAGCTATATTTTACAGATTATCTTCCATAAGCGTTACTGACTGTTGCATTTAAGCCTTATACTTGTATTAAGCATATTTCACAGATATGTGTACTGGTTTTACATCTATATGCATTTTGTATCATAAAGCACGTTTTTGTCTTCGTTAAATGTGCAAAAAAGGGAAATGCTTTTCTTTGTATTTTGTTTTAACAAATGTTTTGTAACATTGTAACCTTTTATAAAGTATTTGAGATGGCATGCTGATCAGGGTTTTTTTTTTTACTGGGATTTAACGGTAATGATGCACTTATTCATCATCTCTTCATTAAATGTTTTCTCCATTTCATGTCTCTTTTAGTTATATTCTTGAAGAATGTTTTGCTATGCCGTGATTGTCCACTGTAATGTAATTATTTGTCATTTATGTGTTTGTATTTTATAATATTTTCACCGTGTGATGGAAATAAGTGCCTTTGCTTGAACACAGTCAATCCCGGGTTTATCTGCCGGTCTCTCTGAACTGTGCGCTTCCTGGTTATAAGACCGGCAGGATTTAGAAGTCATCATGGTGTCTGTTGTTATAAATGTTTTCAGAAAAGTCATTTCAGCGTCATAGCTACTATATGCCAAAGCCTGAACCACGACCCTGTCAAAGAAAACGTGCTTTGAAGCACATATTATTTTCTGGAAAATAGAAAAGAAATTGAAAGATATGTGTATGTTCATGTGATAAGTGAATCAGGTCGGTTTTAATTGCACTTATCACATGAACATACACATAACTTTCAATTTCTTTTCTATTTTCCAGAAAATATTATATGTGCTTCAAAGATTTTCTGAAGTCTTTTATTACATTTTTTGGATTTTTAAAAACCTAATTTTATGATGCTGTTATGCTAAATTCAGGCAGTACGGTTATAAAAAATAGTAATTATTTAGCTATACTTCAGAAAATCTTGCAGTGGATCAAAAATAACATTTAAATAAACATTTTTAATAGCAGTATGCTATTTATTAGACCAAGAAGAATGAGCTTAAATGGTAATTTAATAATTTACAACTTCTGGTTTACAAAGATAAAGCTGCAGTCCGTAACTTTGTGTTCAAGAAGAAAACACTCAGGAATGGTGTTGACTTATGCTTTAAGACAAACCATGTGCAAATTTATATTAAAAACACCACATAGAAATATAAACAACATTAAAAACTTGATTTCTACCACAGGGACTTTAACTCTTTCCCGGCTCCACCGTCTCTCAGGCAGACATGATAGAAAACCTGTTCATATTTGGTGTGGGAAGGAGCATGTCATAAAAAAAAAAAAATTGTTTTCACTTTATTAAGTAAATCAAGATCTCCGTTTCGTGAGCGAATCTTTTTAACCGATTCTTTTAAATCAACTGGTTCACAATAAATAACATTAATTTATTAATTTGACTGATCTAGAAGATTAAACTTGCAAGAAACAACAATAACTCAGTGATTTTGATAGTACAAGCCTAATTCCTTCAGATGGATTTGGTAATACTTGAGTCATTATAGTGGGTTACCATTATCTTCACTTTAGAATTAATTATATATTATGAATTATTCATGTTGATTATGAACCTGTAGTAGGCTAGTAGTTATTAGTCCCCTCGAAGAATGGGAAAAAAAATTGTTATTGATTAGATAATAGTGACCTATACGTCATTCAACTGAGCGATATTACTTACTAATTTGTTCATTATTAATAGTAAAATTCACTATAAAGTAAATTTGAATTTACTTAAAAGTGTTAATAGTGCGCTACTCATTTGTTCCTGTGTAGTAATTCATTAATGACGGAACAGTATTATAAAGTGTTACTGTTGATTTCACTGTTATGAAGTCAGACTGTGATGTTCATAAATAGCAGGACAGGAAGAAACATTTCAAACTATACATTCATAAATGGTCACTCTCTCTTTGTCCAGCCAACAGATCAAACCGTTTCTGAGGAACTCAAACCGCATCAGGTTTCATTCTCAGAAGAAGAGGAACCATTACTCTATTTTTACCATAAAGAAAATGTATACAATATTCCAATATTCAACATTATCAGTATGAAATGACACAAATAAAGAATGTTTTCTATGAATGATTTCCATTACACGAGAGTAGATGTTAAAACTTCATGCTGATTTGTACTCGGCTTTCGCCAAGATAAGCAACACTAAGACGTAGTTTTACAGTAAACTATGCTTCTCCATCCATTTACGCTTCTTTCCATGTGGTGGTGTGACTCCCCTTCTGTCCGGCGCTAACGGCTGCAGTGTACTTGGCGCGTCAGCACACACGACGGCTGCAACTACAGTGTGGTCTCCCTAGTGGACCAGCACGACAACCGTCTGGATTGAGCCGAGTAGGAGACATCTCTAGAGTCTTCAAGTGGGCACCTTCCGTCCTCAGTGTTTTGTCGACTAGCCCACGACACCTCAAGAGGGCTCGACAGTGACTCTGGCGTCCCAGAGTCACCCCCCTCCGTCCCCTACTCAACTCAGCCCAGCTTACTGACCTCTACATCCCTCCTGCTGCTGAGACCTAACCACAATCTCTCCGCAACCCAACCATACGCGCCAACCCGTTTGACTAAGTTTGTCAGTTCAAGGTTCAAGGTCTAAATGACCGTTTCAGTTCAGCTTCAAAGGGCTTTAAATGATACCAGACGATGAATAAGGGTCTTATCTAGAGAAACGATCTGTCATTTAAAAAATAAATAAAAAGTTAAAGTTTTATAGGCACAAATGCTCGCCTTGCGAACTCTCCTGTTCGAACTCGTTCATCAAAATGAACGAATCTTTTTTCGAGTCGAGTTATAGTAGTTGTATAGTTACAAAAGCCTTGGAGAAAAAGGAAAAAAGTTAAAAGGCCAAATCTAACTCCACAACTTTGACAAAGTTAACACGATTTCTTCTATTACTATTTATGTGATACAAAGAAATACAATTTGATGTGTTGTGCAAGTACATACCTGATCAAGAACATTCAGAATATTCTGGGTCTTCTCTCTGACAACTTCTCCCTTGTTTAAGACAATCTCAATTAGCTTGCTGTGGTGCTTGTCCAAAGAAGCCAGGAATCGTGTTTTAGAATAGTTGTTATTCGTATTGACCTAAAAAAAAAAAAAAAAATAGTAAATACAAATGTACAACTGTGTGTTGTGTAAGATCTTAGATCTTGAAATAACTTAGCATTCTATTAATTTGTTTATACTGTCTGGTAAAACAAACCACATTAAATTGGGAGGGTAACTTCTTGATTTGGGGTTATTAGCAATTCTTGAAATGTAATAAAAAAATATCAAATAAATTAAATACTGACATGAAGTGAACCTTCCATTATATTTTCATACTATCATGTAATGTCGATAACATTAGCAAGGACACCTCTCTGATCATTTCCAAGCTATTCTCTATTGTTAGTCATTCCTACTTAAAAATACATTACAATAATATTCACAGTTGTATACTTTGGGACTCACCAGATTCAGCAATAAGGCCAAAATTGCGAAATTTCCAGAAAACAAAATCAAACCTGTAAAACAAAGAAAAAGGTGAGATTTCACATTTTAGTTTTTCGTTTGGGCAGTTAGCACGATCCATAATAATCACTAATAATAGAAGTAATAACTTCTTTTAATAAATCTGTTAGAGATGGAATTAATCCCAGATGTTTTGGTATAGATTAAGGACATGGCATATGAGGACTATTTGTAATTATTTTTGCTTTTTTTTGTTTTGTTTTTGTCATCTAACGTTTCCAAAGGCGATGAATTTCAAAAAGGAGTGCGCGCGCATGGGCGGGAGTTTTTATTTTTATTCAAAATCTGAAGTTCATTTAAATTTAGAATAGCTAATAATAGTTAATTATTTTCCGGAGTTGTGCTATAATCGGCTCTATTCACACATTGGCTCAATCGAACATTAGCTGATTCGGACACTGGCTTTCTCGTATAACGATAACTTACAGCTCCTGTGGTCAATGTCTAACTTTAACGTTATATTAGTTGACGGTTGCGGTGCATGTAAAAAATGAACTACTTTATTCAAGCACTTCGTCAAACTTTGTAAGAGACAAACAGACAATACACAACACTCATTAAATTTACCTTACATTACAGTGAAATAATAACAAAATTAACTTTGCATTTGTCACATAGGCACCATATTGCGATAGTCTGGTTTGGCTATAGCTTTAGCTAACACCTGCACAAACACAGTTGTCTGTAAAGTAATAGCATAACTTAGTTGTCCATCCTGCCGCTAACCATAAATGTGAATGAAAAACACATATTCACGTTAAAAAGAATACAATTTCGAATGCTTACCATGTTTTAAAGGTGATTTTTCTGGGCCACAGACTGTCTTGACGTCTTCACATTCGAAGCGCGTAATGGCGGATGGAAAAACGCGAGCAAAGAGTCAGTTGATGTGACGTCATGTGGTCACGTGACATGAAAAACTTTGGTTTGAAGTAAAAAAACTATTTAAGTCAAATTGTTGCTTTTAATTTAGTCTAGGGTGTTCGTTATTTACTTTAAGGAAAACTGATCAAAACAGGTTTAAACCTGAAACCATGATTTTCACTTAGTCCAATATAAAAATGCACTTTAAATAAACGACACCGTAGTTTCACTTTTTTCAGTGAAAAAATGTCGATATCAATCGCTTCCATTTGTTTAAGGAGGTAGCGTTTATACTCTCCTTTTATGTTTTCTGGGTTCTGTAGCAAATTAGATTTAAGTTATTTCATTGAATACTCGTCACTTTGTTTTCATTTCTTAATACTTACTTGGTCACATGTGGTCCCAGACTGAGAGGGCTCTAGAACAGTGTCAGCATCCTGAAAACACATTATGATCATTTTATCTCACAAGTACACTTTTTAATATTCAATACAGTATCGCATGGAACCTGTGAGTACAGGCCTCCTTGAACATACAGACACAGTCTCCTCATCCTCCTCAACTGATGGGCCTTCTCCCTGTGACCACTGATTAAACTCAGTTAAACTCATTAGCTTACATGACTAATTTAAAAGGTCTCATACTCACAGGCAACATGATCCATAAATCATACAGAATCTTGATAGAAAAAATTAAAAAATGTTTTACCAAAATGCACCATTACAGTAGCACAATACTGTAGCCTACTTAGGCTTAAGGAAGGAGGAAATCAGTTAGTCAGGAAGGAATAATGAAAATAAAACACACACACACACACACACACACACACACCTTTTATATACTCACTCCTACGTGATATCATTTTAGATGATGGTGGTTTTAGATGATAGTTTACACCGCTACTTACGCATTGAGACGATCAGCAATTTCCTGCCAACCTTTCTCTCTTGCTTTATTTATTGCCGCTGTATTGCCTTTTTTGGTGATGACATCTTTAAATTCTTCATATGTTTCCAATAGCAAACGCTGTTCCGTTGCTGTGAACATCGCTGCTCTATCTTTTCCTTTTGTTGCCATGGTAGCCCACAGTAAATCGATTGACCCATGCTCGACTTTTCAGGACTTTTAAACAATGCCGTGCACGCGCAATTATCTAGACTATTTTAACTATTAGTAAGATCACATGATCCTCAACTTACTGTTATGGAAACAATTTAAGCGCGGATGTTTAGCTCGGCTCATTCAATTCAAGTCAGGTTGTGGCCTTTAATCCCCGCTTTTCTAAGCGGCTTTTATGGAACAGCCCCCTGGTCTTAAAGGGACAGTACACAGTAGCCACTAATTATCTCTGTCAGTAAAGTTAATAAAAGAACTAGGGGAACAGAGAAAATTACTCAATGCTCTTGACTAAAGAACTTTTGTAGCTTTAATAAGGATTAGTCTATATATAATTTATAATTTATGCATCACAGACTGTTTGATAACTTTATTTAATTTCTGTATATGTCCTACTTGTTAGACAGGAAGGGCACAGGTAAATATGACATTTATTATCGGTTGATGTGAGGATTGTTTGAAGTTCACTTAAATTATTAAAAGCTGTTATATTTTTTAAGCCTAAAAAATGTTTAAAAAAATTGATAGCGTTCAATAGTAATGACAGAATCACTGTAATGTTGGACATAATTAATGTTTAAAATGGGGAGGGGGGTCATTTTTATCCAAACATCAATGGCTTATTGATCATTATAGGTGTTATCAATCATTAGTTGTTGTTGCTGCTAGTTTGAGTTGAGAAATAAACATTTCAGAATTATCCCTAATCTGTGTGTGCATTTTGCTTTAGAACCAAGCAAGTTGACTCATGAAACCATTTGTTTATTATAACGAAATCGCATATTGCAATTGCAATATTGACCTCAATAATCGCAATATGACATTTTCCCCAAATCGTGCAGCCCTAATATAAGCTACTTTTTTACAACAAAAATGAAATATCACTGAACTAACTTAAGCTGGACTGTGACGCTATTTTCTTCTGTAAACAAACTTTGTTGTATTATTTTCCTGTAAATCTGCTTTGAAATGAACTGTATTGTAAAAAAGCGCTACACTGAAAAAATAAAAACCTTGGATCAACTTAAAAAAATTGAAGTAATCAATCACACGAAATATTTGACATTGACTCAAAGTAAATAATTTAATTTAGTTTAACCTAAAAAGTTTAAATCCATGCAACCACTTTTTGAAGGTTGATCAAACTAATTATTTTAGGTTGGAACAAACAAATTATTTTAAGTTAGAACACACTAACTAAACTAATATGTATAGGTTAAAGTAAATTAATTATTTTAAGTTAAAACAAACAAATGTTTATAGGTCTGAGTAAATTAATTATTTTAGGTAGTCTCAAATCAAAAAAAATAACAGTTGTCATTATTTGAAGTGTATAATAAATCAAATATATATAAAAAATGCTTTTAATACACTTGATCAATGACTACTCAGAACACTTTCCTTTAGAACACATTTATATTTATTGTTCAATAAACTGACAACATTGATCATTGGTTTCAAATCTATGAAGATTAACAGTCTGCTTCACACAAAAATACTTGTTACATAATTTCATATCACTTGATAACATACATAAATATTAAATTAGGAAGGTTTGTCCTGACATAATACATTTCACCATAAAACATAATACAATTAAAATGTTATGACAGTATTGTATACCCGTTTCAAATGTAGATGTACCTGAGACAAATCCTGGAACTGCTCCTCAGACAGTGAACAGTGGAACTCCTAAGACATTGACAGAGTTTCTGATACAGAGCTGTAAGCACAGCTATTTTATTTTAGGTTAAGTGTGTATATGAGCACAAAGACCGTTATGGCAAAAGCGGTTGCAACCGAGAGGAACTTGACAATTCGATGACAATTTTAATGTCTTTGGGTGGATGGAGAGGATCCTCTTTCCCAGTGATAGATCGCCATGGTTGTCTGCTCCAGTTCTTCAATGTCATTTTCCTGCATACAAAGAGAAAATAAGTACATTATAGTTACAGAAATCTCCCGATTTCATGATCATAATGTGCCAAGCTCTTATACACTCTAAACTTTCAAAACTTGAATAGGCGCAAATCAAACAAATCAAATGTTTATCAAGGGGTGTGACTAGATTAAAAGTGATGAGATTTCTTGTCTGGTTAGAAACGGTCTCATGAGATTCACCTGCTGTCACGCGACCTCAAATTATCTCACACAGTAAATAAAACAAATGTATAACTGATAACGTGCACTCACGGAGTGAATTAACTCCACCCAGCTGATGCAACACCAGCGTACGCAAGGGCTGCACGATATTGGGAAAAAATGGCATTACGATATTCTATTTTTCTGCGATATATATTGCGATATTTCACCAGATTAAAGTGAATCGGTTTAAAGGAGTCATTCGTTTGCGAATCGGACGTGTCATTAGTGGACGTGTAGCCAACGGGTAGGCACAAGATTTGTGTCAACATAGAAAACATTTCATCACTGGAAAGGTTTTTTTGTTTATTGCAATTGTGGTTTATGTCAGCTGAATGTGCGGATTCGGAACGATTCATAGATAAGGCAATGTTTTTTTTAGCGCAATTCACACCTCTTGGTAATTCAGGAGAGAAAATCTCCGAATGCTCCATGTGAAACTTCGGTCTTTCGACCTTTTACCATCGCGTCAAGTGATGTTGATTAATATGCGCGAGCGCGAGGCAGAGAGAACAATACAGCTCGTGTTTGAAGACGGTGAGGTGCACGCGGCTCACTCTCCCTCTCTCATACATCTTGCTATGTGACTATCGTGGATGTGCACATCGCGATATCGATGCTGAATTGATATATCGTGCAGCCCTAGCGTACGCTGTGATCTAAAAACTAAAATGCTACCTATCTCTGTTTGAGACTGTGAGCTGCAGTTTATCAGAGGTGCTGAAGTTAAAATGCGTTTGGATTTGTGGTGAGATTTCAGCCTGATCAGTAGTGTTTTCGCAAGGGCTGCACAATATTAGGAAATAAACGGCATTGCAATAGGAGGATCTTTTGTGACGTCGTTGTTTATGTTTGTCGCGTTGCATCATGGGAATCGTGTGGCAAGAAACACCGCTAGATACCTGTGATTTGATTGTTTTGCACTTTTGGAGGAGGATTTAGAGAAGAGGATGGTTCACTCTTGCTGTGTGGTCGATTGTACGGCTCGTTGGGGGCCTGATAAAAAGTTTTTCGAATTCCCTCCGAAAAGGATTGCGAAAAACAAAAGAAATGGTTGCGTGCAATAGGCGATTGTACCTGGACGCTGGATTCCTGCAGCTTCTGATCGAGTTAGTGAGGCTCATTTTGTTCATGGTAAGTCTTAGAGACTATGTATTTATAGAAGATAAAAAAAAATAAAAAAAAACCTGAGTCAAATCAACCGAGTCATATGTTTTCGCGTTCTGATTCAGGAGTCCCAGTCTCACACTGAACACAATTGAATTGGTACAACAGTCACTACATTTTCAATAAATAAATAAAGAACACTGATCAATAAAGACTTGCCCGGCTTTGCAGTCGCAGTGAGCAGCAGTGATTATTTCGCCGTTCTCTTTGGCGATCACCCACGGGAGATGCGAATCACGCTGTGACTCGACACGATCACTGCTTTCTGTTTGGCAGAAAAGATCGGCCCAACTTTTCGAGAAACAAAATAATCATAGGCCTCCAGACTTTTGAAAGCCTTTAATCTTTCATGAGTGAAGGGTCCAGGGGTTTCTATCAAATAAGAATAAATGTCTCCCCAGCAGATGGTGGCCAAGACACGGGCAACGTTTTTTGTCATCCCAGATCTCATATGGGCTTTGAATAACTTCGATTTTGTCACCAATACAAATTTTGAGCTTCTCTCCAAACCTCCTCCGGTCTTCAGATGTTAAAGTGTTTATATATTGTGGATTTCGCCCGCTATCTCTCTTGAAAGTGCTCGTCGCCCGCTATACTGTTTGTTTTGTTGCCACACAACCACTCACGCATGCGTACAAATGTGTCAACAAAGATCCTCCTATATTTTTCTATTCTGCGATATATATTGCGATATGAAAAAATACAGGAACAGGAATTCAACTGCGCTATTTGAAAAGAATTTAGCATCGCAAGAAAAACATGTAGCTAGTTAGATTATTAAAAAGATATTGGATAATTGATGTTAGTTTGACTGTTAGCTAGCAGAGCTAACGTTAGCACGATAACGTTATACTAGCGCGCTGCAATCATGTCCGATGGCAGACAATTGCAAAATAAAAAGCAATCCAACAGCACATTATACAATGTAAACAAAGACATGTTTTCTTGCGGCAGCCTTTATAAAATGAGCTGTGGTAAAAATCATGTTATGAACGGAAGTGGAAGTGACTGAAGACTGTGCTCTTCTCCGTTTTTGGTTAATTTCTGTAGCAGAAAGAGCACCACATATAGGTCTGGAATATGAAGTGGCGTGTGCATATAGGTGTTGTCATTTGCAAATGGATTCGTTTGGACACCCTTCGTTCGGAAGACAGGGAAAAAAAGATTATTTGGTACGTCTGGATGTGGTCTAAGTGTTTACTGCTCAAAATTCAGCATCCAAGATTTCTAGTATTAAAATCTCGTCTTGTGAGCTGAGTTTCTCGTCACACCCCTATTTATTAAATATGGCTAGGAAAACCTAGACTATGACCATGTTAGTCTGTAGGTGTTAAAACTGTGTGAGCAAGTGAGAGAGATGCCCTTACCTGGTATTTTTTGATAAGGTGCTCAACGGGTTTACCGAGGTAGATCATCAGAGATTTGAGGATGCATTCTCTTCTGATGGTGCCCACAGTCTGAGTAAAAACAGTTACTATGAATTAAAATCGAACATAAAAAAAAAACCTATTCAGCCATGGACACAAATTATCACAAATGCACTCATGACACTGTAAATAGAACTTACCACAAGCAATGATCACTGGCAGGAGCTTCCAAATAGGCTGCACAGCAGGAACACAACTGAAGGCTGCTTCCCTGAAGTTAAAAGAGAAAAAAAGATTAAGTTTGTTAACTACTAACATCATGCACAAATTAAGAATACCCAACATGTAGCATAAACAGATATATAGTTCATTTTATGATTTTAGGAAAGCTGGCTAACATTTTAGTACATTTCTACCATTTCTACCACATGTAAATGTAGTTAACAGTGTAGCAAACATGACAAGCTTGAAATAACTGGGCCTTGTAATATTATGGCTGATAAATACTGAACACAAGATAATTAGGAGTGTACGTTAAATATCACATATGACCTTATGCTATTGACAGCAGAAGTTAACCATCAGTCAAGTTTGCAGCTAAAAAAAACTAGCATTATTTCCCCCTCTTCATATATATATATATATATATATATATATATATATATATATATATATATATATATATATATGTCGTTTAGTTAAATGTGATATATATTCACTAGCTAGCTTTAAAAAAGAGCCTGCAGAGGAGCTCTTAAAACTAAAAAAGATAGTAATCTCGGCAAATAACATTTTCTAGGCTCTTCGCGCCACTGTTAACCCTTCAAAACACTCAACCAGCAGAACAAATGCATTTGAATTCACGAACATAACATTAGCTGTAACGTTAACCAACTTGCACGTTGTAACTTTAGCTAACCAATGCCCCCACAAAATTAATTTAGAAATGATAGTTTTCATTTATTAGCCAGTTAGCTAGCAACCTGTGACAGCATTAGCTACTCACTCACCCACCCACGACCAAAGGGCGGCTAACGTTAAAGTTTGTTATAGTTTGAATAAAAAAATGCTAACGTTACTATCTTCTAATTTACATGCTATCAATAATGCTGAAATTACAGCCAGAGTCAAGGCAAGCCAGGTATACTTGGAAAGACAAAGTTTATTGTTTTTACTTACCAGTATTAATGTTGCTCGTATTTTTTCTGTGTCGCGGGCTCGCAGGGTTCTGTTGAAGTGTACCTTCACGGCCGCCGCTCGTCGTCGTGCGTGTTCTTCAGGTTCTTCACAGACAGTTCAACTGTGACGGTCCGGACGTTTTTTTTTTAATCCTTTATTTAAACAGGCCAGAGAGCGGGATCTCCAACTCAACAATGCGCATGTGCAAATCATGCTTAATGTAATAAAAATGCTCTGATCAAATTAATAAATTTAGTTTAATGTCCCGCTGCCAATTTATATTGTATCAATGCAAAAGAAATGTATTCAACCATGAATATAAACTAAAACGTTTATTTTAAATGAAAAAACTAATAATTTTAAGCCATTTCAATGAGAAAATGCACATTAAACGAACAACAGCAATGTTAGACTTTTTTCAGTGTATAGGTAACTTGACTTACAGAGAATGGTCTGAAAAAGAAAATATCTAGTGAGCTGTTTTTAATTTGAGTTCACTCCTGGTATCATGTTTTGTTCAGTGATTTGGATAAAATATTTCTCAGTGCAGTTTCAACCATAGACAGTAAAAGAAATGGACACAGCTTGATTTCAATGGAGAAAACTGAAGCCCGATTAGAGCACTCACTTCCTGATAGCTGAGCGACTGCGCAGGCTCAAACTCATAGACGGCTCAAACTGAGCTTGACGAAGTGAGCAACCTGTCTGACCGTTTTAATTCTTCTAGTAGCTGTGCCAAGTCAAATCTATTATTTCCAATTCCTCAAAAACGTTGTTGAAATATTTTGTCCCGTTGCTTTTATGGACTCTCTATCTATGGGCTTCTCCCTTGACTGTATGCCTCTATGTCCCCCCGATTGCCTCATAGACAGTAAAAGATTGGCTATGAGCTTCTCCTCCTGTCTATACGGTAATTTCTCTAGTGTGCGACAGAGAGTCGAGTGCTTATGACGCAATCGTTAGCCAATTTTTACAAAAAATGCTTCTACGGGGCCATAACGTAAGATACAAGGTAATGGAGCCTTTTATACATTGTCGTGTTTCTTTAGAAATAAACAATGGACAAATGAAGTCTTTGGACGCCTCAGATGTAAAGTTATTCGCTGTCAAAGTGACGCCAAAATGAATGGGAGTCAATGGAATGCTATTAACAGCAGGTGAAGTTCTGTTACAATGGCGGCTCCCGCGAGGCTTCAGTTTCCGGCTGATGGATTAACAGACACAATCACTGGATCCCATTACAGAGACTGAGTAAATAGGCTTGTTTGAGATGAGCAAAATCTGCGCAGAACCGATCACCCGTGATCAGCGCGAGATGCATGCTTGTTAGAAATGTGTCCGAGAGTCGTCCGCCTTGCTCTGATGTCATGGTGACGTATGTCAAAAAACCTTCGCGACCGCAAGGCGCACGTGCCGGATTCTGCAGCTCTCCACCGACTGCGCTGATCAAAAGCATGATGGGAAACGACTTGCTGACGAAACAGCTTAATGATCATTGGTTTAAACAACCGTGATGTATAGACCTTATGCACCAGAGAAACGTGGCGCCGTCATCTTTAGAATATTGTCTTTAAACTTCCGCTTTTGCGGTCGCTCTGTATATTTCTATGGCATCGCTGTCGAGGAGTAATTAGCTGGTGAAGTGGATTTACTTATTGTAGAGTTAACAAAAGTTATCATGAGCATTGTAATGTTTATCATAAGCATTGTAAAGCAGATGTCTAACAAATGTCGACTGGAATTTTTTTTACGAGCAGTTCATTCATACCTATGCAAGATCGCTGTGAGAATACAGACCGGAAGTCAAAAGACAACAAGCGCAGCGCTGAAAAGGGGCGGGGCTACATAAGGTCTATAGATAAGCACAACAATATAGTAGTACATGAGAGTTCTTGTACTTGCACTGGCCTGGATCCAGACTAAAAATAAAAATGTTCCCTCTCTGTCAAGGTTTTGTCATGTGGGTTCGGGCTGTTTGGAGGGAGAGAAATAAAGAAGAGGATGGAGTCATCCCAAAGTCCTGGGTGCTTGATGATATGGTTCATTGGCCACCTGGCATCGACGCATTGAAAGCAATGAAAGAGATGCGAAAGCCTGAGGAAAAGTGGAGGAAATTTCCTCTCATAAAGCTGAAATTAACATCAAGTAAGTCAACATCAGTTGCTGTAATAAGGACTTGCTTTGCATTCACTTTTCATAATCATTATCGTTGATGCATGGTTTTTATTCATTCAAGTGGACATGGAGGAGTGCGAGTTGTACAACGTCTCGACAGCTGCTGAGGGTAGTGGCGATGAGCTGTCCATCTCTAAACCCAAAAGGATTGGGAAAAGAAAAACATTTGATGACTTTGTTGAAGGTATGATAATGAAACAGTTGTGTAGCAGGTCCAAAATAGCTTGTTTAACACTGAGACTTCTAAACTTTTAGTGATTAGTTCTTGTTTTTTCCAGCTACGTCTTCTCTCTAAGATCAAATCCTCTCTCTCTATAAAATCCTTAGAGATTGCTGTCCATGCTGTCATTACATTGCGGTTGGATTATTGCAACTCTCTTTACTATATGGCATGCCCAAACACTCTATTGCTCGTCTCCAATTAGTACAGAATCCTCAAAAGAAAACGTAAAATTGATCATGCTTCACCTATCTTAAAATCACTGCATTGGCTACCAGTGCATTTTAGAATTGAGTTTAAAATTCTTCTCTTTGTTTTTAAATCCGTAAATAATCTGGCACCGAGATATTTGTCTGAGCTACTCTGTCCACACAATCCCACACGAAACCTGAGGTCTGGTAATCAGAGACTTTTGTCGGTCCCCAGATCACGGTTAAAGAATAGAGGGGACAGAGCCTTTGCGATTGCTGGCCTTAGGCTGTGGAACAGCCTTCCAGTTTACATCAGAGCGGCTCAATCTCTGTTTTTAAATCCTCTCTTAAAACCCTTTTTTTTTCTTTAGCTTTTAATTCATTGTAACTTTGTAAGCTTTTGTCATGAATGTGTGGCTTGTTCTTTATCTTGTTTATTGTTCAGCACTTTGGTCAGCCCTGTTTGCTGTTTTTAAATGTCCTATATAAATAAATACAAACTTGAAACTTTTAGTACTGTAAGTGCGATAAAGTGGCTGTTTCATATGTTACACAGATGATGAAGATGTAGCAATTGATGATACCCCACCGAATTACCAGTTAGTTCTGAGGCAAATTCATCAGGACATGGTAAGTAGGCCAAGCAGGCCATATAGTATCTTAAACAAAACATCAAAATGTAAATGTACAGTTTTATAAGTCAGTTGCTTAATATTGTCTCACTGTTTGCGATCAAACAGGCCCCTCCCTGCCACCGCCACCAAAGAAATCTAAGTCCAGCTCCATGCCCAGTTCCAGCAATCAAGTGATTGGACAAGAGCACACAAGGGAAACACCTCGCCATCGTTCCAGGTCCGGGACCCTGGAAAGACCACACAATCGTTCCAGGTCCGGGACCCTGGAAAGACCACACAATCGTTCCAGGACCCGGACCCTGGAAAGACCACACAATCGTTCCAGGACCCGGACCCTGGAAAGACCACACAATCGTTCCAGGTCCCGGACCCTGGAAAGACCACACAATCGTTCCAGGTCCTGGACCCTGGAAAGACCACACAATCGTTCCCGGACCCTAGAAAGACCACACAATCGTTCCAGGTCCCGGACCCTGGAAAGACCACACAATCGTTCCCAGACCCTGGAAAGACCACACAATCGTTCCAGGATCATGGAAACGCCAAGCCGGGAGAGAGAACACAGATCTTACCATAGAGAAGATGTCTTCCCAATGGAAGAGAAAAGTAAGTGTGTTCTAAACAAAAATAGCTGCTGCATTTAAAAAAATGTATTGTACAGAATGTGATGTGATATTGCTCTCTTTGGTCTGACATTCAGAGTTCCAAAAGCGAGTGCTGTACTTGCTAGCCGACATGAGAGCAAAGCTCTCTGAAGCTGGGCGTTTTTACGAGCCCCCTCATTCCCAGTTCCACTTAGAATTGATTGACTCCATAGATCAGCTTCAACAGCTTAACAGACAGCTAACCAGTGAGGAAAAACGAAAACTCATTGTAGGTTACTACGAAAAAGGAAAACAAACCTTTGAAAACAGATGTAATAATTATCTTATTCACATATTCTTGTACCTCATATACATTTCTGCATATTTGCTAAATTATTCCTTCAGACAGCTCAGATGTCAAAAATTGGTGGAGCTACCCTGCGGGAAAATGTCAACAATGTGATGAAAAGGTCAGTCTCTGAAGTCGTGTGTTATGTAGGGTATTTGGATGAATCATTGACTGAATAACTAAAATCCCAATGTCTTTAAAGAGACTGGAGTTTGAAAAAAACCCACACATTCCACCACACACTCAAGCCCATGAAGCTTCCCCCAAACCAAGCTAAACTGTTCGAGTTTCCTGTTACCGATTTATGACTCAAAAGAATGTGCAGGGACTTGATTCCTGGAGAAGGAAAAATGAAACATTTTAACTCTAATATATACTGTATATCCTATGCATAACCATGCGATACATGTATCTACTGTTCATCTCATGACTTTCCTTTATGTGTGGTTTGTGCGTCCTTGGAGACTCTAATGGGTTAGTGTTTCTTTGATTTACATATACATATACTCTCATATACATTACATATACTCTAATGGGTTAGTGTTTCTTTGATTTACATACAAACCTTTAACTTTATCACTGAAAGACGGTTATATGATATCTTCGATATGAATTCAGGTTTGCCCATGTATTGTACTACATATAACACATATGGGAGCTTTAAATGAACCTAGGGACCCCTAGATGCATTCTTAATGTAACGGTTTTAAGAATGTTTTTCCTGTTACATGTACCAATAACTTTTATATGTCATGTTTGATATTGTTAAAATGCCCTGGAAATGACTCCGCCAGATATATGTATGAACACACCATGAAAGGTATGATTATGTGTATAACACATCTCTGCAGTAGAAATGAACATTTTTACCATAGGCCATAATTTAAGTAGACCAGCAGTCTGACAAGACAAAGAGAAATCTTCCGCGGGAAATTCCCTCCCAGCCGATTGGTGCAGTCTTCCAAAAGAAGGCGTGAACCGAAATGTTTTTAAAGAGGCGCGGAGCTCCTCCTCGCTCTCTTCCTGATCCGAGTCATCATCATGTAACGTCGCGCCTCCGGCGAGCTCATCGCCGTTCTTTTATTTTGTTTCTAGTTAGTTTTGTGTTTGTTTCCAGTCTAGATAAGCCCCCGTGTTTAATTCCAATCGTCGAAATCCCTGCACAGGAGAAGCAAGCGCCGTTACCACGAGACGCGCCGGACCCAGAGACGCACAAGCGTTTCTTCACCAGCCATGACGTAACTCCGCGTGATTTCCCCTTTGGGATCTTTATTTCTTTTCTTTAAAGTTAGTTTTGTTTTCATATTCGACGCTGTTTACTTCCACGAAGGGAAAAGAACACCGCGTGACATATCTCTTCAGCAAAGCCAGCTAAGAGAGATTCAAACGAACGCGCGCTCTCTCTGAAGCAGAGGCGCGCGCACGTGACGCACCGGGCTGCGAGACACACACCCACGCTTCTTCACAAGCCATGCAAAGAGTACCACACCTCTGCAAGTATCCGTGTTTGATCACGTTTTAAGATTTGTTGAAGTCTTGTTGTCTCTCAAAGTTCCGTTTGTCTATGTGAATTTGCTAACTTATTTAGAAAGATCATCTCTTTTCCTAATCTCACTGCAACCATGCAACTCTCTAAACTCTCACCCTCTCTCTCTCTCTCCCTCTCTTACACGCTTTCGCGTGTAAGTTATCCATTGCCCAAACTTTACGCATTTCTCATTCATTGATGTCATATTGTGTTTCGTTCGTGTTAATGTTTGTAAATACATGTATTCCTGTAACGTAGTAAATATATAAGTAGACATGCCTTTATTAAATCATTATATTCACTTGACTGATTGATTCAATCTCTTTGCTCATTCTCAAATCCCTTAAGTGCCAAAGATCTTATGCTACAAGCTTTACGAATTAATTAATTATTTCAATAATTAATATTTTAAAGAGTACTTATTATGGGGCAGGAAGCCCAATTCTTCTGGCCAGAGAATTGCGTTTCCTGCAATCCTATAAAGTAAGATAATATTGGGAAAACCCCACAATATTATTCTGACAATTGAGCTAAATTAATTTTGCCTGCTTTGTAAGACGTGGTCTGTGTAATTAACTACAATCAACTTGTGGTTAAAATGAAAGGATTTCACATGTATACATACAGGTAAAATGACAGATTCTCCCTTAGAGGGAGATTTATTAACATGTAAGACTGATCTAATCCAAACATGTATGAATAATTATTAATTACCAATTATTAATTATGATATGCAAATTCCCCAGGGATTAGACCCGCCTAAAGTCTTTACAGTTAATATCTGAAAATTTATTTAATTTTCTTAAATGAGTACGCCAACATTTTGTGAAATTAGCTTATTCACAGTCAGAGTTAGAGCTAGATACGATGAGACTCTCTTCTCGTGTCTGTGTGCAGTAACTCAGTCTGATGCACACACTGTTAGCCTAGCTGTTAGCCACACACATGTGCGCACACAGGCATGTACCTCTGGACATCATTTCACATTTCTTGCTGTACAGCATGTATAACTTTGTTTATTCCCATTTTTATTGACAGAGTGCTCACAAATAGCATCATGTCCATAATGAACATGGATGGGACTGGTGACAAACTGCCATTCAGAAGAATGGAACTTTATAAGGTCATGATAGGTAATTATATTTTCTATTTGTGCACCAGTACCTACATCACCTATAGCTCTATTCTCTACATGATTTTTATTTTGATCAGTAGGCGCAAGATAAATGGCAATTGCTGTTACATTTTTCAGGTGCCATCCAGAAGTCACAACCCGGCATCACAGAAGCTTCCATTGGTAGCCTTATGGCCAACCATTTGCGCGCTGCACCAGACAGAAGAGGGGCACTGGGCGCCGGAAGGTAGGAGCTACTGCAAACAATGTAGATTTAGGCCCAATCTCATTTCTCTGTTTTTACCCTTCCCCTTCATTCTACCCCTACACCGTGTCCTTCGAAACAGAGTGGCAAGACATAGGGGTAAAAATATTCCTCATGGTAATGAGACACCAATAGCCTACATAGGGAAGAGCCCGGACGAATGTGATGTTTTTTTTTTAAATCGCTGCTCTCTGGCTTTGAATGTATGTTCACATTTTACAATTCCGTATAAAATGTGGACTGATTACTAGCAGTGAAATGAGATCCTAACAAAACAAAAGGTTTGACTCGAACCATTATCATATATTAGAACACATCTGCACCTCTGACTACTGCATGTGATTAGACTATAATGTCGGTTATCTTTTAGTTGTCTATATACTGTAGAGTAGCCTACTACTGATGGGTACTAAGCGTTAGTTATGTTAATAGACAGGGCCCATTTTAATGTTTGCTTTCTTGTTCTCTTGTTCCCTTTTACAGGCACTTGAGAGCTCTGGAAGTGTGAATCCATAGCGCCCCCATTGTATCACACTGCTCAAAAAAATAAAATAAAAACATATCAGATCTCAAAGTATGTGTATGTTGTCAGTCATTGTACATTTAGGTTGAAATTGAGTGATGCTTAGCATTGAAATGATATCAAAATATGTCAATAAATTGATGTAATTTTGACATCAATGTTTGATGTCACATTTATGTTGAATTGATATCAAAGCTTGATATTGAATGATAGCAAAATAGCATTAAAATGACATCAACATCATGACATCCTGACGTCAAATAGATGTAGAATAATGACATCTTGACGTCAAATAAATGTTGAATTGACATCAAATGCCAAAAAAGCATGACATCAAAATAACATCAAAATGACATCAGCAGAGGTCAAAATCTTGACATCAAATTGATATCGTCACTTTGACGTCAATTTGACTTTCATTTTTGACCTATTTCGTGACGTAATTTTGACATCAATGTTTGATGTCATATTGATGTTAAATTGACATCAAATGCCCTCTGGGAAGCCTAATAACTGTGATAACATGTGAGTTCAGGGTGAGCCACTAGATGGAGGAGTTGCTCCTCAGACGAGACCACACACTCTTAGAAAGAATGTGTTAAAAATAACACAACCTGTGTTAAATTTTAACACATCCGTGGGTGAGCTCCAGGACTACTAGTTTTGTGTTAAATTTAACTCATTCACTGTGTTAATGAGATTAACACACTAAATGTGTCAGAAAGGTTAACATAAAGATGTGTACAAGATGTGTACAAGATGTGTAAAGATGTGTACAAGATGTGTAAATGTCTAACATTAACACATTATGTGCTATCCTTGGCTACACACATCGTGTTAAAAAAAGGTATTTAAAATCCTAAACAAAATATTAGCATTTTACAAAATAAATACAAATTCTTTGGTTGATTTATCTTATTTATTATAATGAAATATCAACAATTAAATCTAATCCAAAATAGAACAATACAATTTAAAGCAGTCAACAAAGAAAATGTCCAACATAGGACAAAACAGTTTCTTTTCACAATCTCATTCATTGGTAACATGACACATAACCCCACCTCCAAAATAATTTCACTTATTTCCAAATTTCATTTTGTTTTTGGATTGATGTAAAGAAAATATAAAAATATTAAGCATTTAATGTTTTCGAAAATATCTTGTGCTCACCAAATATTTAATTTGATACAAAATTACAGTAAAAACAGTCCAATTGTGGAATATTATTACACTGTAAAACAGCAGTTTTCTATTTGAATATATTTTTAAAATGTAATTTAAAATGTATTTCTTTGATGACAAATCTGAATTTTCAGCATCATTACTCCAAGTCTCTATTGTCACATGATCCTTTAGATTAGAAAAAAAATTGATGATTTGATGCTAAAGAAACATTTATGATTATTATCAATGTCTGTACTCCTCCATCTTTTCCACAGCATAGGAAGTGATCATACAAACAGTCTATAAAAAGCCAACCTTTGGGGATAAGCATATTTTGTACACCTTTGGGGAAAAGTAAATGAACCTACGCCTAAATGAGACCATTGCAGCTTTTCTTGACCAAGGACCGCCCAAGAGGACTGACATCACAACGCAACCAATCACAGTTTGTTTTGTTCTGCGTCATGTTTAGGGGCATGACAATGTGATGTTGATGTCCCTACAACAACAGACGGGCTTCCATCTAATAAATTATTCATTCAAGAACGTTGAGCAAGTTTACTGCAACAATGGAGCCGCGAACATCACATACTTTCGAAAATCCAGCGTTTAGTTGATCCTGGTAGGCGCTCATTGTCACAGTTGTAAGCACATCGGCGTTCTTCTTAAACGAGGGGTTTTGGTGTCACGGCATTTGTTTCCAGGCGGACCGATAAAGAACACGACACACACGTCTCCCGGACATCCTGTCTCCAGAATTCAACCAATCAGATCGCGACTTTAAAACTCCTGAAGTGTTTCTAGAAAAGTGTGACATGCATCAGTCCCCTGTTCCCTGTCCACAAACACAAATGTGCTCAGTTCTTCTTCAGAGAGGATCACAGTTCCAACACTACATAAAAATATAAGAGGGAAAGAGAGAGGAGAACGTTAGACAAGCATCAAATTGTTTTTAATCTTCATCATACTATAATTCAGAATATATATTTGTAAGTAACACCCTTTTGTCAACATATTCAAACATTTCAGCTGAACTGTAAACTAAATTATACCAGATTCAATTTTAATACTTACATTTCCTTAATTCTCTCCAAAAATGCTGAGATTCATAGACGTAAATACTGCAATGAAGGATTTAGCCAATTCCAGCTTGTTTGTAGTGAAGGGATAGCTGTTTGAGACAAATACACAGTAAGATGCATGCAAGAAATCCCCATGTGATTATCTTTTTTTTCTTTTCACAGTAGTTAACCCACCTGTGTGCTGAAATCCTGAAATCATATTAGGCACCTTCCTGGTCAGGTTGGACTCTTTGGCCTAATAATAGATCAAAATAATGCAAAAATAAAAACTAAAGTTATTTAGAATGCTTGATTTGATATGAATTAATGATTTAGTGAGTTTTACTGCAATGCTTACCTGAATAAACTCAATCTGGTGAGACATAAAGAAAATGGTCCATCCTCTGATTGGTTCATTTGCTGTAATACATATTAGACATAAAGCAAAAGTCACCTATTTGATATAAAGTTAGCAAATGTATTGTAACTGTTATGCTAACGTTACCTAGCCTGCACAGCACCAGTGGCTCAAGAGCACTTCTCATATTGCTAATCATTTCAGCAAACTTTCAAATCCACTACGACATTTTAGACATAATCAAATCAATAAAGAGTAACGTTAAACAATTTTTAATACACCTTACAGGTAAAATTTAGTTTACAGTAAATCGAGTAAGTTAACGTTACAATATATAACGTAGTCTAAAGGTGCCGTCACGTTTACCATTGCTTGGTGAAATTTTGAGTGCAAAATCCATAAAGGTCTCTTCATTATCGGGAATTTTGTGTGTAAGTGGAAAAAAATATGTCGATTTTGAATCGTGTTTTCCACGCAAATTCGCACCGTTGATCAAAATAAAGCTGCTTGGTTTAGCCGTGCTTCAGCTACGTTAACTTACACTATTGACAATGGAAGTTTTTTTGCCCGCAAAAGATCATCATAACCTAGCTTTTAAACCAGTATTAAAATAACAGTAGCAGCAAATATTTGTTTGTAAAAAAACATAAGTAAAAATATGAATTCAAGTAACGTTACAGCTTACCTCAAGAATCTTGCTAGCATCACCGGGTGATTCGGCGCGAATCATCTCCTCTGGTAACGAACAGATTTGACGCGAGGGGTAACGTTGTCGATAACGAATTGATAGATAGATATAGATATACAAGATAACGTTAAATGTTTTATATTCAACACTACGGAAGTAAAAACAAAATAGTTGCTGTCATTAACAGACTATAATCTCCTACTGAACTGACTGGAACTGAATTCTTCTCTCTACTCCAAGTCATTACATTGGTTCAGTTCAACAGCTAGCTAATTTAAATAACGGTCACATTATAAAAATAACACATGAAGTGTGTAAGCTCATCAGTCTACTCATATTGTGTTAAATGCTTTGAGAAAAATTCCAAGTTGTGTTAATTTTAAACTACACATTGATATGTGTAAAACGGTTTATTTTTTTCAACACATTTTTAGTTAATATTGACACAAAATGTGTAAATTAGAGTGTTACACATATTTTGTGTAATTTTTCTACACATTCCTTCTAAGAGTGCAGAGACAAATCACACTAGAGATTTAAACACTTTATCGTTCCCTGTTGGACGAAATGGAGCACCGATATGTTGTTTATGTATTTCACTGTGATCTCAAAGCATATTATAAGGTTTCCCAAATCAGTATTTTTCTCAGGAGAAAAGAGAAGCCGGTGGAAGTTGTTTGTTTATTGTTGTAGATAGAAAAACAGTATAGGCCTATCAGTATTGTTAAATAATATTTTAATCATGTAAAACTGTATATGTTCCAAACTGCTGAAATCTTTAAAATATACATAAAGTTAGTATTCCTCCAGGGGGCGCTTGATATAATAAATGTATTAAAACATGGAGAGACTCTTGAACCTCAGAGTGAGAAACTTTATTGATAAAGGCAAGAAAATACATAGGCTACAGCAAGTATACAGCAGTAATAAAGTGAGATCTGAGGGTCTCTCTATTTATTGTTTTGTATCTGAGAGAAATATAAACAATAAAGCCTTACAAATAAGAGGATTTTTTTAAATCTCAAAAATAATCAAGCTCAATTATTCAGTATTTATTATGAAAAAAACACTAGAAGAAATAAAAAAAAACACACTTGAAGAATCTTTAAAGTTCAGCGTTCTGCTTTTAGACTTCAATACTTCCTAAAAAGATAACGTATAAAGCCAAAAATTTATAAATCTCTCAAATATATATGAAAAACAGTTTGTGAGAAATGATATCTATGTCATGTACCTGATGTGTGAATATGTGCTTGATCTCGTTCAGCTTTTCTGGATCTGATGTCATAAACCAGAATGATGACAGTAGCCACGCCCACCAGAGCAGAGAGGACCAATCGGATCACAGCTTCAGTAGGACCACAACAGTGGACAGAGTCTGAGGAATAAACACATCAAACTGACATCAGATCAGTCAATAAACACTAATATCAGCGCTGACATCAAATAATATTTCAGAATACACAGCAATATGATCAAATAATCAACAATCTTATATTCGGTTCCAAGTGAGTTTATTTATGGTCTGTCATCTCAAACTGTAAATAATTCATCAATTCAATATGTAAATAGTTAATAAGAATATTTGAAGGAGAAGATAAATGATCTCTACTCACCATAGACAGAAACTCTGAATGATTTTGATGACAATCTTCCTTTAATCATTAGCACATAATCTCCAGCATGTTCAGTTGTGATGTTTGTGATGGTCAGAGATCCAGTTTGATTGTCCAGCTTCAGTCGGTCTCTGAATCTCCCATCAAGAACATCATCATATACAGTGATTCTGTCGGCCCGTTTATTGATTTCTGCTATTAATGTGTTTTTATCTCCAAACCTCCACTGAATCACATCATCATCCTTTATTTCAGTAAGATCAGAGTTTAGAGAGACTGAATCTCCCTCCATCACTGACACTGACTTCACTTCATCTGTCAACACACCAGAGAACAAACAGAAAAAGAGTTTGTCAGAGATGAATACTGTTAAATAACTTTATAATGCGGTTTACTAAATTGAATAGTTTAAAATGTACATAAAAATAAACAATATAAAATAACAAAAACATAATCGTGTATAAATTCCTTTAATTTTTTTCATTAAAAAACAGGAGTAAACGTTTTTGAACTCACCAATGACAGTGAGAAAGAACCAATTGATCACACTGTTGATCTGTAGTTTATAAACTCCATCATGTTCAGTTGAGGTGTTTGTGATGGTCAGAGATCCAGTTTGATTGTCCAGCTTCAGTCTGTCTCTGAATCTCCCATCAAGAACATCATCATATACAGTGATTCTGTCGACCCGTTTACTAATTTCAGCTATTAATGTGTTTTCATATCCAAACCTCCACTGAATCACATCATCATTCTTTATTTCAGTAAGATCAGAGTTTAGAGAGACTGAATCTCCCTCCATCACTGATATTTTAACTGTATCATCAAACACACACATGAATAACAAATGGAAACAGGGTTAGTCACAGATTAAGACTTTTAAATTACATTGTATATAGTTTTAAATACAAATTTGAAATGAATAAAATAAAACAGAAAGAAACAAAATGGTGTGTGGATTAATATTGTATTTTGTAATTAAAAAATAAAACATGGTGAAACAAATATTTAACTCACTATAGACAGTGAGATAGAAATCTATCCTCGTATCGTAGATCTGTAGTTTATAATATCCAGTATGTTCAGCTCTGATGTTTGTGATGGTCAGAGATCCAGTTTGATTGTCCAGCTTCAGTCTGTCTCTGAATCTCCCATCAAGAACATCATCATATACAGTGATTCTGTCGGCCCGTTTATTGATTACAGCTATTAATGTGCTTTGAAACCACCACTGAACCAGATCATTATCCAGAATTTGGAGATGATGCATTTTGAGAGTGACTGGTTCTCCCTCCATCACTGACATGACCTTTTGTGCTCTAGACAGAAACGCAGCTGAAGAACAGACTTCATCTCAGATTAACAGGGTTTTTTTTTTCTTTTTCTTAAGTAAATAGTTTTAAATATAAACTTGAAATTAGTAACATAAAACAATTGAACAAACGAAAAAAGTAAAATGGTTAATTACAGTTTGTGGTCATTGAAATATAAAACAGGTGAAGCAAATATTTAACTCACAAATGACAGTAAGACTAAAATTCTTGATCTCACTGTTGATCTGTAGTTGATAAAGTCCAGAGACTTCAAATCTGGTGTTTGTGATGGTCAGAGATCCAGTTTGATTGTCCAGCTTCAGTCTGTGTCTGAATCTCCCTCCAAGAACAACATCATATACAGTGAATTTGTCGGCTTTTACATTGATTTCAGCTATTAAAGTGTTTTCAGTTCCAAACCTCCACTGAATCACATCATCATCCTTTATTTCAGTGAGATCAGAGTTTAGAGTGACAAAATTTCCCCCTCGCACTGACACTGACTTCACTTCATCATCAGCAAACACTCCTGGAGAACAGAGTTTAATCACAAATTAAAGCTTTCAAATCACTTGATGTTGGTTTGATGAAGGGTCATAAAAATACTTTTTGGTCATTTAAATGTGAAGTGATGAACATTTTGCAGCAATACAAAGACAAAATCCATAAAAAAAAAAAAAACACATTTAAAACTCACCAACCAGACGCCAGAAACACAAACAGAGCAAAACCAATTTGAGAAACATTTTCACTGATCACTGAAAGCCCACAATAGTATCTCTTAAAATGTCTGAAACACTCAGATTGATCTGGAAGACTGACCTGTGATATTTATCTGGTCGTGACCTCAGTCACAGTTTACGTTCACACGTCAATCTCCTTTAACATCATGAGAATCATCAAGCTTTTGCTGATCTTACATTTCGGGGCCTGTTTGAAAACTAATAGCAGAGTAAAATGTTGCAATAGAGTTGGATTAGAGATTCGTATCTGATGTGTTATTTAGTGCTGTGAGCTGTAAATCATCTGACTAGGGGTGTGCAAATTGACCAAAAAATCATATTTCAATATAATTTTTATATTGACAAAATCCATCTTTGCAATGCAGAAGTGGCACAAAAGCAGCACCTGAGAAGGTATTTAGATGTATTTACACAGACTGATTAATGCAGCTCAGATGTAGCATAAATGCGCAAAATTTGCAACCACATAAATAATACAATGATATTAATGTTTTGAATATAAAATATTGAATACTGAAACATGAAACCAGTGCCGCTGCTAGCCATTTTGGTGCCCTAAGCATAATTCCCCCCCCCCCCCCCCCCCCCCCTCCCCCCCAAAAATATATATATTTTTTCATTTAGGATTTTCATTTAGCCCCCAATGAGGGTATGATTTATAAAAAAAATTAAAAGTAACACATTAGTTTAGGGTCTAATGCTTACAATTAACTAGTTTCATTACCATAAAATGGCATGGTTTTATAATCACTGGGGTCCAGAATTCGAGGCAGGTTAGTTAGGGGGTTTGGGGTTACCCCGAGAAAATTTTGGATTTCTCTGAACTACAGATGTGCATTTTAAGATGTTGTGGCAAAAAAAAAAAAAAAAAAATCGATAACAACAGCTTTAAAACCATGTCAGTGGGCAGCTGATTATTTTTCTCTCCTCATCAGCATCACACTCTTTTTCTCTTTGTTTTTATCTTGCCCTGTCTCTTCCCCTCCTAAAGTTGTCTTTTTTAATTTGCTAAAGGCTACAATTTGTATTTTATTCTCAATATGTACACATTCATTATTAATCCTGTGCCTAACATGATGAAAACGGCTTTGTTCATGTTTCTTGTCCCCTCACAATGACAGTAGCATAAACTATTACAGGCTACATGTTACATAGGCCTATTTTCAGTTCAAAATGGCGAAATTAGACAAAACTATATTAGTTTGCCTAATTATTTTTTGTCATTCGTTTAACATTTATGACCTAACTGTCAAATATATAAAGTTAAGTTTAGCTACTTATCTCGCACGCACTTAACCGTACACTGAAGCGTCGAGTTGCACTGTTAAAATTCGCGCTCAGCATCTGCAATAGTATATTCCTGCACAACCGGAGGCTGCAGTTTCAGGACCCCAGTTTTAGGACCGCAGTTTCAGGACCCTAGTTTTTCGTGACAGCGCCACCTACCGAACTGGATGATATCTTAAGTCTTGTTAAAATATATATATATATATATATATATATATATATATATATATATATATATATATATATATATATATATATATATATATATATATATATATTAACGAAGAAGATTATGGAATAGAAAAGCTCCTACAGCAGGTGGATTAGAGCAAGTAGCATCAAGCTACATGACACAATTTAAAGGCACACTGTGGAACTTTTGGCCACTAGGGCGCGCTCGATCTGTAATTTTCACGTCTAGTGCCCCTAGAGGCCACAAGCGCCGCAGCATTGTCGCAAAAGTCAACAAACAGTCAACCGGTCAACATCCCGTGTGCAGACGGCATTTGATTTGTATGTTGGAGAAAGTTAATCGATTCACTACTGACCAAAATAATAATATAAATATAAGATTAATAATATAAATCCTATAAAGAAAACAAATTGAATAAAAGTAGCATACGCAGAAAACAATGTCTGATCAGGTAAGTCGCATTGACAAGGGTTGCCCAATCCTTCTCCTGCCGATCGTCTGTCCTGCACAGTTCATCTCCAACCCTAATCAAACACACCTGAAGCAAACAATTAACGTCTTCAGGATCTCTTTGCAATGGGTTAGAGATAGGGTTGCCAACTGTCCCGAATTAGCCGGGACGTCCCGATTTTAGCTTTGTGTACTAACTCTTCTAACGTTTCTAACGTTAATGCTACCAGATGAATTGCACACAAATTAAACTAAGCCTGTAGCTAGTTGTTAAGTTGCAGCCCTGTTTCGTTTCAAAATCGGAGGATAAAGTGTCTGCTGAATGCAAATCTTTCCCAAAATTTATCAAATTTATATTTGTACTAACATTTAGCTACCAGATTGATAATTCGCTAACTTACTCTACTAGCATTCCTTGTTACATTAAGTTAAATGGAGGACAATATAGAATCAGTAACATGGCCAGGCAGAGAACAAATTTGAAAAAGAAGAGATATTGTGCAAGCAATATATTTTAACTTACTAGTCCAAAAGCATGACGGCCAGGTCAGCATCGGTCGGGAATCCCTCATCCTCCTTTATCGCACGCCAGCGAGGGAACACTTGACCAATGTTTATCCTCGTCCTTGCTTTTAGTTTATCACTCTCACTTTTTCTTTTTTTGGTCTCCTCTGACAAAATCTTTGCTTTCTTCCGAGTAGCTGTTGATTCAGCCATGACGACAACATACAGACGCCGGCAATCAAACGCGAGTAGAGCTCTCACGTTAGCAGTTGGGGTGGTGGGGGAAGTGACGCATGCCGTAAAGCGTTCGAATTTTGTAGTTCTTTTTGTGCTCGGGTTCCTACCCGAAACCCGAAGTTACATAGTGCTAGTAAAAGCGATACAGACCCCTTCAGGCTTCGGCAGACGTGTCATTCAACCTATTGTAAGTCGATGTACCATCTCAATGGGTTTTGGTAATATATTATAAAGGTTGAAAAGTTCCACAGTGTGCCTTTAAAATATTAATATTACACTTTTACTTAAAGCTCACTTTAAACCACCATCGAGTATTTGTATCATATTCCGGTAGCGGTTTAAAATGGTTTTAAGTAAAAAAAAGATGTTGAAATATGTTATATATAGCATTTTATATGCAGCTAATGGCTACACCTTGTTTAGCAATACTGTAAACATTCTTTATTCATATGAAAATATCAAAAATCACACACAAACCACATATACTCGAAATCGTGCATTTATTGGCTTCTTGTTTCAGGTGAAGAGATGTGTCTTAGCTTTGTTATCACGGAGGTCAGAATGAGGAAGTGTACACAGCAGCGCGTCATGCAGAAGGGCGGGATTATTGTCACGTTAAACCACGTGAGATGATTGACAGCTCTATAGCGAATAAGACAGCGCTGAGATCATGACGCAAATCAGGAAGAGGAGAGATAGATCCATAGACAGATCTCGCTGTTTGAGCTTCAGATCGCATAATTTAGTGGAACATGAAAATCATTATTTCTCCAAATATGTGCACCATTGGACTAAGAGCCCTGGCGGATGCCGACCGTATGTATGTGAACACAAATAAACCGGAGAAAACGTGAATGACTGCTTTATGAGTGATGATTTCTATTCAAAATAACGAACGTTACAGATTAATAATTTTGCACTCCTGTCATAAATTAAGAAATTAATGTCACTGCAAACCAGTTTAATCATAAACAGTGGTCTATCGAAGCTGGAGTTTTAAATATTTCTAATGATGCTCAGTTTGTCTAGATCAAATAAGTAAGAGTGTGATGTTTTAACGAATAATGAATATTGAACAATAATCTGGGGCCGTCTGTGATCTTTGCTACGAAAGGGGTTAAATGAGTGTTTTTGGTGATCCAGTTCGGTAGGTGGCACTGTAAAAGAAAACTAGGGTCCTGAAACTGCGGTCCTAAAACTGGGGTCCTGAAACTGCAGTCTCCGGTTGTGCAGGAATAGACTATGTGCACGTTAGCATGCTACTTCCGGCTGCGAAACCGATATGGGGTGTCTAGTTTCCGGTAGCCTGATGGACAACGCAGATTATGTATATTTCTCCAGATGTCTTGGACATTAACCGAAGATTTCAGTCGATATTATAATATAATATTAGAGTCGATGATGTTCATCGACTGGTTAGTGATTTTTCTCCAGCTCCCCAGAGCAAGAGAGAGAAAGGGGTTTAAATATTACATCTCTCAGTATGTCATACAGGGAGTACACATGTAATACAGGGAGTAAAGGTATCCGACGTTGGGAAAGGGAACTAAAAAAAGTCCTCGCTCTAGACTAGGTACTAAAGAGTTATAGGAACTTAGTCCGGTCGGAACACGCGAAAAAAATGGTTATAGGAAGGTTCTAGGCACTGCAAAAGTCCCTCCGGGCGGAAAGCGGCTATAGACACCGTGAGTAGTGACTTTTCCCTTGTCAGTGGTTTAAAATATGTAGTTGGATTGTTTCATGTAACTTAGTTCTTCTCCCTCGCTGTGTTATGGCTTTGCTATGTGTGGATACATGTGCTGGTTACGTTCGTGAGACAGCTGATTAGTACTCTTGTCATTGACCGGAAAACAGTAACAGGAATCACCAACCCGTCGATCGCGGTCGACAAGTCGATCTTGGAAGCATTTTAAGTCGATCACGAAGAGTTTTCAAAATCAGAGAAAAAAGCCTATTGTGTGTAGTAAATGGTGTTCTAATCCATGTTGCTGTTACAATCACGTCATTTTTGCGGCGCGCACCTTTGGGCTCATGCGGACCCGTCGAGTTAAAGAAGGCTTTACGCTTTAACCATTAAACCAGCTCAGCCACAGTAAGTTTTTTTATGTTTTAGGTCCATTGCAAACGATTAAACTAAGTTAACGCCGGTCCACTGATGTAAACAAGACGGCAACCGGAAACGAAGTACCCAACGTCCGCCCTCAAGCCGGAAGTTAGCATTTTTCTCGTGCACAGAGCGAATACCCTTCTCAGCATCTGTGAACATAAAGCCCGCCTACTTTGATTTGATTGGTCATCTCAAATATTCTGACATTGACGAGCAGTGACAGACCAATGAGGCTCAGATGAACACACACACACACACACACACACACCCACACCCCCTGTCCTCTGTTTCTGACGTGCTGTCTGCTCGGCGCCGCTGCGTATAGAAGAGGAAGAACGCGCTAAATCTGATTATAACAAAAAGTTTGATGATTGATTTTTCATTAGGCTTTTTTGGTGCCCCCTCAGCACTTGGTGCCCTACGCACAGCGCGTGATGCGCGTGGTGGGAGCGGCGGCGCTGCATGAAACTAATCCGCCAGTAGGTGGCAGCAAGTCACTGTTTTAATGAGTGAGTCGTTGAATCATTCATTCATCTGATTCTTTCAAAATGGCCGATTGAGTCAAAAACGAAGCAAGTGACTTACAGTATTAACAGGTCATTGAACAGGGACGTGCAGAGAGTTCCGCAGGGGCTCAAATGTAAAAAAGGGGCATATGCTCATCATGTTGCATTTATTTGATCAAAAATACAGGAAAAAAACAGTATTGTGAAATATTACTACAAATTAAAATAATGGTTTTCTATTTTAATATACTTATTACCTTTGATTTTTGGTTTAAACAGTTAAAAATATATATAATTTATTTAAAATAGAAATCTTACCAATATACGTTTAAAAGTTTGGGTCAGTACTTTTCTTTCTTTCTTTAAATTTTTTTTTATACTTTTATTCAGCAATGATGTGTTAAATTGATTAAAAAAAGTGATCCTGTAAATGCTGTTCTTTTTTACTTTTTGTTTATCAATGTATCACAGGTCCAAAAAAAAAAACCCATTAAGCAGCACGACTGTTTCCAACATTTATAATAAATCAGCATATTAGAATGATTTCTGAATGATCATGTGACACTGGAGTAATGATGCTTAAAATTCAGTCAAGTCCGAAGCAAGAGACATGCAAGTGACGCAACCCATAGCTACGCCCCAGCAAACATTTTTTCGTTCTGGGAACGTTCCCTTTAGGTTATAAAAATATAACCTAAAAATAACCTACAAGGAACGTTCCTAGAACGTTCTCGTTTGGTTCCCAAAAAATAACCAAATAGGAACCATACGGGAACGTTAGGGGAACGTTCTGTGTTTGCTGGGGCGTTGGCAACGACACCTCCGACTGACAGATAGGCCTAGGTAAAAATAAATGTGAATTTAGGTTCCTTTAGTTGTGTAGACATTGTCATGTTAATATTCAAAATACTGTATATATGTTCATAATCCGAAAATGTTTATTCTGACTAAACCCAACCGTGGCCTTATATTTTATATTTTATAGTATTTTCATATATATATATATATATATATATATATATATATATATATATATATATATATATATATATATATATATATATATATATATTTTTTTTTATAATTTTATTTTTAGATTTTGTATTACTGTTTCTTGTTGTATTTGTATCTGTATATGTGCACTGGAAGCTTCAGTACCAAAGAAAATTCCTTGTGTGTGCAAGCACACTTGGCAATAAAGCTCTTTCTGATTCTGATTCTGATTCTGAATTATAGCCTAATCAAATGCATTTTGTTAAATTGACCACAAAATTTCATTGATATTAGTTTGAGAGGGACACGTTTGATTAATTTTGAAAAGGGCAGGGGCTCAAGCACCTAAATATATCTCAATATAAGCTATCTCAATTTATTGATGTATAAAGGTGTGTGTGTTCCTTTAAGAACGTAGATCATATATCAAGTTTGATTGATATACACATGTGAAAAACGTGGTTTTAACCTAAATGGTAGTAGGTCTTTCTTTATTTTATTGGTTTATGGGTGTTGTCCCGCCTTGTGTTTTGTGTAACGTGAGTGGTTGAGGAGATGAGAGGAGAGATTGCGGTCGATAAATCATCTGATTAAAAGACTGAAGTGTGCATAGTAGGCTAATGTGTGTAGGCTACCATTAAATAAGAGAAGAAGAAGAAGTAGTAGTAATGTGTGTAAAACACAAGTTTTGAATGAGTGTTGCCCTTCTTCATTCTTTTGCTGTACAAATCGTCAATACATACTAAGTTATTCTAAAGATAATTGGTGACGGACTCAAAGACTGAAGACACTCACTTTGTCCATTGCAGATATAGATATTAATATGTTAATAACTTTGCAGATGCAGTCAATAGAAACAGACAATTATAAGCGTATTATATAAGCTGTGCATTATAATATCACGCAGTGAAAGCATGCACTCTTAAAGTGCACATGCAGGAGTTTATCATACTAGCTGGGGGAAAATGCTTCACACACACAATGACCTCAAACACCCAGCAGAAGCTGTTTATCCATCCAGCAGATCAAACCACATATAGATAACACAAAGTGAAAAACCATTACATGGTTTGTGGCACGTCATGCTACTAACATTTCATGCTACCAACACTATTTTGCATGACTAATTACTCCATTCTTGTCAGCCCAACTGGAAATATTGAGCTGAACATTGTGTGAATGAGTGCACATGTAAGAGTAATTCCCCATGGCAAGCTATTTCAGTGCTGGGCCAACTGGCTTTGGTTACAGAGTAAGCCGTAAGTTTTCCCTATCTCTCTCTGCATGATAATGGTGATTGGGTTTAAGATAACTGTCTCAGCTATCTCTCACCATGGTCAGCCTCACTTCATGTGATTAATGCTTGTTTACGCTTCACACGACTGGCTGCATACAGTTAAAAATTGCCTGTAAATTTTACAGTAAAATACTGGCAGCAGGGTTGCCAGCCAGTTACTGTATTTTTTACAGTAGCGTTTCTGTAATTTAATTTACAGAATTGTACTGTATTCTCTGATTACAGTAAATAATCAATTGTTGTATTTTTTTACAGTAAGCTACAGCATCTCTGTATTTGCTATATCTAGACGTAGTATGTAAAATTGAGTATATACAATATATTTTCCTGAATATTTCCAATATAAGACGCCTTCAAAGATGGCCTGTTCCTCAGATCTAAAAAAAAACAAAAAAAAAAAAAAAACAATTGGTGATCGACAACAATCTTATAACTTATAATCTGAGATTTCTTAGTTCGCATTAAAGAGCTGTTTTCTTATTAATACAAACACTGTGATACACAGTTTGGAGTACCTACAGCATTCTTGAAACGGTAATGCTTTGCCGTTTCCATCAACTGAAACTGCAAGCATATCTGGGGTGCATGCAGGACAGTTGAAGGGTTCTTCCTTGCTTGTCCACTTCAAATCGCACAACCTCCCACTCAAAAAAACGTTTCAGAAAACTGTCTGCTGAGATCTTGCCAGTCTATTAAAAATAAGGAAACCAACAGCTAATAATGTACAACAAATACATTAGCATCAAACAGCGTATCAAACCACAACTCAAAAATATCAACAATACTGCAGGATAGATAAATTCAATACTCACACGATCAAAGCGGACAGTTCGCTGATTCAGCATTCTCAGCATGGTGCCGCCATCTTCATTTCTTCAAATGAAAAAAAAAAAATACATCTGTGGCATAAACTGTGGCAAATTGAAGGGTTGCAGGCCAGTAGTCGGTTTAGGTCAGCGACTCCAGCAGTCCAAGTGGCTTGGTATGTCTCACAAATTAACTCGGGCATGCTTAGATCATGTCGTCCTGGAAATATCAAAAACACATCCACTGTAATATAAACCAGGGTTTGGGTTATTTATAAAATGTATACATTACTTTGTGTACTTCGTATATTTTTTAAAAGTTTTATATCTATGTCAAACTTGTAGGGAGTCGCTCGCATATGGATAGATTTTATTTTTAAGATGCTTCCCAAACAGGACAAAATAAAGTTCTTCACATTCTTACCATTCATTGTGAATGTGACCACAGCAACAATCTTTCCTGGACTGACCCTCAATGACTCTGGTGAACAACCACAGATTTTGTCAGGCATCTCCACAGGTACAAGCCGGACTGAAAACGATAATACAGTACATTTGAATTATGATAATTTTACATAATCTACTTTTTATGTAAAAAAAATCAAATGATTGGTTCTGGTTTGATTGTTTCCCTGACATATCAAGCTATACATGTATTCCTTGATTTGAACACTCATAAGTGCCTAAACAATGTAGATCTTCAAAATATCACGAATGTAAAATAATACTGACCCTTATTTGACTGATTCCTGCTTGATTTTGGCCTTGCATAGACAATATTTCCAGTAATGTCCAGTCCTCATCCTTCAGTTCTTGGTCATCAACCAGGTTATCCAAGATCATGAGATGTTCTTGGATTTCTGAATCACTCTTGGACATTGTGATGGACAGAAAACACAAACAGACAAAGACTCACAACACATAGATGGAATAAAAAGACTCACAACGAATAGATAGAATAAAAATAATTTTTGAAGTTTCCAAATTTGAGCGACCTAAAGAAAAAAAAAACAGAATTGAACATTTTATACCATTTTCTCTTCATCTGTGTTTCCAGAATGGGCTAGATTGTGTGTGATATTCATTTTATACAGTTCAATAAACAAGAAGTTAATATTGTTAATTATATTAGACAAAAATTGTTAATAAAATGTTCCAAACAAAGCCACAGCAGAACTTCTAATATATATATATTCTAATATATATATATCGGTCAATAAGTTATGAGAGCATTACTTATTACATTAATTATATACATTGTTTTATTTAATATTTAAAAATTGTGACAAGCCACAATTTAGTAGTTATGAATTATTTTGTATTGTTAATGACAGATTTATTTGGGTGTTTATATAATTTTATAAATATATATTTGGCTGTAAAAAAAAAACAACAAACAAATCTGGCAACACCGCTCTTCATCTGAACATTTATAATGTTGGATAATAGTTGTGGGCTAATGTAATACTGAAAATATTGCATTAAGTTACCCTATGATTGTACCTTACATGATTATATGTGACAAAAATGAACTTGAATTCAATACGATAACTTGGCTAGCAATAGCGTTAGCACTAACATTTGGCAAGCTATATTTTTATAACGACGTCTATCATTTACGGTCATAGAAATTGCCACCACATCTAAAGATTCTATACACAACTTATTGCCCTGATTCAACAGTTTTTGATGTGTAAATTTAAGAATAGTAGTATCCATCTCTATTAATTAGCTAACTCCCCAGATAGCACAAGTCTCTTTGATGTCATATTTACATCTGGAAGACGTATTTTTAAGAGTGTTTGCTCATCTGCAAGACGTCTATAGGATGTTTCTGTCAGATGTCAAATAGACGTTTATAAGATGTCAGTTTAACATGCATTCTAAATCATTACATCTTAAAGACATCTTCTAAACGTCTATTTGACATCTGACAGAAACGTCCTATACGTCTTGCAGATGAGCAAACTAGTGATGTTACGTATGACACTGAAGCTTCGATGCGCGTATCGCGAAAGCAAAGCAATTTCTAGTGAAGCCCCGTATCGGGTGTGTATTGGTTTCCCCAGAGTCACGTGATCGATGACAAATGAAGCCTCACTTTCTGTCCAATCACGTGCGCTTTCGCTTTGCGTGTCAGAAGGCTCGAACTCCAGATCTCATTTAACGAGTAATGGTTGGCTCAGTCTGGTTGATGGGTGTTTCAGGAGAGTGCTGTACTTTGAAAGTTAATAAAAATAATAGCTACATTAAATAACCAAAATTATATTTCACTACTTAGGCTATTCTTTTTCTTTTGTCTTTTTGTTTTTGTAATATATTTGCACTTTTGGTGATTTTAGGTAATTTGGTGTTGGTATTTGGGATTAGGGTGGGCTTAGGGGTGAGGGGATAGGGTGTTGGTGTTTGGTGAAGGGTTTGTATTTAGAGCAATGGCAACAGCCAAAAAAAGGAAGACTTCCCCTATCTGGGAACATTTTGAGCTTATATCTTCCAATGTGTGTATGCATATATATATATATATATATATAATTTAAAAAAAAAACATGTTATTGTTGTACGTAATTTCTTACTTTCATATAACTTTTTTAGAAGGTGAGATGCTTGGTGTGTGACAAAGAGCTTGTTTATGGAAACAACACATCATCCATGCTAAGGCATTTCAGAGCTTTACATGAGACTGCTCAGCCCCACAATCCAAGCACACAAAGTAGGACTGTTGCTTCATGATTTTTATTCATAATTGTGAATGCATTATCATGATTTCAATTAATATATTATGTATAATATATATTTCTTCTTTCATTATAGTATCTCGCAAGCAAATGGTTGATGAGGCATTGGTCAACATGGTCATAAAAGACTCACAGCCATTTACAGTGGTTGAGGATGAGGGTTTCAAGGGCCTCATCCATGCCCTTGATCCTTCCTATATAATCCCAACCAGACAGGTGAGGATAGCAGCAGAGGTTGATTTTTATGTATACTCTATATAATAAATCTTTATCAATAATAATATAATTTACTATAACTGTTTTGTGAACTCAAAAAGGCTTTAAAGAAAATGGTGGCTTCAAAATATAAAGAAACAAAGAGGAAGGCCAAGGCAGACATGGAAAAAGCAACTACTGTGTCTATAACATCGGATATGTGGACTTCTATCAACATGGATGCATATCTTGCAATAACCTGCCACTACATTGATGAGAGTTATAAGATGAATACAGTGTTGTTGGATGTTGAGAAGTTTCCAAACAGGCACACAGCGGAAAATATGGCCCTGGTGAAAACGAATGTCATGATGGAGTGGGCAATCAAGGACAAAGTGAAGTGTCTTGTCACAGATGCAGCAGCAAACATGATTGCTAGTGCAAAAATTCTGCAAGTGAGACATTCAGTCTGCATTGCACATGCACTTAACACCATGGTTAAAAAGTCTTTTGATCAGGTACCAGCTCTGTGTGACATTCGGAGCAAAGCTAAAAAGGTGGTCACCTATTTTCGAAGCAGCACCTCTGCCAAAGAAATGTTGACCCATGTGCAGCAAGAGATGAACAGGCCAGTTCTTAAACTTGTGAATGAAGTGGAAACACGCTGGAACAGCACTTTTCACATGCTTCAACGGCTGCATGGGGAAAGGCAAACTGTGGGAGCATCCCTTGCCTCACTTAAAACTGATATAGCTCCACTTCATGCACAGGACTATGAAGCCATACAGCAAGTTCTGTGTGTTCTCGCCCCATTCCACCAGGCCACAGTAGAGCTGTCCGAGGAAAAACGTGTGTCTGGCTCCAAAGTAATTCCTTTGCTAAAAATGATTCACCATTCATTACAGGTTGAACAACTAAGGTATTTATTTTTATTTGTGTAGAATACTCTTAATTATTAAATTATTGAATTATTAAATTTGTATTTTTGCACAGAGTAAATAATTTTCTAAGTCATAGGTTAACCATGCCAATAACAAAGGAATTAACTGAAAACCTTATCAGGCGTCTGAGGGAGCATATCTGGAATATGGAGTTGCTCAGTATAATGACCATGGCAACTCTGCTGGACCCAAGGTTTAAAAAGTTGGGTTTCCTTAACCAAACTAAAATGACAGAGGCTGTCAAACGGCTAAAAGCGGAATGTGGTAATGTCATCAGGACCGAAGATGAAAGACCATCCACATCATCAAGTACTCAGTCAACAGAAGCACCATCATCAACCCAACATCCGACACCAAGCTCAAGTATTTATTTATTTTTATTTTTATATTGTATTTTATAATTGTTGACCGTTGATGTGTCTTATATTCAATCAATGTACATGTACAGTCACTCCCAATAAACATAATAATAATAATTTTCCTCACACTTGTAAGGTGGAAACCTTTGGCTTCTGTTGGACAGTGCTGTGGAGCAAAGCTCAAATGCCACTTCTGATGCGATCGTAGAAGTGGATAAATACCTTACAGAGACAAACATACAAAGAGCTGAAGATCCACTTGATTACTGGAGAATGCAGAAACATGTCTACCCCCACCTATATACATTGGCATTACAGTTTCTTTGTACCCCGGCCTCCTCTGTGCCATGTGAAAGAGTCTTCTCTAAGGCTGGGGAAGTACTGTCTAAGAGGAGAAATAGACTCAGCCCCAACACAGCTTTTATTTCTTAATAAAAATAATTAAAAACTTTATCACCTTTCTGTCATTCCTACAGTTACATAAGCACTATCACTGCCAAGTGTCATAAGCACATTTAATAACAGATGATCCTATAAGACAATGTTCTTATTCAGTGTGTGTGTGTGTGTGTGTGTACAGAGAGAGAGAGAGAGAGAGAGAGAGAGAGAGAGAGAGAGAGAGAGAGAGAGAGAGAGAGAGAGAGAGAGAAGAGAGAGAGAGAGAGAGAGAGAGAGAGAGAGAGAGAGAGAGAATAGGCCTACATTAAATCTTATTGAATCTTATAAGCGTATATTATATTTTATTGTCACACTTTAATGGGAAAATGAGTTTATTTAATGAACAAATAAAACACAAACATGTATGGCATTTATTTGTACACATAACATTGAAACTATGGAGTGTGTTGTGGTTGCTTCATCTGCCAGAGCTTCTAACACAGGCTTCTGGCTGCTTTATTTCAAATAAGCACCAGATGGCGCTGTTCTCGACACTCTGGAAGCTTTGAATCTTTTCCCGGAACAGTCAGGGGAAAGCCTCATTGATTCACCAACAAACCTCCGATAAAAATGCGTTATCCAGCATGGTCTAGTTAAAGTAGTGTAGCCTACTGTATGCCTACCGTTGTAGCATACCAGTATGACAAGAAAACGCTTAAACTGCTTACTTACACGCTCCGTGGAGCGTTGTTAAACTCACCTTTGAATGGCGTTTGACCTGCAGTTGTATGGCGAGCCAAGAGTGACATTTCTAAGACTTCCCTGACAAAGGCGAAGAAGCAGTCTACCCTTCCGTCGCCGTCAGTCCGTGTCAATTTTTGAATGGGATTGATAGAGACGGTAGACGACAGACCGGCGGCGACGTCACGGCGGTGTCACAGTAGGAACGTATTCCTTACGGCGACGTGGCGACGGCGTATGTAAGAAATCCATAAAAAAATCAGACGTCTGTATGACGCTCGCTTTGTATCGTTTGATTCCTAACCAAGCTTAAAGACGTGTTAACGTGCGTGTGGAGAACGTCTGCACGTCTTAACGTCTGCCCGTCTGCACGTCTGGACGTCTTCCCGTCTGCACGTCTGGACGTCTGCCCGTCTGCACGTCTGGACGTCTGGAGCTCGGGTGGTTCGAACGAAGAATCGATTCCGAGGCTTTGGGAATTGAGAGTAGATTCCAAAGGTTCAAAATGCAAAGGTTGGAATCGATTCCATTAAGGGGAATGATCTCTTACTCGTTGTAGTTTAGGACAAGTAATGAATCTGATTTATGAAATCAATCGACAAAAACAATCAAATTAATTTTTAAGTCATTAAATTCAAGTTCACGTAAACTTTTCCCTCCGCTGCGGCTGTCTGTCATTCTCCATTCAGCATCAAACAGCGCGTCGCGTTCGGGTACGACAGTCAACATGATGAAACTCTCTCCAAGATGATTCAATGTTAATATTATTATACTTGATCTGTAGATAAAGGTCTATGGTTTCGCATAAAATGACTATATTGCTGGACTGTATTGCTGTATCTTAACCATGTTCCTTTCTAGCGTGTGTCTTGTTAGATCACAACACAGGAGAGCACTATCATTCTTTAACTTTTTGATGCACCTAAAATATTTTAATACGTTTATATGCTTATATGCTATTATATTGTAGACTATTGAGTGGATAAAATATAGAAATTAATTAAAAGGATTTCCATATTTTATGCACTCAATAGTGTACAAATATAATAGCCATATAAACGTAGCGTAATTATAATAATAAAATATTTTAGGTGCATCAAAAACGTGCTCGCTAAGCAGATAAGCTAATCCAGCACAAATTGGTGCATAAAAGGTCACCAAAATGAAGTATTTGAACCTCATAATTAAATACAAAAGGAGGAAAAAAAACACTTTTTGAAAAAAAGAACCCCCCCTTTCAATAGGCTGCTACGGACCTGGAAACAGACTTCTCACCAAAACAATAAGATCCCGTATTATTACTGAAGTGGATAGTCCATCATACAAACTAGACACAATCCTTTTGCATATAAGCCTGCTACATATTGCCTAGGCCTACTTCATAAAAAAGAGTAACAAAAACGTTTCAATTCCTCCAACAACACAATGATAAAAACAATACATACCAAATGGCAATAAAATATGAAGCCTACATAGAAGGGCTGCACAATATATCGAAATATCGCAAATGTATTTCGCAATATGCATATCGCAACGGCTTGCAATAACTGGTCATGAGTAAAAGACAAGAGAATATCACTCACTGCTCTTGGCTGAATAACGTTTGTAGCTTTAATAAGAATCAGTATAGGCCTATATTTAATTGATACAGTGAAAACTAATGTTTTTTTGTTTTTGTTTTTTGTTTTTGTTTAACATTTGATTCAGTTTCTGTTGTTAAATATGTAGGATAACCTGAACACACCCCGTGGTTTATATTGATGTTAAAATAGCGCTTCTTATAAAACACTCTGATGTTCACTTTATAGAAGTTTTCTTGTCACAAAAAGATTGTGAAACACGTAGGCCTACATGGGTTATATAATTTTAAATATAGCCTATTTTAAAGATAATCGCATTTTCTTCACTATCGTGCAGCCCCATGTAGCACATAGTAATTTCTAAATATGATAATGTTTCAACGTTTCGTTTTGTGTAATAAAGCATATAGTCTATAGCCTATTAATTTTCTGACAGGCTGAGGGGGAACCAAGACGCGCTTCCCATTTAAAAACAAGTTTCAAGTTACTTTTCACCGTGACTGTCCGCTCAATATCCGCTCTTTGCCAGTTTCACATTTGTTTAAATATTATAATAGGCTTTTGTTGTTTTATTTCATTTATGTTGATTATGAACAGTGAACAGCATAAGAGCAACATCATAGGACGCGCAATATGACGGGAGACATGAAGTGGGTCAGACATGATTTTAAGTTTTGTTTTGTACAAAGACTTTCTTTAAAGTGAATTTCGTTTTGTATCAATTATGCACGAGCTGACGAGCATGCATGGGAATAGGCAATAGTCTATAATAATAATAATACAAAAAGTGGCAGTGGATGAAATTATATTCTATATATCTATGTTATAAAAAATCGTTCTAACTTCTAGCAAGCTCATTTAAACCGAGTAAATGCCGAAATTAAAGGAACTCGGCCAAACAAATATGAAACTACTAAATATAAAACCGCCAGTAGATGGCGGCAAGGCACTGTTCTATTGACATTACTGGTTAATGTTCAACCTATTCTTTCAAAAACACAAAGAGGCTATATATTTATTATTTTTTATTATAATAATTATTTTATTATTTAATATCCACGCAACTACTCATTTTAGACAATTGCAATTGTTCTGCTGTGGTGCTGTTTGGAACTATTTTTTTTATTGTGTGAAATGTCATTAACATATTGTTTATTTACAGGCATTCTGGTTTTCTAATGATTCTTTTTTTAAAGCTAAAGACTGCTAATTACAGAAACATTAAAATAAATATTTACAAATGTGTGTTTTACTTGGTATTTTTTCTCATCTATAACAGTGAATGTATGAGAAAATCAGGAAAAATAGATATCAGGCGTGCAGACGTGCAGACGGGCAGACGGGCAGACGTGCAGACGGGCAGACGTGCAGACGTATGCAGACCATAAATGCAGACGGGCAGACGTTAAGACGTAATCCACACGTTTACTTCCATACACTTCTAACGTGACGCCGCCGTGACGTCTGCATAGATCAACAGCTACACGTTATTGACGTGTCTACGTGACGTGATATTTGCGTGTACGTCTCCATATAAAACAAATGGAGACGTACACGCACGTATACACGTGTGTTATCTGTCGTGCTTGTGAGTCTCGTCGCCGAATAAAACATTTGGAGCGCCATAGTCTGAACCGGTCTGAACTAGGCACGTCGCATCATAAGACGCCTGATACACACGTCGTCCCTCTGTACGTCGCATCATAAGACGCCTGATACACACGTCGTCCCTCTGTACGTCGCATCATAAGACGCCTGATACACACGTCGTCCCTCTGTACGTCGCATCATAAGTCTGTCCCCATTATATTAGATTATACATTTGATAAAGATACTGTAAAATATTTAAGAACCGCTTACTTAAGATTTTACTTTTCCTAAAGCAAAAGAGACAGACTTTAAGATTCTAAATGACAGATATATTCCAATAGATTTTTTAATTTAAAATTAAATTTTGAAAATGTGCCTTGTCATCTTTGTAATTGTCTCTCTGAAGATACAGAACATATATTTTTGTGTAGCCTAACTTCTCTAAATCATTTTGGAGAACATTACAGGCTGATAGGAAAATATGTGGTGGATGACAGTTTCGCTTTCACCTTACAAAATATAATGTATGGGATTGCCAATGATTGCTGTTATTTGATCTGATTAATAACATTATATTAAAATACTTTATACACATACATGTAGATTTTTAAATCCCCTCTTTTGTTTATTATATTCAGAAACGAATTAAAATAGGCTACTTCTCAGATGCCCGTTCTAAAATGGAAAAGTGAGGTGCATTAAAATTATATAGGCTAGGCTAATCTGTTCGTGTAGGCTATAACCTGTTTTAATTTAATTTAACTTTTAGCCTAGTATATAGCCTATGTATTTTTTTTAACTTATTTTTATTTTATTTGTGTTGAGCCTTCCACGTCTGTATTTGTATAATAACAGTTTTGTGCCATTTTGTTGTATTCAGTTTTTTGTATTCATTAATAAAAAGACCGTCCCCATTTATGTCGCTTTTAAAATATTTAAAAGTTTGCATTAGTAGATGTACTTGTTATAGGCTATTGCTTTTACAGTAATTAGTTAACTTATTTTCCAAAAAGTGCCACTGGTGCGTAATAACTATGTGTATGCAATGTTTGTTAAGGGCGGCGCTAGGCAGCGCTTATCTTGTTTTTTCTAGATATTAAGTCGTTATTTCAATCTCGTTATTTCGACATAATTCGTTATTTCGACATATAAGGGGACATTCTAATCTGCATTAAGCCATATAATAGTTTTCTATGGGAGGAAAATGCTTAACATGTAATTAAACACGTTGCGTTCATATTCTGGGCTCATCTGATTTTTTTTTTATATATTTTTTTTTTATATAATAGCCTATACTTTATTATGATTTTTATCATAATGATTAGTAAATGCACGCACAATTATCCGTGAACTTGATAAATGTTGCAGATATGTTTTATTATTCACAAACAAATGCCTTTCAACTTATGTGTGCAAAATTCAGAATTAAATTAATGTGCAGCAAATTGTAAAAATAGCCTACAGAGTCTGTATACCAAACACTATATGTGTTGTAGCCATTAAATAAGCGCATTTAGTTTCATATTTGTTAAAATATTATAATGTTATTTTTTACATCTATGTTAATTTTGAAAAGTGAACAGCATAAATAAGATATGAGTCGAAATATATCGGTATAGACATGGAATGGGTCAGACATGATTTTGACCACTTCATTAAGTTTTGTTTTGTAGAACGCCTTTCTTTAAAGTGAATTTCGTCGGTATGTATAATTTGTATCTTAATTTTAATAATTTTTACCATCAACGAATTGCCTGGATTTAATAAATAAGAAGCAAATGTAGCAGACGATATAATCATGACATGGAGGCGCCAGCACGTTCACTTGCATTGCACATAAACTGGTGCGGCATCTCAATGTAAATTAACAGTAGGGGTTCAACCGAAACTCAGTGTGTATGCCTATAGAGAGCTTGAAATGTCTGAACGAAACAATTCAAAACGAAAAGAAACAATTCAAAACGAAAAGAAACAATTCAAAACGAAAAGAAATAGGATACTCTCTGATTATGTAATTATGTGTTTCTCTAGGCGCGTTCACTACGGAGAGGACGATCGTCAATTGCATCTTTGCAGCCGACTGTGACTTATTAATAAAAATGCACGCATGTCACTGGATTTACAAATGCACAAATTGTAGGCCTATAATAGCCTACGCACACATATAATGTCGAAATAATGAGATATGTTGAAATAATATTATTAATAATAATAAATATTTTTGAAATATTTAGTTGAATGCTGAATGTTGTGCTTGTTCAAATTAATACAATTAAAACTTTATAATTGAATAAATAAAATAATAAATATTGAGTGGCCAAGTTTTGCATTTATTATTTATATATAATATATAGGACCTCTCTCTCTCTCTCTCTCTCTCTCTCTCTCTCTCTCTCTCTCTCTCTCTCTCTCTCTCTCTCTCTCTCTCTCTCTATATATATATATATATATATATATATATATATATATATATATATATATATATATATATATATATCGCCCCTGTTGAACGGTAAGATATTTTAAACAGTAATATTGTGAAATATTTATACAATTTAAAATAACTATTTTCTATTTGAATATATTTTAAAGTGTAATTTATTCCTGTGATCAAAGCTGAATTTTCAGCATCATTACTCCAGTCTTCATTCAGTTTAGTGTCTCATAATCCTTCAGAAATCTGTTTAATATGATGATTTAATATGATGTGATTACTATCAGTGTTGAAAACAATTGTGTACAATTTTGTTTTCAGGATTATTTGATGGATAGAAAGTTCAAAACAACAGCATTTAGCTGAAATTTTCCAGCACAGGAATAAATTGCATTTTAAAATATATTTAAATAGAACGTTTAAATTGTATAAATTATCAATTGTGAAACAGTTTAAATTGTATAAATATTTCACAACATTTCTGTTTTTGCTGTATTTTGAATCAAAAATAAATGAAGCCTTGGTGAGCAGAAGAGAGTTCTTTTAAAAACATTTAAAAATCGTTCAAAAAACGGTAGTGTAAATATTGGCTGTTAAGTTAGCTTGTAAAAGAATTAACATGTTTTGAACATGAAAGGCATTCTTTTTTCCTAGCTCTAAGTGCCCATGCACATTTTTTTTCTTTTTTGCCTTGTTTTCGCCTTAATTCTCTTTAAGTCATTCAACATTTTCTTCAACATTTAATGACGTGGAGAACAAGGTATTCTGAGCCAACCTGGGCTGCGTTTCCCAAAAGCATCGTAAGCCTAAGTTGATCGTAAAAACGATCGTACGACTGATCTTAATATTATGGTCTGTTTCCCAAAAGCATCGTAACTTAAGTAGCACTTGAAAATCTTCGTAGAACTACGAGTGCTCTGGAGTAATCGTACATCCCCAAGTGCATCTTAAGAAGACAGATCTATGAGGTCACCTGCAGGACAACCGGCAGATTACACTTTTATCTAGATTTAACAGATTACACTGCAACGTGAGTATAATATAAGGTTTTGATTGTACTTTATTGTACACTTTATTATTGTACCCATGTTTTGTTTAAATTAATTTATAAATGAAATTAATAAAAAGGGAAGAAAAAATAGAAATACACATCTGAATTAAATAAATGAAAAAAAAAATCATAAACGAAGTAAAGTGGGAATCATGTTTTAAAAACTGGGCAAAATAGGGATGAATTTAAAAAAAAATTGTCAATGACTTGCTGACGTGCACGAAAACCAGCCATGTATTTTGCGGACCTCCTTCCCTGATCTTTGAACGCCGCTGGTTGCAGTTAGTTTGCAATGTCCTCCCTGATGTTTTTTTTTCCTTATTTGTATGGTGTCCTTTAAATCTGTTAAAAATAAAGTCTTTGTTTCGCTCTATCTAAAATGACATTAATTTGACCTTTTTTAAAGGTATCTTGGTTTTTTTTTTTTTTTTTTTTTTTTCAGCCATTTTGTCAGTGCCTCCGCCTGTATAGATGCTTTAGACCTGTCTTGATTTCTAATCCACAACAAATGACGATTTTTAGGTTAAACGTTCAGAGTATGGTTCCATATAAGGTTATATTTCAGCACTTCGCGAATGGACAGCGATGCTTAAGTAGCACGTAGAGCGCGTTCTCGCGCGTTCATGTTAAGTGTACTTTAGTATGGCGTTCCGAACGGCTCTTTATTATAACTTTGCAACATACACTCGTCTCAGTGAACGTCTCACTCAACGTCTTAATTTTTTTTTTATTCTCCTATTCATTTCTATTAAATTTAAGACGCAGACGTGACGCAGACGTCACGCTGACGTCACGCAAATCACGCGTGGCAGTGTATGGCGTTCCGAACGGCTCTTTATTATAACTTTGCAACATACACTCGTCTCAGTGAACGTCTCACTCAACGTCTTAATTTTTTTTTTATTCTCCTATTCATTTCTATTAAATTTAAGACGCAGACGTCACGCAGACGTCACGCAAAACACGCGTGGCAGTGAAGTGTCGAGTCCAGACGTCACGCGTCATTCACGTGTGGCAGTGAAGTTATTTATTGTTTTTTTCTCTAACACGCATTTAACACGCGATTCACAGTACAACACGGCTCAGTGCAGTGTGTCAGCGGCATTCTGATCGGCTCTTTAATATGACTTTGCAGCATGCACTCGTCTCAATGAACGTGACGTCTGCGTCTGTGATTTTTATATAGGATATGTGTGTGTGTTCTTGTTTAACACACATTTTGAGGGCCAAATGCCCCCACAAAGATAGAATTATGAAGAAACAAAATTGATATAGGCCATTGCATTTTTATATTGTTGGGGTTGTTATTGTGTTTTAATTTTTTATAAATGTAAAAGGCCTAGGCTACAGCACTTTGGTAAACTAGAAAACTGTTTCTGTATATCCTTTAAATAGAAGAAAATAATTGAAAAAATATATTTTTATATATAGGCCTAGGCTATATAAAAACTATGATTACTAATTATTATTAAAACATCATGTCTAATATCCGAAAAATAATACAATTACAATCTGTCATTGTAAAAACATTATGCCAAATGATGCAAATCTGATTTAATTGGGGAAACTAAACAAAATTAGCAGGTATGAGAAAAAAGTAGGCTAAGTTATAGTCTGAGACATGCAAGTTTGACTATAATAGCCTGGGCCGGGTTTCCCAATAACGATGTATATTCGCTCTTAAGAGCACTCTCTACGTGCAAGGTTACGAACGCTCTCTGCAATTCCACGAGCGTTTCCCAAAAATGCACTTAACATGAACGCGCGAGAACGGAGACGTTATACGTGCTATTTTAAGAGTCGCTGTCCATTCGCGAAGTGCTGAAATACAAATGAAAACTATTTTGTAAATTAATTCAGTTTTACCATGATATAATCAGCTTTGCAACTTTGCATTTACACTTGCGACAGGCGATTAACTAAATAACGTCACTAGCAGCTTGTAATTTATTGTAAAAAATCCCCATGTTTTCAGTGCTGATGTTGTGGTGACGCGTTCATGTAATGTAAGGATGGCGCTGACAATAAAGCACCTAAATGTTGTCACAAAGAACCGGCAAAAGTAATGATTTTGAATATGTTGAATAGGCCTATAGCAAGGACACAATTTAATTGTTTATTAACATGTTTTCTGTGTCATTGTCGCCTGCAAAGATGAAGTTGACGATGCTGATCGTGATCTTCGCAGTGAACGCGCCAGAGAGAAATGCACATTTCATACGGATTACATAAACAGAAAGCAGTCTGTTTTCTTTCGTTTTGAAATGTTCTTGGTTGATGAAACATTGATTAAAATTAAGATACAATTAAAACAAAACGAAATTCACTTTAAAGAAAGGCTTTGGGCTTTCTGATCGAGGTCTCTGAAAGTTTTAAAGCAGTCTTTTAGTGCCGCTTTCAGAGCGATCACGTCCGTAACGGATTCCCCAATTTTAAATAATTTATCCTTAACTCGTTTTGTGGTGTAGTAGGTAGGTCTACGTATATTGTATAATGTTAACTTCAAATAATAGTAATTTAAGGGAGAGGCTTATTCCAACGTAAAACGCTGTATACATATAGTTTTAATCAAATAAGGTTGGATTATTTATATGTTGAGCTGCCTGTTCATGAAGCTGAAAGTGCACGTAATAAAATAATATACAATACAAATATACAACCAACAGGATTCCTTGCCTTTTCTGCTCTATTATGTTTTATGTGGGTACTGGGTAGGGCCCCATATTAGTTATTGAAACGGGCTACCAGATGCTTAAGGTCGCCACTGTTCAACGGCTTAGTGAAGGTGTAGAATCAGCGAGATAGTAGCATGTTATTTAGTGCAGGTAAATATAGTGTAAAGGCAGAATTAAAAGATTTGAGAACAGATCAATTCACAGATGGGGAAAAAATAAAATAGCTTTATCTATAAATAATCTTATGCTTTTATGCACCAGCAAAGACATAGTCTAAATAATAATAATAATAATAGCCTAATAATAATAAACTGTGATCGCCTTTCTCTTTTGAGGTGTAACTGTTTTATATACTTCTGTTAACAGTCTTAATTATATTATACCAAGTTATATAATTTGTGTAAATTCATATTTACTATTTGGAATAAAAAGCTAGGCCTAGTAGGCCTATATAAGCAAGGTAAAAATCACTTAATTGCTAATAAAATACAACTGAAGACCAGTGGGGGAAAATAACAAAGAATGAATAAATGTGTGAAATGTGCTGGAAACCCCTCTGCAGCAGACGCAGACGTCACGTTCCGCAGACGCAGACGAGACGTTCGGCACACGAGCGAGTGATGTGGCAGACGCAGACGAGACGTTCGGCAGACGCAGACGTCACGTTTTGCAGACGCAGACGTCACGTTCATTGAGACGAGTGCATGTTGCAAAGTCATATTAAAGAATCGTTCGGGACGCCATAGCAGTGAAGTGTCGAGTCCAGACGTCACGCGTCATTCACGTGTGGCAGTGAAGTTATTTATTGTTTTTTTCTCTAACACGCATTTAACACGCGATTCACAGTACAACACGGCTCAGTGCAGTGTGTCAGCGGCATTCTGATCGGCTCTTTAATATGACTTTGCAGCATGCACTCGTCTCAGTGAACGTGACGTCTGCGTCTGTGATTTTTATATAGGATATGTGTGTGTGTTCTTGTTTAACACACATTTTGAGGGCCAAATGCCCCCACAAAGATAGAATTATGAAGAAACAAAATTGATATAGGCCATTGCATTTTTATATTGTTGGGGTTGTTATTGTGTTTTAATTTTTTATAAATGTAAAAGGCCTAGGCTACAGCACTTTGGTAAACTAGAAAACTGTTTCTGTATATCCTTTAAATAGAAGAAAATAATTGAAAAAATATATTTTTATATATAGGCCTAGGCTATATAAAACTATGATTACTAATTATTATTAAAACATCATGTCTAATATCCGAAAAATAATACAATTACAATCTGTCATTGTAAAAACATTATGCCAAATGATGCAAATCTGAATTAATTGGGGAAACTAAATAAAATTAGCAGGTATGAGAAAAAAGTAGGCTAAGTTATAGTCTGAGACATGCAAGTTTGACTATAATAGCCTGGGCCGGGTTTCCCGATAACGATGTATATTCGCTCTTAAGAGCACTCTCTACGTGCAAGGTTACGAACGCTCTCTGCAATTCCAGGAGCGTTTCCCAAAAATGCACTTAACATGAACGCGCGAGAACGGAGACGTTATACGTGCTATTTTAAGAGTCGCTGTCCATTCGCGAAGTGCTGAAATACAAATGAAAACTATTTTGTAAATTAATTCAGTTTTACCATGATATAATCAGCTTTGCAACTTTGCATTTACACTTGCAACAGGCGATTAACTAAATAACGTCACTAGCAGCTTGTAATTTATTGTAAAAAATCCCCATGTTTTCGGTGCTGATGTTGTGGTGACGCGTTCATGTAATGTAAGGATGGCGCTGACAATAAAGCACCTAAATGTTGTCACAAAGAACCGGCAAAAGTAATGATTATGAATATGAATACTGTATGTCGAATAGGCCTATAGCAAGGACACAATTTAATTGTTTATTAACATGTTTTCTGTGTCATTGTCGCCTGCAAAGATGAAGTTGACGATGCTGATCGTGATCTTCGCAGTGAACGCGCCAGAGAGAAATCCACATTTCATACGGATTACATAAACAGAGAGCTGTCTGTTTTCTTTCGTTTTGAAATGTTCTTGGTTGATAAAACATTGATTAAAATTAAGATACAATTAAAACTAAATGAAATTCACTTTAAAGAAAGGCTTTGTGCTTTCTGTTCGAGGTATCTGAAAGTTTTAAAGCAGTCTTTTAGTGCCGCTTTCAGAGCGATCACGTCCGTAACGGATTCCCCAATTTTAAATAATTTATCCTTAACTCGTTTTGTGGTGTAGTAGGTAGGTCTACGTATATTGTATAATGTTAACTTCAAATAATAGTAATTTAAGGGAGAGGCTTATTCCAACGTAAAACGCTGTATACATATAGTTTTAATCAAATAAGATTGGATTATTTATATGTTGAGCTGCCTGTTCATGAAGCTGAAAGTGCACGTAATAAAATAATATACAATTGATGCAAACCAACAGGATTCCTTGCCTTTTCTGCTCTATTATGTTTTATGTGGGTACTGGGTAGGGCCCCATATTAGTTATTGAAACGGGCTACCAGATGCTTAAGGTCGCCACTGTTCAACGGCTTAGTGAAGGTGTAGAATCAGCGAGATAGTAGCATGTTATTTAGTGCAGGTAAATATAGTGTAAAGGCAGAATTAAAAGATTTGAGAACAGATCAATTCACAGATGGGGAAAAAATAAAATAGCTTTATCTATAAATAATCTTATGCTTTTATGCACCAGCAACTCATAGTCTAAATAATAATAATAGCCTAATAATAATAAACTGTGATCGCCTTTCTCTTTTGAGGTGTAACCAGGGCCGGTTCTAGACATTAGGAGGCCCTAGGCAATATTCGTGTTGGAGGCCCCCCACCCCCAATAAAAAAAGTAAAATAATAAAATAAAATAAACTCTTGAAACAAATATGATTCCTAACCTTTTAATTTATACAACATTTATATTTTTAGTAACACAGTAGATAAGTTTGGACACATTACTATTTTTAATGTTTTTGAAAGAAGTCTCTTATGCTCATCAAGCCTGGATTTATTTGATCAAAAATACAGAAAAATAATATATAGTAAAATATTATTAAAATTTAAAATAATGGTTTTCCTATTTTACTATACTTTAAAATATATTTATGTGATGCAAAGCTGAATTTAGTGTCACGTGATCCTTCAGAAGACGTTATAATATTCTGATTTATTATCAAATGTTGGAAATGATGCTTCATATTTATTTTATAACCTGTGATACTTTTTTCAGGATTTTTTGATTATTTAAAAGTTATTTTAAAAAAGTCTTCACAACTTTTTCTGTATTTTTGATCAAATAAATGCTTGTAGAGCATAATAAGAAACTTCTTTCAAAAACATTAAAAATAGTAATTGGTCGAGACTTTTTACCAGTAGGCTACTGTATGTATATTAATCAAACTTTATCTAAGGCCTTAAAGTGTACTTTATCTTAATGAAGATGTTATTATTGTTATTTTGCTGTTTTATTCAATTTATTCACAGTTCCAGAATACCACTTCAGGAGATGAACATAAGTGCTTTTATCATTTTTTTCATAGCTGCGTTTTGGGCAGGATTTTTCTCTCCCATTTAATCAATATTGAATATTGACTGCAGATATTGTCATATTATTAATATAAGTAATATGATATTATGCATTGCATTGTTACCTTAAATATGCTATACACAAATCAAGTTAAGAGTAAGACACGAAAATCTAAACTGATATTATTGGCATAAGTAGGTTATGATGTCAGGCTATAATAATCATCAGCAGAATTTAGAAGATAGACCCATAAATATCACATCCTTTATTTGAAACATTTAGAAATGTTGTGTGTTGGCTTTTTAACTTTGAATACAAACGTCTTGTCTTTTACTTGTATAGCTTTTTTACTAGTCAGCTCCCGACGCGATGTTATTCATTGTTGCTACGCGCAAATTCAAAGCGTCGCGTCTGGGCACGCTAATGACGCTCGCGCTCTTTTAAACTCAGCGGTGAATGATTTCTCCAGAAATGACGCCGATCAACAGTAGAAGTTTTATATTTAGAATATATTGCAATCACTCCTAAATAGATGACGACAACTCAAACACCTGCATTACGAGCTGTGCTTCTTTGCGTGCCTGTTTAGGCTTTTGCTTCGCAGCACCTGATGGATGCGTCCGTTACACAAACTTTCAGAAGCCGGCACCCGCTTTGAAACGGAAACATTAATTGGTTTAAATGCAGATGAGTGACAATTCAACAATATCCAATGAACAATGAGGCTAGTATTTCTGCCCGTCTGGTGAACTATAGGGGATGTTACGGTTATGGAGGCCCCTCAAAGTGCGAGGCCCTAGGCAATCGCCTGCTCTGCCTATAGCTAGCGCCGGCCCTGGGTGTAATATACTTCTGTTAACAGTCTTAATTATATTATACCAAGTTATATAATTTGTGTAAATTCATATTTACTATTTGGAATAAAAAGCTAGGCCTATAGGCCTATATAAGCAAGGTAAAAATAACTTAATTGCTAATAAAATACAACTGAAGATCAGTGGGGGAAAATAATAAAGAATGAAAAAATGTGTGAAATGTGCTGGAAACCCCTCTGCAGCAGACGCAGACGAGACGTTCCGCAGACGCAGACGAGACGTTCGGCACACGAGCGAGTGATGTGGCAGACGCAGACGAGACGTTCGGCAGACGCAGACGTCACGTTTTGCAGACGCAGACGTCACGTTCATTGAGACGAGTGCATGTTGCAAAGTCATATTAAAGAATCGTTCGGGACGCCATACTTTTGAACGTTTCCCAAAAGTACACTTAACATGAACGCGCGAGAACGCGTTAAGCATCGCTGTCCATTCGCGAAGTGCTGAAATATAACCTTATATGGAACCATATTCTGAACGTTTAACCTACAAATCGTCATTTGTTGTGGATTATAAATCAAGACAAGTCTAAAGCATCTATACAGGCGGAGGCACTGACAAAATGGCTGAAAAAAACAAAACGATACCTTTAAAAAAGGTCAAATTAATGTCCTTTTAGAGGAGATAGAGCGAAACAAAGACTTTATTTTTAACAGATTTAAAGGACACCATACAAATAAGGAAAAACAAAACATCAGGGAGGACAACATTGCAAACTAACTGCAACCAGCGCCGTTCAAAGATCAGGGAAGGGGGTCCGCAAAATACATGGCTGGTTTTCGTGCATGTCAGCAAGTCATTGGCAATTTTTTTTTAAAATTCATCCCTATTTTGCCCAGTTTTTAAAACATGATTCCCATATTACTTTGTTCATGATTTTTTTTTTTCATTCATTTAATTTAGATGTGTATTTCAATTTTTTTTCTTCCCTTTTTAATTATTTCATTTATAAATTAATTTAAACAAAACACGAGTACAATAATAAAGTGTACAATAAAGTACAATCGTTGTTATATTATACTCACGTTGCACTGTAATCTGTTAAATCTAGATAAAAGTGTAATCTGCCGGTTGTCCTGCAGGTGACCTCATAGATCTGTCTTCTTACGATGCACTTGGGGATTTACGATTACTCCAGAGCACTCGTAGTTCTACGAAGATTTTCAAGTGCTACTTAAGTTACGATGCTTTTGGGAAACAGACCATAATATTAAGATCAGTCGTACGATCGTTTTTACGATCAACTTAGGCTTACGATGCTTTTGGGAAACGCAGCCCTGGTTAGTTTATTATGTTTTATCAATTTATTATTTTCAAATTATAGTTTTTTTTATTCGTTACAATAAAGGACTAACATGGTAACTTCTGACCAAAAAGAAGGGCAATTATAATAGATGTATGAATTTCTGATGATCAGGAGGGGTTGTCAGCTCTGGCCCTCAAGGTCCACTTTCCTGCAGAGTTTAGCTCCAACCCTGATCTGTTGAGAGCCCCTGGTTTAGAATTTGCTCTTCTCCTCGCGAGCATCAGAAATTCATACATCTATTATAATAAAATTTTTGGTATTATAACCCCTGCTTGAAACCGCATCAGTCATTTCAACTAAAAGATGAAGGCTGTTATATTAACGTTGCCCACTAGATGGCGCCATAGGATAAGGAATCGTTTGTCTACTGTTTTTAATTTGGTTTCTATCCCTTTGAATGGAAATAAATGCATTGAGTAAGGTTAATTAATTTACATATAAATGTGTGAAATGTGAATCGCTAATATTTGATGGTGGAAAAATATTTTAATATTTATATAAATAAAAGTTTATTTCTATTAATTTATTTTAATTTCATAATGTTTTATTTAACAGGTGGTGATTTTAATAAATAGCAATAAGTAGTAGCAAGCTATTGCATTGAAAATAACAATACAATCAAACCCATCACTTGGATACCATGAATTCCTCCCTTCTGTTCCTTCTAATCACATCATGTGCATTAATATATTTCTGTACACTAATATTTTCTTCCACTATAATGCATGTCCCACCTGATCTGCCATTTCTTCATCATTTTAGATTTTTTAAATAATTGTATTAATAACTTCTTTATCAAAGGGATTGGTTATAACATCCAGGATAGTCCCCCAGCACTGCACATTGTATATGTCTTCCTCATAAACACCTGATTCCACTCATCAGCTCATTAGACTCCAAGACCTGAAGCGGGTGTATGTCAGATAAAGGAGATACAACATGTGCAGACTGTAAAACATGAAATGGGAACATGGTTGGGAACCCCTGCTCTACTACAGTGTGTAGAAGTAACCAAAAAGATCATGAGATTTGTAGACAAGGAGTCTCCATCCCTGCTCACGGAGAGCTACTGTAGACTTCAGTGCCAACACCTGTAATTATCAAGCAACCCTGAACACAGAGATGAACTGCTTTAACACCTAATTCAACTATTAATAAAATTGGGAGTCAATTATCTACTTTAGGGTCTGCTTGGCTCAGCTGTCTAGAATTTTATAGTAACATTATACAGTAATATTATAAAATTAATATATAATAATTTAGTGTTTTATTTATAACAAACATTTTATTTTTCTGTAATGCAACCTCTTAGTTAGTAAAAGGATATATAGGCCTATGAATTGCCAGGTGAATGTGCCAAGGAAGCCAAAGGAAAGTTAGATATAGACATTAAGGTAAATTAGCTAATACTGAGATTAAGTTAATAAAACAATGTGAAAAGTAGATGGCAGAAACAATGGGAGGAAGAAAAAAACAGGAAGATGGCTTTAAAACATCCAAATAAATGCTGGTAAAGGTAGAATAACAAGGAGAAATAAAAAGGGAGATTCAATTATTTCTAGACTTAGATTTGAGCATAAATTTAGATGGAGTCACACGTTGGTGTGTCTGTGATGATGCAACGTTGGTGTCACGCGTCTGTGATGATCCGACGTTGGTGTCACGCGTCTGTGATGATGCGACGTTGGTGTCACGCGTCTGTGATGATGCGACGTTGGTGTCACGTGTCTGTGGTGCGACGTTGGAGTCACACGTTGGTGTCACGCGTCTGTGATGCGACGTACCCCTTCTCTCACGTAAAAGTACACGACTGTCACCTTCGGTTGGTTATCCACGGCACTATCCACCCGCCATAGTAGTTGAGCGCTGTTTTGGTTAAACTCACCTCTGAACGCCGTTTTATCTGCAATTGGGCGTTGTTAAACTCACCGATGAATGCGGTTGCACACCATGTGCGTTGTTAAACTCACCGCTGTTTGATCTGTTGCGCTCCGCACTCGAACGTAACTTAGCTGTTTTTAATTTATACTCAAACATCTCTGCGAATTATTGACTGGCGTAATAATAGCGCGACACAACGCATCGATAATCAAATTCGTTGCCAACTAATAATCGAATTTTATCAATTCGTTGCAGCCTAGTCCATATAGCAACCAAAACGTTTCAGTTTCACATTATTCTGTCGAGATCTGAAAAATCTTCGCAACAACGAGCAAGCGAGTGATTATGTACATTCGAGTGAATATTATGAAAATAAAAAATATATTTCTCGCTAGAAATGTAATCAAAACTTATTTTTATGCAGAAACTAACTCAAAATATAGATTTTTTTCACTGAAAATGAGAGAAATGTCCGCCATGTTTTTTGTTCTCACGGCCGGAATCTTGAAAGTCACGTGACCTGGACGAAGAGAATAGGCACAAAAAAAAAAAATGTTACAGTCATACAATTCAAGGGCCATTATTGTAACCCCTCTACGTTTTGCACTTTAGACCAACGTAGTCAGGGTACATTTTTATATGAGACTGGGTTGTGGTCAGCCAGTTGAACAGGTCAATGTTTTTAAATACCTGGGGAGTGGGGACAGAGATGGACACATCTCTGTCTTTTTCACAGCACGCAGACACTGTGTATAAGAAAGCCCAGCAGCGCTTACACCTGCTGAGGAAACTCAGAGATTTTAGTGCGAGTAAGGACATTTTAACTAGGGTCTATCAGTCACTCATTGAATCCATACTAACTTTTAATATCTCAGCCTGGTATAATGCTCTCACCATCAAGCACAAAACTAAACTTTCACGAATAGTAAATCTAGCCAGTAAGATAATAGGCACCCCTCAAACACCCTTAACAGAACTTCATAACCGGTCAGTATTGAGGAAAGCCACTACAATCACAAAGGATCCCACCCATCCCTTAAGTGTATCCATGTTTCGTATGTGTTTTATGACATTGAGCCTGTCTTGTCAAAGACAAATTTCTGTCACTTGAGACAGACAATAAAGTTTTTCAATTCAATTCAATTCAATCATGTTGTATAGGTGTGTGCTTCTGTGTCTTTGTGTGCATGTATGCTTGACAAATATTTTGTTAAAGATAAGAAAATCGGTGTCTTGCTCAGGAATGAAAACATGGTATAACTTATACATTCTAGGCCGTCTTATTGACTGTGTGAAGTTTTGTGGCCTGTTCGAATTAGCATTGAGGGGCAAAGATGAGAGCGAAGGCTCAAGCCATGCTGGCATTCTTCGTGGACTGGTCAACTTGGGAGCATCGCTAGACGAGGTGTTTGAGTTTGTGGTTGTGGTTTGTTATAAAACAATCACAATTGTTTTATAAACAAGGCACAGTTCGATGCCGGATTTGCAGATCGTCTAATGCTTAAGGATGGAGCAGTCCCAACGATAAAGGTTCACGGTCGTGCGTTGGAACCGCAGGCGGTGAGTAAAACTGCTTCAAATGTCTGTGAGTTGTTAACTATCGGCGTGTAAGCACAGCAAGTAAACAACATGATCACGTATAGTTCATGTAAAACTACACTTCCCACATGTACACCTTTAAAAAAAATACGACGACATAAAGTGAAAATTAGTCATTTACAAAAACCGCTAAGCAAATATAAGTTATACAGTTCCAGTACACACCGCTTAGAGACGTCCTGCTGTAGTCGTTGCTGCTGCTGCTCGTCTTCAATTTCAGCCTCGGGATCTGATTTGGGATCAAAAATGTATGGCTAAATCTGATTGTAAGCCATGGTTTGTTTTGGGATGTCACAGCTTCCAGACGCTCTCAACGTAAGCTTCGCGCGCTCGTGATTATTTAGCTCCGCCCACACGGCACGCCTCCACCCGCTCGTTTTTTTTCGGAAAAACTCGGTACAGCCTATCTTCCTTTTAGAAATATATTTAAAAATATAAAACTAAAGACTTTTTGAAGATATGAATGATGCAATACGACTCTATAGGTACTCAAGATTAACATGAGATTGACTGAAACTGAGTGTTTCACCCCCCCTTTAATGTGTATATTCACAATGTAAATGTATTTCTTGTCAGTTTTATTTACTTCATATTCATTTGTCTAAGAGAACATTATAATTTTGTTTTGAACATTTGTGTCATTTTGGAAAAAGAGTTTTATGATTTATTTGTACTGATTTCGTGACGTCTTTACCGTTCATCCTGCGCTGCAAACTTCTTTGAGCTGGAGACTTTAATTTTGCTCTATAATGCTATTGACAGGTGTCCCCCTGCATGGGCGGCCCTCCTCCATCAGCACAAACCTTAAAAGACTTATGGGAAGATTTAACATTGTGGATGTATGGAGATAAAAAATGTCCTGATGAAAGATCCTTCATTGGAGCAACAGGTCAGGATCCAGCCAGTCTCGCATTGATTTTTGGCTATTATCCAGTAACATTGATAAAGAGAAAAACAGTAAATATCCTTGCACACACCCACACTGACCATAGAGCAATTAATATAAGCATCCAATTTAGTGCATTTAATACATTCCATAGATCTTGCTACTGGAAATTCCACATTAAAGCATGAAAATGTTAAGACAGAAATTATTAAGTTAATTACCGGTACTTTTTTTTTTTACAACAAGCCTAAAAATTAAAAATCCTACAACACTAACTGGGAACTACTTAAGTTTGAGTCAGGACAATCCTTGAGACAGTATGGAACCTCTATTGTCAAAGCTAAAAGAGCAGAAGAAAGTCATAAGTAAAATTTCCTCATTTTATCAGAGACCCCCGAGGAAGTTTCAGAGGAGGATAAACTACTTCTTTTACAACTCCAAAACTAATTAGAAGAGTTATGTCGACAAAAATCAGAGGGAGCCTTTGTAAGGCCTAGGAAGAGATGGCTGGAGGAGGGGGAGCAAAATTCTGCTTACTCTTTCTGTCTTGAAAGATGCCGAATACCGAAGAAATCAATTCCATCCATAATTTAAAAATGAATGGGGTCGTTATTGATGACGCTAAATTAATTTCAGATTTTTGTTCAGAATTTTATAGCAATTTATACAGCTCAAAAAAAGTCAAAATATAATAAAGAAGTTACGTCTCGATTTCTTAACTCAGTAAATAACATAAGAAAGATAGATGTGGCAGACAATGATTACAAAATTATGGCATCAATATTTGCAAGGAGAATTAAAGAAACTCTTGACAATTACAGATGAGACATAATCAGGCTTTATGAGGAACAGGCACATCTCTAATAATATTGAACTATTAGATATTCTACTCTGACTTGATATCTGTAGATGGCTTCATCCTCCTCTTAGATTTATATAAGGCTTTTGATACAGTAGAAAACCAATTTATTTTTCTGTCTTTAGAGAAATTTTGTTTTGGGGACTTTTTCTGCAAAGCAATTAAAACCTTATATGTTAATGGGAAATAGGTCTATCAAACTGAAAAATGGAACTTCCCCTAGATTTAATCTGGAACGGGGCATTCGTCAGGGATGCCCGATTTCCCCTTATCTGTTTTTTCTTTGTACACAAATTCTCTGAACTCATGTCGGTAACAGTGCTATACAAGGAATTTCTATTGCGGGTAGGGATATCATCATCAGTCGTCTTGCTGACGATACCACAATCTTTAAAAAAATGCAAGCCAGATACCTGTCGCTATTCAAGTAATTAAGCAGTTTTCAGAGGCCTCTGGTCTATGCTTAAATATTAATAAATGTGAACTGTTGCCTTTAAAAGATTGTAACATACAAACTATTTGTAAGATTCCGATTAAAGGAGAACTCCGGCGCAAAATGAAATTTGGTCTAATTACACTTTGTTACCTAGTCAACTGTTATCTGAGATTTGTTTTCATGATTATCGAATGTAAATAGTTTAATCTCTAAAAACAGTTTAGCCTATAAAGCTAGTATAACGCTAGTATATGGGGCAAAGAGTAATGACAAATAAAAATCGCTAGTTAATACCACTAACAAGGCTCAAAATAGCCCAACACTAACACGGTAGCATAATCAGGGTCCCTACATACAAACCGAAGCATTGAGAACGTTGTAAGTGTACAGACAGTTTAATAAGAAGATATTTTATAAAGGCAGTCAACTTCGCGAAAACAGACAGGAGCCATCTTTGGAAAACAGTCTCGAGCAGTCGAACCACGAACGTCGAGCCACCTTATCACAACAACTGGCTCGTTCACATCTCAACAGCGCACTTGGCTCGGCGTTCGTGGTTCGATTGCTCGAGACTGTTTTCCAAAGATGGCTCCTGTCTGTTTTCGCGAAGTTGACTGTATGTATAAAATATCTTCTTATTAAACTGTTTGTACACTTACAACGTTCTCAATGCTTCGGTTTGTATGTAGGGACCCTGATTATGCTACCGTGTTAGTGTTGGGCTATTTTGAGCCTTGTTAGTGGTATTAACTAGCGATTTTTATTTGTCATTACTCTTTGCCCCATATACTAGCGTTATACTAGTGTTATAGGCTAAACTGTTTTTAGAGATTAAACTATTTACATTCGATAATCATGAAAACAAATCTCAGATAACAGTTGACTAGGTAACAATGTGTAATTAGACCAAATTTCATTTTGCGCCGGAGTTCTCCTTTAAGGAAGAAGTTACGTACTTACTTAGGTATTATCTCTAAAGATCAGAAAATGAGATGTCCATTAAATTTCTCTCCAATCATTAAAAAAAAATTCAGAACAAACTGAACCAGTGGTTGCAAAGGGACTGATCTCTAAGACAGAGTGTTGCTTAACAAGGCTGAGGGGATATCCCGGCTCACATACACAGCTCTCTCTTTACACCTGATAGAATAATTTGTAAAGACATTGATAGAATGCTTTTTGACTTCATCTGGAAAAATTTTACCAATTATATTTAAAAAAAAAAAGTTTTGTTATGAATAATTATGAATCTGGTAGGCCCAACTTTTTGTGAAGATCACCCAGAAACTGTTTTGCACCTCTTGGTATTGCTCACACACCTGAACATTTTGGCAAAACCTCAGCAGATTCATCATTGACCATTATTTATAAAGACTTTGCCTTATTGTGGAAGAATGTTGTATTTTGCTTTTATAGAAGTCAAAGTAAAGAAAAGATGTACTTCATTATAAATGTATTAATTCTTTTTAACACTGGTGGTGGTTGAGGAGAGAAACCTATGATTGTAAAGCACTTTGGGTGTACAGAAGTATGAAAATTGCCTCATTCATTAAATATATTTATGTTTGGTTTAATTATGTTTTTATATTATATTATATTATATTATTATTAATTATATTATATTTATGTTTGGTTTAATTATGACCTTCTATTCAACAGAGAGGAGCCTGTTTTCTCGGATCTACCGCATACTCTTACAGGAAGAATTTCTGGAAAAATGTGTTTGCAGAGGTTTGTGGGAAGACCGAATGTTCCCACAGGCCAAGATGCCCTTCTGGGGGAGGTCTCTGAATAGTGATAGGCTGCTGTAGAAAGAAATTGTGTAGAAAGCCAGTTCCCAGCATCTTCTCATCGACCAGTGCCATCATTGATTCATAACTCAGCCACTTGCTTTGTCTATTTTGTCCTGGTGCGATCATAGAGGAGAATTGTGAAGTGGAAATGACCTCCTCTGGAATGCTTTTTGAAGCCTTTGACAGAGCCATAAAGGCCTGTGTTGTCGTGTCATCTGCATTCCAGATATCCCATGCTGTCGTCTTGTCCCTGGTTTCAAGCACAGAGACTGTCACAGCCAGTGAAGGCATGGAACACAGGAAGGGCCTTGGATTTGTCAGGACCCAGAGACATGGCTATCTCATGGGCAGGTATGTATCTGATGTTCTTGCCGGTCCCAAATGTCACCCACAACTCCTCAATGTCCAGCTCTGACACGTCACACTCAAAAAATGGTATGTTGGCTTTAATTAACTTTTTTGTCAACAGGTTTCACGTAATTGGGTTACATTGCATTAACGTAACATTATTTATTTTAATAAACCTAAGTTAATTACATAAAGTTAATACAATGCCATTTAGTTGAATAAGGTTAACCGTCTTAATTTTGTCAAAAACAATAAAGTTAATTAAGTTAAATTATACTAAAATTAATATTTTTACATTCAACCAAAACAAAATGTCAATTTTTTTTATTCTTATTGGCAAAATTTCCCATTTATAAGTGTAAATTCAGTGCTAAAAAAACTAATTTTGTTGTACATTATATTAATCTGTGTTCAGAAGAATCAACACAAATGATCCCACTGTTATTTCTACAAGAGCCATAAAAAATAATCAGAACGTAGGCTCACTATTGGCCAGCAGCACACGCATCACACACATGACCAGCGTCGGCCAATAGTGAGCCTACGTTCTGATGCTCAACACGAAGTGCTGTGCTGTTACACTACGCTCACGTCAGAGGCCCACACAGAAGAAAATGAATAATTGAATAAATGCATTATTTTTGTTGTTTTTTTGCACACAAAAAGGATTCTCGTCCCTTGATAAACTCAAGGTTGAGCCACTGTAGTCACTTGGACTATTTTAAGGATGTTTTTACTAACTTTTCTGGGAGGCCAGATATCGATCACCTAGCAGCCTATGAAGGAGTGACCCAGCTCTCAGATTTCATTAAAAATAACACATTTGTTTTCCGAAGATTAACGAAAGCGTTTCAACCAAAACCACAGAGAGTCAGGACCTCGGTTTAACCTCATGTTGGTGCAACAGCATTATGAGGACATTCCATAGGCGTAATGGTTTTTATACTGGACAAACTATATATTCTGTCCCCCTACACTGCCCCTATCCCTAAACCTACCCATCACAGGAGACATGCTGCATTTTTATTTTTTAATAAAACATTGTTTTTTATGTTTTTTAAGCCATTTGATTTATGAGGACTTTTGAAACGTCCTCATAAACCACCCATAAGTTGTAATACCAGTGTAATACACATGTCATAATACAAATTTGTGTCCTCATAAATCACATAAACCAACCCACACACACACACACACACACACACACACACACACACACACACACACACACACACACACACACACACACACACACACACACACACACACACACACACACACACACACTTTTAGCACAGAAGTTACACAGAAATTGATGTTGAAAATAGGTTTATTGGGCTAGATATGTATCCATTTATCCTACAAAATCTTAACAGTTCTAAAATAATTGCATTGCAGGCAGTATGACAGGAGGACAAGCAAAAGAAAAGGAAACGAAAAAAAAAGAGAGAAGAATGGGAGGATTGTCTGAGGGGGGATTAATGAATGGAGATATAGTTGAGAGCGGGCAGACAGCCAATCAGTGGCGTGGATACAGTGTTCTCTTGTGGCTTGCGCAGCGCTTTAGCTAATCCGTTGCGGAGACTCTCTTTTCATTCCAGTGAAATCACAAAGTAACATGCACACAAACGTGTCCCTGCTTGATATACAACCACTGATGAACATAATCGGTTTTAATGAAAAAAAAAAAAAAAAACTACACGAGTGCGGATTAGAACCCAGAACCTCTGACACGCTTGGCAAAAGTTCTGACACTGGACCATTAAAGTGCGTGCATGTTATTGTCGGATCTAACGTTATGTATTCTTAAAAGTATTTTATTTTATATAAATGTATATGTATGTATATGTAAATGTATATATATGTATATAATGTATATGTATTTTTTATTTTCAGTAAAATTGTGTTAAATATTGAGGAATAATGTGATTTTTTTTTTGCAGTTGCAAAGTATTAACTTGTAAATAAATCAAATAAATAATTTTAATGTATTGCTGCGCTGTTGAGAAGGACATCTAGAGGCGAGTGAAAAGCATTGTGTAATATAAAAGTTGCGTAGAAGACGGTTACTCAAAAACCAAAACAAAAATGAGTTTAAAACCACAACCAAGACAGAACATAGGCTAAGTTGTTTATGTTTTACAATAGGAGCCTATGGGATTATTTAACGAAATGTCAATCTTCATCTTTATAACAGAAGATACAATAGCTACAATACAATAATCTTCAAGATACAGTAAATCTTCAAATGTGTAACGGATTGTCACCTTAAAAAGTGTTTTTTTTTTTGTGGTGGAACAAGCAATTCTGTTATTCTTTTATATTTACAACGATTGTTAGAGCTGTATTTTTATCGTTGTCATTATAGTTATTTTTTTGGTGTGTGACTCTTGTGTTTCACCTCCAGGTCCGCTTTTAGTTGCTTTATCAGCAGGAATATTAGGAGTTGTCGCTGTTCTTCTTGTGTCTGTAACAGCTGGTGTGATTTACTGTCGCCACAGGAGCTCTAGAAGAGGCAAGTGTTACAGATATTATAGTGAGAGGAAAATATTGTCTTCTTTATTAAGTGTGTGTGTGAAAAACAAGGATGATGAGGTAAAATACTGTACTAGTAGCCTATGTCTTTGTAGAAATCTTATGAGATTCTCAGTTGAACCCCATCTAGCAAAAAATCGTCTATTAGACGTTGAATAGATGTAAATCTTCAACGTCTAATTACAACTCTTCAACGTTGAAAACAGGTCAATCTTCAACGTCTTGATGGAATATGTAAAACTCTTTCAATTTATTTGAGATAATAATGAACATGGTTTGGTAGTTTGTTTTTCTCCGTTATGTTAGCATGTACTATAACAGACTTATCCTGTCTTTGATTATCAGTTGAAAACATGTGGTCAAATAGTCCAGGAGAAACTAGTTGAAATCACGTCGAAAACCAGTCCAAGGCGGACCAACTTATTTTCAACCATATTTCAACAATGAAATATGGTAATTGTATACTGGGACACCATATAGTGCAACAAAAAGCCTTTCATTTTATTTGTTGGGAAATTAATTTTTATTGGTAGATTATAAACCTTTAAAATGCAGCCCTACTGTGAGCTACAATGGTGATATTGCTTTTGTTGAAGCCGTCAGTCTGCATTATTTTAACTTATTTTCACAATAATCATGTTTAACCAGGGAATTTGTCATGGTAAAACTACATTACCCATGATGCTGTTGTACAGAAAATATTCCACCAATCAGGGAGTGGGAACTAGCTAAACCGCCCACTTTCATGAAATAATTGCAGTAATCGAGTCGATCTCCATACACTCTCAAAATACTTCAATATTTGAATATACTGTATAATAACATTTCTGCTCTTCTGCTGTAAACTGCTGAATGAAAAGGCTTTCCATCAAAATCATCCTGAAATAAACATTTCAGACTGCTCTAATCACTGATTGATGGCAGATGTGCCGATCTCATGAGTTTCTGTGACAGTTAGGCTACTGCTATTTTGCACTCTTTTGCCAGAAGAGTCAGATGTTCTCTGAATGTAGTTTTGAAGATTTGGTTTTGTGTTTAAGATTTTGAGAAAGTGGCTGATGGTTTTGAGGAATAAGTTTTAGCAGTTCAGAAAAACTGTGTCCACATGTGGGTTAGACTTATTACTGTCGTGCTCATAACAGCAGAGACAGCAGCAGCTTTAACAAAACTGTGCTGAATAAGACGGTGGGAAACTAGTCTCTGCCTCAGACATCACACCCACACTGCAGGAGTTTCCGTCAGAGTGTGTGGTTGTGTGTGTGTGTGTGTGTGTGTGTGTGTGTGTGTGTGTGTGTGTGTGTGTGTGTGTGTGTGTGTGTGTGTGTGTGTGTTCGTTCTTTAACCGTCTGCATGCCTGGAGGATGGAAACAAAGCTGTTGTGATGGCAAACCCCCTCACAGAATAAGAAGACAGTCATCAGGTTGACAACTGTGACAATGAGCACTTCTTACCATGATCAAATAAATGCTGGATTTTCTAAATGTGAAGTTTTACACACTGGTCTGTCATTGAAGAGTCATCGACTTTTACATTTTAACATTACATTTTTTTAGCCCCTAAACATGACGCTTAATTTAAACAAATCATGTTTGGTTGTGTAAGGCCGTCTAACTCGATCCAATGGCGGCATTCGAATTAGCGGTGAAGGTCTCGCGCGTGTTCAGTCTTTCCTCATGGCAAAGTATTTTGGGTTAAATGCAATACATTTTCTCATATGTATTAACTCGTTATTTCATCTGACTCCATGAATGAAAGGTTTTAATGATGTATGTATGTGCATCATTAAATGTGAACGAATGTTTGACTATTTCTTTTAACTCTTTAATGAAAATAAAAGTAGGCTACGTTAGAATAAAATCAAATGTTTACAGTTTATTATGTCGGGTAAATGTATCATGCCATGATGCAAACCATGTTAAGGCTACATGAGCTGAGAGTTGCGGGACTGAGAATCTGAGAACAGAAAAGGCCCAGAACTTCTTGCTCCGCTCCAGTAAATAGTAAAAAAACTTTTTCTAACAATGGTAATTTGCATTCAGGTTACACCTTATTTTGGGGGTAGGGGTAGAAGGACCATTTGCCTTCCTTTGTGTGCCAGTTATCTCTAAACCTCTAAAAAAAACCTGTTACCTTATGCTTTACTTATGTTTGGGAATGAGACATCTGTACCACTCAATCTAAGACACTTAAAGCTGCCGTCGGCAACATTTGTTTGATCATATTCAGTGAATTCGACACTATAATCCGACAGAACAACATAAATAAAGTGGTTTTAGAAAAAAAACCCGAGCTTCTAACTCCACCTGGAGCGTTTTATTTGTTTTGCAAAAATCCACAGCTCCCTGTTCATCGGGTCCAATCAGCGCAGGGGGGTGTGAGATCTGACTGTCAATCACAGATCGGGCACACGCCACCCCTCGCGCATGTTACAATCACATGCACACGCCTGAAGTTCGCGCAGTAACGAAGAGTAATGGCGGATGTATCTCGCTTTCAAAACACTAACAGATCAAGTAAGCTCATTAAGAGTATAAATGACGTTAGCAATTGCAATCTATCGGTAGATTAGCCAAGGCATCATACCTCCAAATACTCCATGGTGTTGATGGATGCTGATGAGACGGGCGCGTTCACAGAAAACCTGGTGCACACGCATTGACGAGCACGAACGTACTCGGTTACTAACGTAACCTCGGTTCTCTCTAGAGAGGGAACGAGTACTGCGTAATATCTTACGCTATGGGGAAAACTCTTTTCCACGAGATATTGAAGCCAAAAATTATCCTTAATTTTTTTATTAATGTAAAACGCTTTGCAGCAGCAAGCAGACATAGGCGAGACAGCTCGCGCGCCTATTGGCTGCCCTGCGGCAATAGCAGCAGCCTATCGAGAGAGGCTCTGCGTGACGTCACGACGAATGGGGGCCTTTCGCGCCCATATCGTCACGTCCCGCCAGAAAGGGCGTGGTCTCGCCCCATATCTAGGCTCGATAGCTGCTCTTACGTTGGTTTTCATCGCCGAAGCGAACCAGAGCGTATTCCAAGCACGGCAAGATACGCAGTACTCGTTCCCTCTCTAGAGAGAACCGAGGTTACGTTAGTAACCGAGTACGTTCTCTTACGAGAGTATCTCTCGTACTGCGTAATATCTTACGCTATGGGGAACACAATGCAAAACGCCGTGCTGGTAGGGATCCAACACCAAAGTCCCAGGGGCCGAAGCCCGGGGCGCGTATAGTGCATAATCACCATAAACTCACAGAGAGTGAGGGAAGAGAGGCTAGAAGCATCATTCCCTGTAAATAGCATCCGAAGGAGCTGATCATGTGACAAATAGACCATACCGTCAGGGTGAACATTCAGCCTGAACTGGGTGGCCACAAGTGTGTCGACATTTTAATGAGCTGCTGTACCGGTCAGTGAGCAATACGCAGGTCAAACTCAGTATCTGAGCCGCACAGCGGGCAGATAGCACTGAACTTTATACCGCCAAAAGCTTAGCTTGCAAGGCGGGAACCTCCAGGTTATAGTATTTTATAAATGTAGACGGCGAGGCCCAGCCCGCGGCCATACAATATCTTGCAGGGTAACCCCGCTAGACCATGCCCACGAGGAGGCCATGCCTCTTGTGGAGTGCGCTCTAACACCCAAAGGGCACTGTAGGCCCTTAGAAGTGTAAGCCAGCGCTATGGCACCAACTATCCATCTGGATAGGCTCTGTTTCGAAGCGGCAAGTCCCTTAGCCCGGCCGCCAAACGAAACGAAAAGCTGCTCAGTCTGTCTGAAACCAGACGAGCGGGACACATAAGCCCTTAGTGCCCTAACAGGGCAAAGGAGACTCGCGTCCTTCTCCTCATTGAGAACCGGAAGGACAGACAGGGAAATCACCTGGGCCCTGAACGGTGTGTTGAGGGATTTTGGCACGTAGCCGTGCTTCGGTTTGAGTATGACCTTAGAGTCATTAGGTCCAAACTCCATGCATGACGCGCTCACTGAGAGCGCTTGCAAGTCCCTTACGCGCTTCACTGAAGCGAGAGCCATAAGAAACGCTGTCTTGAAGACAAGTGTTTCATGTCTGACGACTGGATTGGCTCGAATGGGGCACCTTTCATGGCCTCCAGGACCGTGGAAAGGTCCCATGTCGGGACTGAAGGGGGCCTGGGAGGGTTTAGCCTCCGAGCTCCTCTAAGGAAACGCACGACTAAGTCGTTCTTTCCTAGTGACTGGCCAGACACCGGTTTTACAAACGTTGCTATGGCCGCCACGTATACTTTGAGCGTGGAAGGGGTCCTGCCCTTATCCAGTAGCTCCTGAAGGAAGGAAAGCACTTCCGTAACCCCGCAGTCTACAGGTGAAAAGCTCTGCGCTTGACACCAAGCAGAGAACACAGACCACTTCGAGGTGTAGAGCCGTCTGGTAGACGGGGCTCTAGCCTGCGCGATCGTGTTTAACACTCCCTCTGGGAGGTCAGCGGGTACCCGTTGATGGCCCCTGCGTGCAGGGACCACAAATCCGGGCGAGGATGCCAAATCGAGCCTCCCGCCTGAGAGAGGAGGTCTCTCCTCAACGGTAAAGGCCATGGGGCAGCGCTGGTCAGCTGCATCAGGACAGGGAACCACGACTGGTTTGTCCAGAGCGGAGCTATGAGTAGCACTGGGCATCCCTCCCTCCTGATTCGCTCCAACACCTGAGGCAGGAGTGAAACAGGGGGAAAAGCATATAGGGGGCGGCGGGGCCAAACATGGGCCAGCGCGTCCCGGCTTTTCGAGAAGAATCTCGGGCAGTGAGCGTTTTCTTGGGACGCGAACAGGTCCACCTGCGCTTTGCCAAACGTTTCCCACAGCAGCTGGATCGTCTGCGGGTGCAGAGACCATTCTCCTGCTGGGACGTTGTTTCTGGACAGCCTGTCTGGCCCCACATTTAGGTGACCAGGCACATGCGCCGCTCTCAGCGAGAGCAGGTTGTGCTGAGCCCAGACCAGGAGGCGTTCCGTCAGCCTGTAAAGGTTTCGGGACCTGACGCCGCCCTGGTGATTTATGTACGCCACCACTGACATGTTGTCCGACCGGACCAGTACGTGGTGGCTTTTTATCTGGGGACAGAAGCGCCGTAGCGCTTTGTCGACTGCTATTAATTCCAAGCAGTTTATGTGAAGGAGCTTCTCCCGTACTGACCATAGGCCAGCTAGCGGTCTGCCCTCGAGCAGCGCTCCCTGCCCCGAAGTGGAGGCGTCCGTAGACACCACCTTCACACTCGAGGGGATCCCCCAGACTCACACCTGACTGATACCAGTCGGTTGCTTTCCATGGTTTCAGAGCCGAAATGCACTGAAGGTCGACCCTGAGGCGAAATAGACCTGCGGTCCACACCCTGGGGGGGAACTCGTGCTTTTAGCCATAGCTGCAGTGGGCGCATGCGGAGCAGGCCCAACTGGAGTACGGAGGCTGCTGAGGCCATCAGACCCAGCATTTTCTGAAACCTTCTGAGCGGGACTATAGAGCCGTGGCGGAAGGATCTCGCGACGTGCTGAATATTCAATCCGCGCTCCGGTGACAGGCGTGCTGTCATGGATAGCGAGTCTGACACTGTTCCCAGAAAGGAAATTCTCCGACTGGGGAGCAGTGAGCTTTTCGCCCAACTGACTGTAAGGCCCAGCTCCTCGAGGTGCTCGAGTAATGCGACCCTGTGTTCTATGAGCTCCGTTCGTGAACGAGCTAGAATCAGCCAATCGTCCAAGTAGTTCAAAACTCGCATGCCCCGAAGTCTCAGGGGGGGCGAGGGCTGCGTCCATGCACTTCGTGAACGTACGGGGTGCTAGGGACAGGCTGAACGGCAGGACTGTGTATTGATATGCCTGGCCCTCGAAGGCGAATCTCAAGAATCGCCTGTGATGGGACGCTATTTGTATTTGAAAATAGGCGTCTTTCAGATCTATTGACATGAACCAGTCTCCTTGGCGCACTCGCGCGAGGATTTTCCTGGTCGTAAGCATTCTGAACTGGCGCTTCACAAGCGTTCTGTTCAGCAGTCGCAGATCTAGAATGGGTCTGAGCCCACCATCTTTTTTCGGTACCAGAAAATATCTGCTGTATAAGCCCCCTTCGCCCTGAGATAGAGGTTCTATAGCCCCTTTTCTCAGTAGTTTCGCTATCTCGGCTCGAAGTAGATGAAACACTTCGCTTTACACCGTAGTTTCGACTCGCGCCGTATAACGGCGGGGGCGTCGAGCGAACTGTAGCGAACAGCCTCTCGTTATAGTGTTCAACACCCATTCTGATACCCCGGGAAGCCTTGACCACGCATCTGCGTGAATAGCTAGGGGTAGAATGAAATCTGGGCTCTGGCCGCGGCAGGACGGCGGCTCGAGAGCCCCTGTGTACTGGGAACACAACACCGTGTTTACAGCGTTCGAGGCGGGGGGCGCGCTGATCACAGCGGGCAGCCTGGCCGCGCTCAGCTTCTCTATGGCGGGACGCGCAGAGAAAGCGAGCGGGGCGAATCCCGTGGGATTCGGCGCGTGTGAGGGAATGTGGGCACATTACTAAATGCGGGCACATTTACTACACTGAGAATACTGTCAGCTCGCGCCGACTAAATCACTGCTGTGTTTACAGCGTGCGAGGCGCGCGCTGATCACAGCTGGCAGCCTGGCCGCGCTCAGCTTCTCTGTGACGGGTTGTGCAGAGAAAACGAGCGGGGGCGAATCCCGTGAGATTCGGAGTGTCTGTGAGAAATGCGGGCGCGAGACAGCGGGCACATTTTCTGCACGGAGAACACTCGGCTCGCGCCGACTGAATCAACGCTGTTCACAGCGTGCGAGGTGCGCGCTAATCACAGCGGGCAGCCTGGCCGCGCTCAGCTTCTCTGTGACGGGTTGTGCATAGAAAGCGAGCGGGGGTGAATCCCGTGGGATTCGGCGTGTCAGTGAGGAAATGCGGGACAGCGGGCACATTTACTGCACTGAGAACACTGTCGGCTCGCGCCGACTAAATGTGTGTTAGTTTCGTTTTTACAGAAACCAAGGGACACGCATCGTGTAGTGTAAGCGGGCATTGTATGGGCGCGTTCACTACATTTTCTGCACAACCAACATGAGTTGGTCTTATTTGTGCTAGCCCTGCACCGTGGCGGGCTGTGTCTGGGTGTGGGAATGGGCACTGGGACGTGGGCATTCTTACAACACTCGTAACACCATCGGCCGTGGCCGGAACACCAGAAAATGCACTCTTTATTGGATTTATCTGGGTAGCCATAGAAACGGCTTTTGTGCGCAGGCAAGCGGGCTGAGACACCGGCTGCTTCACTGCGAAATACACTGGGACAGTCACAACGCATGGAACTGAACGAGCGAGAAGTTTTGGTGGAAATCCGGCCGCAGCGGGATCTGAACACCGTCACTTTCCTAGAGAGACTAGGAAGGCCTTGAGACCTCGGGCTTTACCTCAATCCTCGGCCGGGGCCCGCGCTGAGGGGGGCGGCGTCCAGCAGAGCGAGAGCGCGGTGTTTGATCTCGGGCCTGGCGGCGCTGCTAGTTAGCCGAAACGACGGCCTTTGTGCGCAGGCAAGCGGGCTGTGGAACCAGCTTGCTCACTGCGAAATACACTGGAACAGTCACATTGCTTGGAACTGAACGAGCGAGAAGTTTTGGTGGAAATCCGGCCGCAGCGGGAACTGAACACCGTCGCTTTCCTAGAGAGACTAGGAAGGCCTTGAGACCTCGGGCTTTATCTCAATCCTCGGCCGGGGCCCGCGCTGAGGGGGGCGGCGTCCAGCAGAGCGAGAACGTCGAGGAACACGGAGCGCTCAGCTTCCGTCATCTCGGATAGCGTTAGCCACAAATGTTTCTCACCATTCAGGGGGGAAAGGCGCGGGTCTCGACTGTGACGGAGCTTCGTCTTTCCCGAGAAAGCGTCCGTCCAGCCTATTGCGCGTTAGTTGCGCGAGCGCCTTTCAGTCGAGGCCGATGTAATCCACGGCTTGAGAGAGCGGACGCATCGGCTCAGTTTCAATGCCGTCTCCGGTAAGTTCGTCGAGCTCAAGTGCGGACGCGGCGGCAGACGGCGGCCACTGTCCGTCCGTGAGCGACTCGAGCGAAGCCGGCGAAGCTGGCGGGCGAACCGGCGAGCTTTGGCGGGCTGGAAATAGCTCGGGCGCGCGCTGGGCGCGGCGCTTCTTGCGGCGCGGCGTCACGGCAGGCTGGGATGCGGGCTCGGATAACGAAGCTAGGCGAGTCCGCAGAGTCACCATAGGCAAACGTTCACAATGATGGCATCCGCCGTCAGCGAGCGCGATGGCCGCGTGATCCTCACCGAGGCAGGACACGCAGATGACATGGCGGTCCTCATCGCTGAGTGGGGCTCGGCAAGAACCACAGGAAGGCATCTTTAAAAAGACGCCGCTCTTTTAGAGGGGTGGGAAAAAAAGGCAGATAATGCAATCACACACACACACACTCTAAGCAGAGGAAAGGATATGTACGCCGGAAAGCGCAGCAGGTACGGCGGCTGAAGGCGGCGAGGCCAGCGACTCCAGGCTCGATGGCACGTCCCGCTGAAGGCTACAGGTCGACGGCGCGGCTTCTCACTCTGGATCCAGCGATGCGGGAGGCTTCGCTGAAGAGATGAAAATCAACGTAAGAGCAGCTATCGAGCCTAGATATGGGGCGAGACCACTCCCTTTCTGGCGGGACGTGACGATATGGGCGCGAAAGGCCCCCATTCGTCGTGACGTCACGCAGAGCCTCTCTCGATAGGCTGCTGCTATTGCCGCAGGGCAGCCAATAGGCGCGCGAGCTGTCTCGCCTATGTCTGCTTGCTGCTGCAAAGCGTTTTACATTAATAAAAAAATTAAGGATAATTTTTGGCTTCAATATCTCGTGGAAAAGAGTTTTCCCCATAGCGTAAGATATTACGCAGTACGAGAGATACTCTCGTAAGAGAACTCGGTGAGTCGGTGGGAGGGTATCTGTTGATAGTGGGGGAGGGGCATGAGAGTTGTAAACATTCAAAATTTTGCCTAAGTCCACTCAATCTGCCAGACTTGCCGACTGGAGCTTTAAAATGATACTAAACACAATACTTAATGATAATCATTCACATTAAACCATATATATATATTCTTATGTGAGTTTTAGGTGTTACTGAGAGAGAGTGAGAGTGAGAGTGTGTGAGAGTGTGAGAGAGTCAGGTCTATCTTCAACCAGTTTCCAGTCTTACAGTTGTTTTACTTGTGAGTCAGATCTTGATGGCCTGGTGAACGTCCAGATCTTCTGCGGTGAGTCTGAAAGTCTCGACCAGGAAATGACTCAGGGGTAAATTGGGTAAAGTGCAATTTGTGAAGTGTGACACACATTTTCATCTAGTTTGTACTTGCATAATACCATTGCTTACAACAGGATATTGTAAATCAATATTATTTGTAAAATGTAAAAGAATACATTTTACATTTATCAAATCAGACACATTCTTGGATTAATGAGGATGATGATGTTTCATGCTCAGCTCGGGTGCTGCAGCCCCCTGTCATAGCATCAGCACCCCCTGTGGACCAACATCATATTGTACTTAAAAACGTGAAATATATATCGCTCGCTCAATGGCCTGCTGGTTCGAAAATATGTGGAATCCAATAGTAGTGGAGGGCAGAGATGTGCAGCCACAGCTTCCTCCAGGGGGGGGCAGTTTCTCAGACCCTTTTCCTCTGTGCCGTCAAGAGTTGAGAGCATCACTGCGGTTGAAGTACGCAGGCGGGCCGAATAGGGCGCGTGCCACGACTTTGTGAGCTTCTCGTGGACCTCGGGGAAAAAAAGGCGGCTTCAGGCTCGTCCGGTGTAGACCAGTCGAGACCCAGCTCCACATATAAATATGAATATGAGAAACGGTTTGATCTGTTGGCTGCAAGTGATCATTTATGAATGTGGTTTGAAGGGATTCTTCCTCTCCTGCTATTTGTGAACATCACAGTCTGACTTCACCTAACAGTGAAATCAACAGTAACACTTTAGAATACTGTTCCGTCATTAATGAATAACTACACAGTGTAAGATTTGAGTAATTTGAAAATACCAGGCCGTCAGGTTAAGGTTAACGAGAAGACAAAGGACGACTCTGGAAATTAACATTTGAACTCTCTCTTGAGAAATTAACATTCCCATCCTAAACAATTCATGTGAACAATAATCATTTTGAGAGCAGGATGACATTTGCCTGGAGGACCCACCCTCCTTTTTAAGATATCTCCAAACTCTTAAAAATTTTATTAGCTTTCGGTTTACTTCTGTGGAGACGAGACCATTATACGCCTTCCTGGCGCTTGCAACGCCAATGGGTTCGATTCCCAGGGAAAGCAAGAACTGATAAGACTGTAAATGTCTTGAAATGCTATTTAAGTCGCTTTGGATAAAAGCGTCTGCCAAATGCATAAATGTTGTAAACTCTGGAGACACTTATTAATGCAAATTCCCATTGTTAGCACATGTTTCCATTTGAAAGAGGTTTCTGTCTTGGTCTGAGTACTTAGGGAAAATGCCTCAAGAGGATTGTGGTGATCTGTAATGAGATCAGCCCACAATATGTATTTTCTGATGTCAGGTGCATCTTGATGTTATTATATTGATATATCTTTGATTTGATTATGTAATTGGCATGAAAAATTTACCTGACTAATAATAAATTGTTACATTTGACATTATTCATTACTTCAGTAACTCTTGTAGATTATGTTGTATCCATTGTTACCGCAAATATGCGTCAGATTAGTAACGGACTAACGTCCAGTTTTGAGTTGATCATAGGGCACACCAACTGAGATTTTAGAGTTACGGCTAATATTTAGCACTAATTCAAGTGTACTTCGACTGTCAAGACAAAAAGGTCATTTCCGTTTAGGACAGCAAAATCTTGCTCGACCAACACTCAAAAAAATAATCTGTTGAACGAACATAATTAAATTAAGGAAAGGTTTTCCACGAAATTGAATTACATTTTTCCAACAAATTCGAATTAGTTTGAAATAATTTGTTGTAATCTTGTTGTATGAATTTAAATTAATTTAGTCATTCCTGCTAGATAAAGTTTTGTCAGGTTAACTACATTTTTTTTATTTTTTGTCCTGCCTTCAATCACCAACATTATAATTGTAGTTAATTTGACTCTACGGTCACTTCTAATGATAGACACTACTAGTGTTCAATTGAATTAAAACCAATGTTTGCAAAGTAATATAATATTACTTTTCCCAGACTGCAAGTGAGGTGTACACTTAGTGTGTACTGAGTACCCACAGCCTGAACAGGAGGTTCAAAGCATTTATAGTGTAATACTGAGCCCACAGCCTAAACACAGTCGCCGCTCTTCTGCATAATGGTAACCACAAAATTCAAAAACATTACAGAAAGTCCTCTAAGTTTCTAACATAACTGAACATTAAACACTAACATTAACAAACAACATCTTTCCATTTACTGAAAAACACATAAAATAACACTTTTTCCCTAAATTGACCCCTTTTAATGCAGTCCCTTGCAAAGCATGATGGGAACTACATATCCACTGCCCAGTTAGATGTCAACAACAATGATTCATGTAGTTTTCACACAAATGAATTAGGTTGATTGAACACAATTAAATTATGTTGTGACAATATTAAACAATCGTGTTACTTTTGCTTATTTTAATTAATTATTTTAACAAGAGGCCAAAATTCATGTTTTGAGTGACATCCAGTTAAGACGAACGAAAAATATTCATGTTGACTCAATTTAAAAAAATTTGGTAAACCAATTTTTTTTTAAATTACATTGATTACATTTAATGAAATTGAGCTGGAATCATTTCTATGAAGGATTGTGTCGTATATGCTCATTTTAATTAATGAAATTGAACAAAGAGCTAAAATCATTTTTTTGAGTGAACCTAATAGGGCGAGTCTTACCTCTGTTTAATGTAATGCTACTTTAGATAAGTGTACGTGGGAAACCATGGCATGACCAAACCAAAGCTATACCAGAGAAGTAATATTGGTCGGCTTTAATCTGTAGTAGTGGTCATGACCTCTGTCTAAAGAAAATTTTACTTTAATTCAAGTGTATACAGATCTATGGGGGCTATATAAAATATCTTAGATAGAGTAAGCGTGAATGGCACTGTCTAAGATATTAGCCAATTACCTGTTTAGTGACCCACAACTGACGAGTTTGTGATCGTGGGCCTGCATAATATGAACGGGCGGTGAGAGGATCCTGTGCGACTTTGGCACCCGAAAGAACGAGTATAATAAGAGTAAAGAGTTATATAGAATAATCAAATGTAGAAAAAAAAGGGGACACGCTGGTGGCTTGAGGTCTGTGAATAGATAATGTATTGTTTCCCTCAAGGAATGAGGTGAGCCAGTCCTTTCCCGCCATCTTGGTGGCATCCCACCCACTCAGATATTTACAGACATATTTGCTGGCCAACTCATATGCAAAACTGCGCACCTAAAAGAGTTTTTTCTAAAAACGGTTAGAGGGAGATTGTTTATAATAAAATAAGTCTTTAATGATCCTGCACTGGGGATTTTTACATGTTGCAGCAGCTTTACAGACATTAAATGTAATGTCAATAAAAATTAAAATTAGGATAAAAATGAAAAATCTTTTAAAGAATATCAAAATGTGAGAGTTTGATAAGATTTAAACTTGTTTTAGTAAGAGCAGTGTGATTGAGCTGCATGTTGAGTGTTTTTCCTGTACACTGACCTCCTTAAAGGAGAAATATCACTGCCCTCTTAATGTAACTCTAGCTTCATCTCCTGGTCCACAGAGAAGACTTAGTGATCTTTACCCTGGTGGTCTAGGCTTTTCCCAGACTGTTCTCTGCCCTCCTCCTGCAGTATCGGAGCAAAGTGATCACCCTTTTTTACATAGCCTACATATGAATTTAATAAATAAAATAAAGAAATACATTTTATGCGACAAAACATACAACTGTAGCATTATGAGAAAAAAATATTTACATTTAAAATTAAAAACTGCAAAGCAATCATCATCATCAATCAACTAAATGGACAATCAATATGGATATGCAAATATGCATCGAAAGAAAGAAAGAAAGAAAGAAAGAAAGAAAGAAAGAAAGAAAGAAAGAAAGAAAGAAAGAAAGAAAGAAAGAAAGAAAGAAAGAAAGAAAAGAAAGAAGCCTTAATCTTTTACATGTTTGGGTTTAAACTCAAAACTGAAAATTGCAAAGCCTCAAAGCATCAACAACCGTTAATGTCAAATTTAATAACTATCTCATTGTCTATTGACAGGAGTATTTCCTTTTCAGTGCCCATTAGCTCAGTCAGATGCTGAGCTAGTGTTGCACACACTTTATCTGTAGGAGGATGTAGGCTCAAATTTGGAGAAAGGTTTGAGCAGCACGGTCTCATACTTTAGAAGGGCTTCAATGTATCCCTTTGTTTTGACCCTCACTGTTGGCTTCATACTCAGATTTTCCTCGTTGAGGCGAGAGTCAGCAGTAAGTCAACATACAGAGCATCCTGAGGCTTTACCAAAACACCCAAAGTTAAGTTAATCACTTTATTAATCCCACAAGGGGAAATTATATTAGGGCAGTAGCACCACATCACAAACTTAAAAAACATACAATGAAAACAATCATATTCCACACATTACAACATTACAATGCACAATGCTTTATAATACAATTCACACAAGGAGAGAAAAGAAGGGAAAAAGCAAACAGCAAAGACCTTAGTGAGAGCATGATCCTTTGCCCACCACCTGGTTGCCCCAATGCACAGTCTTCTGTGACGTATGTCGTTCCTTGTCTCTTCCCACCATAACATTTCTAGTGCACATAACATTACTGTACCACACTATACCGTAAGTCCACATAACATTTCTAGTGCACATACATTACTGTACCACTCTATACCGTAAGTCCACATAACATTTCTAGTGCACATAACATTACTGTACCACACTATACCGTAAGTCCACATAACATTTCTAGTGCACATATACCGTAAGTCCACATAACATTTCTAGTGCACATAACATTACTGTACCACACTATACCGTAAATCCACATAACATTTCTAGTGCACATAACATTACTGTACCACACTATACCCTAAGTCCACATAACATTTCTAGTGCACATAACATTACTGTACCACACTATACCGTAAGTCCACATAACATTTCTAGTGCACATACATTACTGTACCACTCTATACCGTAAGTCCACATAACATTTCTAGTGCACATAACATTACTGTACCACACTATACCGTAAGTCCACATAACATTTCTAGTGCACATAACATTACTGTACCACTCTATACCGTAAGTCCACATAACATTTCTAGTGCACATATACCGTAAGTCCACATAACATTTATAGTGCACATACATTACTGTACCACTCTATACCGTAAGTCCACATAACATTTCTAGTGCACATAACATTACTGTACCACTCTATACCGTAAGTCCACATAACATTTCTAGTGCACATATACCGTAAGTCCACATAACATTTATAGTGCACATACATTACTGTACCACTCTATACCGTAAGTCCACATAACATTTCTAGTGCACATAACATTACTGTACCACACTATACCGTAAGTCCACATAACATTTCTAGTGCACATAACATTACTGTACCACAATATACTATAAGTCCACATAACATTTCTAGTGCACATAACATTACTGTACCACACTATACCGTAAGTCCACATAACATTTCTAGTGCACAATATACTGTAAGTCCACATAACATTTCTAGTGCACATAACATTACTGTACCACACTATACTGTAAGTCCACATAACATTTCTAGTGCACATAACATTACTGTACCACACTATACCCTAAGTCCACATAACATTTCTAGTGCACATAACATTACTGTACCACACTATACCGTAAGTCCACATAACATTTCTAGTGCACATACATTACTGTACCACTCTATACCGCAAGTCCACATAACATTTCTAGTGCACATAACATTACTGTACCACACTATACCGTAAGTCCACATAACATTTCTAGTGCACATAACATTACTGTACCACTCTATACCGTAAGTCCACATAACATTTCTAGTGCACATATACCGTAAGTCCACATAACATTTCTAGTGCACATACATTACTGTACCACTCTATACCGTAAGTCCACATAACATTTCTAGTGCACATACATTACTGTACCACACTATACCGTAAGTCCACATTACATTTCTAGTGCACATAACATTACTGTACCACACTATACCGTAAGTCCAAATAACATTTCTAGTGCACATAACATTACTGTACCACTCTATACCGTAAGTCCACATAACATTTCTAGTGCACATATACCGTAAGTCCACATAACATTTATAGTGCACATACATTACTGTACCACTCTATACCGTAAGTCCACATAACATTTCTAGTGCACATAACATTACTGTACCACACTATACCGTAAGTCCACATAACATTTCTAGTGCACATAACATTACTGTACCACACTATACCCTAAGTCCACATAACATTTCTAGTGCACATAACATTACTGTACCACACTATACCGTAAGTCCACATAACATTTCTAGTGCACATATACCGTAAGTCCACATAACATTTCTAGTGCACATAACATTACTGTACCACACTATACTGTAAGTCCACATAACATTTCTAGTGCACATAACATTACTGTACCACACTATACCCTAAGTCCACATAACATTTCTAGTGCACATAACATTACTGTACCACACTATACCGTAAGTCCACATAACATTTCTAGTGCACATACATTACTGTACCACTCTATACCGTAAGTCCACATAACATTTCTAGTCCACATAACATTACTGTACCACACTATACCGTAAGTCCACATAACATTTCTAGTGCACATAACATTACTGTACCACACTATACCGTAAGTCCACATAACATTTCTAGTGCACATAACATTACTGTACCACTCTATACCGTAAGTCCACATAACATTTCTAGTGCACATAACATTACTGTACCACAATATACCGTAAGTCCACATAACATTTCTAGTGCACATAACATTACTGTACCACTCTATACCGTAAGTCCACATAACATTTCTAGTGCACATAACATTACTGTACCACTCTATACCGTAAGTCCACATAACATTTCTAGTGCACATAACATTACTGTACCACACTATACCGTAAGTCCACATAACATTTCTAGTGCACATAACATTACTCTACCACTCTATACCTTAAGTCCACATAACATTTCTAGTCCACATAACATTTCTAGTGCACATAACATTACTGTACCACACTATACCGTAAGTCCATATAACATTTCTAGTGCACATAACATTACTGTACCACTCTATACCGTAAGTCCACATAACATTTCTAGTGCACATAACATTACTGTACCACTCTATACCGTAAGTCCACATAACATTTCTAGTGCACATAACATTACTGTACCACACTATACCGTAAGTCCACATAACATTTCTAGTGCACATAGCATTACTGTACCACACTATACCGTAAGTCCACATAACATTTCTAGTGCACATATTACTGTACCACACTATACCGTAAGTCCACATAACATTTCTAGTGCACATAACATTACTGTACCACTCTATACCGTAAGTCCACATAACATTTCTAGTGTATAGCATTACTGTACCACACTATACCGTAAGTCCACATAACATTTCTAGTGCATATAACATTACTGTACCACACTATACCGTAAGTCCACATAACATTTCTAGTGCACATATTACTGTACCACACTATACCGTAAGTCCACATAACATTTCTAGTCCACATAACATTACTGTACCACACTATACCGTAAGTCCACATAACATTTCTAGTCCACATAACATTACTGTACCACACTATACCGTAAGTCCACATAACATTTCTAGTGCACATATTACTGTACCACACTATACCGTAAGTCCACATAACATTTCTAGTCCACATAACATTACTTATCTACTAGTACAAGCAACATTACTGTACCACATATTCCTGATATGTTCAACTGTAACATAACTTTTAACCTTTAAGCTTAAGTGCTCTTGTCTACAACATATTGTTGTACCACTATATACGTCCACATAACATTACTGTACCAAGCTATACTGTAAGACCACATAACATTGGAGAAAAAAAAAACCTGAGGAAAAGGAGATTATAGAAAAAGAGCCATACTAGGAAATGACTCAGGGAAGTTAGCAAATTGTGACAACCTTTTGGTAAACTGCATTAAATACAAATAAATCCATTCTACACTATTAATATTTAAAATAAAATAAAATAAAATGTCATCCCTCTTGTATCTACAACTATGGTTTTTCAATTCAATTCAATTCAAACTTTATTGTCATATGCACAGGAAACAGTCGTCACACAGTACAATGAAATTCTTAGTCTGCGAATCCTCCCAGCAACATCAGACATCAATTAAGACACACATAAATAACAAGTGACTAGACATCAGAGAGACATAAATAAAGTGCAAATAAATAAAGTATGCAAAGATAAGTTGTCAGTAGTTCGCTTCCATGTCCCTCTGTCTGTGTGTGTGTGTGTGTGTGTGTGTGTGTACACGTGCGTGTGAGTGTGTGCGCGCATGCATGCAAGGTGGGGTGTATTATTGCACCTCTCAGGATCAGAGGGCAGTTTGCAGTGTTGAGGGAAGGGGCAGTGGGTAAGTACCATTCACAAGCCTGATGGCCTGTGGGTAAAAGCTGTTTTTCAGTCTTGTTGTCCTTGCTTTCACACTTCTGTAGCATCTTCCGGATGGTAGAAGTGTGAACAGGGCTGGACTGGCCATCGGGCATTTCGGGCATTTGCCCGGTGGGCCGACGTGCTATTTGGGCCGATACATCTCAAACTTAAAAAAAAAAAAAAATTTTTTATCTGACCGGCCCATAAAACTCGTACATCGGCGGCCCATTCGTTTAGTTTTGATTAATTGGCGGCGCTGGGATCTTTGTACCGGTGCATTGGACAAAAAAAGTCAGTAGGTTTTGTTTTTCTCAGACCGGCCCATGAAACGCGTAGATCAGCGGCCCATTGGTTATTTTCTTGATTGACACTGGGCTGGTCCAATCACATCTTGAAACACCTCACCCTTTGGCGTGATTTTTTTTCCCAAACCACTTCAGCGGAAATCCCGCCCTGCAGCTGATTCTAAAGTTTTCATTGGTCATGTCAATCACTGTACTGATTGCCTACACCCAACCCTGATCCCTAAACCTTCCCGTCACTGTAACCTAAACCAATGAAATCGGTTGCAGGGCGGGATTTCCGCTGAAGTGGTGGTGTCCCCGAACCCCCCTAGACAGATCAAGATACACCTACCACAGATTTACCCAAAATCCTGTATGAAACACTGGTATTGCTATGCCAATGCAACTTATACGGTATCTTGTTTTAGGATTAATCACTGTGTAGTGTAGCCTACTTCAATTGTATTTTACAAGTAGTAGTTATTTCATCTGTTAAATCTCACTCATTCCTACTCACTCATTATGGCATTAGTGGTTTTAAGGGATATGAGATGATAAACATATTCAAGGACGTGCAAAGATTTGTGAAAAAAAAGAAAAAGGTTTGTGTTTAAATAATCTAGTGGGCCGGTCTGGGCCAAAATGCCCGGGCCGATTTTTCGTCCCAGTCCAGCCCTGAGTGTGAATATGTTATGCTGGGGGTGGCTACTGTCCTTGATGATGTTGTGGGCCCTTTTTGACGAGCTTGCATGGTATCACCGTGTAAAACGCTGAACTAAAATCAATGAACAGCAGTCGAACATGATGAATAGCTGTCCCTGCTCTCTAGGTGTGTGAGGGCTGTGTTTATTGTTGTGCTGACGGCATCCTCTGTAGACCTGTTCGGTCTGTACGTGAACTGGCAAGGGTCCAGCGTGTCCGGTACAATCGTCTTGATGTAGCTCATGACGATTCTCTCGAAGCATTTCATAACTATAGGAGTCAATGCAATGTCAACAATGGTAGTCATTAAGACAGGTTACTTTATCCTTTTTTGGCAGTGGTATGATAATAGTTGTCTTAAGAAAGGTGGGAATTGACCCTTCGCAAAGACCCGCCCCCCTTAGTTACTGTCGCTATGTCCGACAAGCTACGCCGCTCTTATGTTCTCACGCAGTGAAAAACACATCGCGGAGCAGAGAGGAGACTGACAACACGCTGACAGACAGGACAGACCAGGTTACTTTTCGGTTACTTTTGATCTCACCTTTCAAATTTGGTCATTTTTTTAAAGAAATTTGAACAATAAATACCGTTTTGTGGCTCTTTTTAATGTGCCGTGACAGATCGGTGTAGAACATCAGTTAAAGCTGCCCGTGATCCGATCATCTCTTGCTTCTAGTTCATTTATAGCATCAAATAAACATGAATGAACATAAGAATGAATGTTGTTTTAACCGCGAAAAGGCGTCAGTACACTCCGTTTTTCAAGTTCAAATCCTCCCATGTTAATCTACTATCTCTCCTGACTGCTCTGTCGGTCAAAATGGCGGATAGCGAAGTATGATTGGTCAGATTACCTGTCAATCAAGCTCCACGCGAAGGGTCAATTGAGGTTTGTGAGAGGGACAGGTTGAATATGTCCGCAAAGACATCTGCTAGCATCCATGCGCAGGTTTTAAGTGCTCGTCCAGGAATGTTGTCCGGGCCGACTACCTTCCGGGGGTTTATTTTCCTCAGAGTCTTTATCACATCTGCAGATGTGATTGTGAATGGTGGGTTCAGCATACTCCCACTGGCCAACTCTCTCCATAGTGGCTCTGTGTTTAAGGCCTCAAAGCGGGCATAGAATTCATTAAAATCATCTGGTGTGATGTGACTGTCAATGATCTTACCCCTGCTTCTGCCTTTGTAGCCAGTGATACTTTCCAATCCCTGCCACATGCGTTGGGTATCCGTGGTGGTGTAGTTACTCTCTAGTTTCAATCTGTATTGTCTTTTGGCATCCCTTATGGCTCTTCGTAGGTCATACCTGGCTTTCTTGTAGTCACTGGCATTACCTGAGACAAATGCCTTGGAACGTGCATGCAGCATGGATCGTACCTCCATGTTTATCCATGGTTTCTGGTTGGGATATTTCTGTATGTGTTTACGGGGCACAATGTTGTCGATGCAGGTGCTAATATAGCTACACTGAAAAAAGTGCATATGGCTTGTCATTATGTTAAATAACTTTTTATACTTGAACTGACTCAATAAATTCACTTTTCTACCTTGTCATTGGTCTAATGTAATTGAGTTTATTTGTCTTGAAGTAAAACTAAATTTTTTCGGTGTAATTTAAACTTTTGCTTTAAATCAAATTACAATTTTACATCCACGACCAAACCACGTTACACCATGACGTCATCGAATTTGGTTCGAGAGTTTTCTTTTCAGCTGCCATCTTGTATTGCTGTATGAAGATCACATTGCTGATACGCAATTTCCACAGCATTGGTGAGTAATCCTACAAATAAGTTTTCATTCAGTTTTATCGCCGTTGATATACACTTGTATACTATTAAAGTAGATTCCACTTGTTTTGTTGAATATTTGTTTTATTTTGCTCATAGTCATCGGGTATTTCAAATGTAGCTATAACGTTAGGCCTAACAAAATCTTTATGTTAAACGATGGATAGCCATTAATAAATACTTTAGTAATAGATAATTTGTGGACTTTAAATTACATTATTTATTTGCATTTTTCCTGCATCGAGAATTACGAGGCGGTTGCCTCCGTCAAATGTCGTGCCCCATGCGGCTGTCCAAAAAACTCAGACAGGCTGTCACGACTCGCATAGGCCTAGCTGCTACTCAGATAGGCCTGACACGATAATTAAATAATCAGAGATGTATATCTGTGTTACTCAATTCTAATATATTGATTAAAGTGGTCTAAAGCCATTTTATATCATCTTGTGAGGAACAGAAGGAATTTTACATCGTTAAATTAAAGTTCATTTAAATTCGTCTTCCCGCCTCTGCAGCTGTCAATCATTCTCCATTCAGCATTCAAACAGGGCGTCAGTACGGTAAGTTAAAACTCCTCGTCTACCAAATTTAATAATCGTGACAGCCCTAGCTCAGGATTTTACCACCTTCACCTCATTTTGAGCCAGGAAAAACCCTAGATAGTATATAATTGTTACTATCGGTAGAGATTGTATGCATTGCGTGTAACCTGCATTGCGTTCATTGAATGGTTGCATAAACTTTCTGACATTTGATTGATGAAGAAACATTGGTGAATGAGAAAAATAAAGAAGGAAGAGTGATTTATACTTAAAAATGAGCCAAGTAACAGTTTAGTTAGTTGGTGTGATGTAACTAAAATTATTATATAATCAAATGTGACCCTGGATCACAAAACCAGTCTTAAGTAGCACGGGTATATTTGTGGGAATAGCCAACAATATTGTATGGGTCAAAATTATCATTTTATCTTTTATGCCAAAAATCATTAGGATATTAAGTAAAGATCATGTTCCATGAAGCTAATGTGTAAATTTCCTACCGTAAATGTATAAAACATTTATTTTTGTGAGTGAATGCAGCATAATCATGAACACAAATGCACAACTTTAAAGGAGATTTTCTCAATGTTTTGATTTTTTTGCACCCTCAGATTCTAGATTTTCAAATAGTTGTATCTCGGCCAAATATTGTCCTATCCTAATAAACCATACATCAATGGAAAGCTTATTTATTCGGCTGATTCATAAATTTATTCATGTGATGCATAAATCTCAATTTCCAAAAAATGACCCATAAGACTGGTTTTGTCATCCAGGGTCACAAATGACAATTTTGCGTTCCATTTAGGCATGTGACCACTGACGCTGGTTTGGCTTGTGAAAAATCGTATCAGCCGCCATCTTCTTTGTCTGCAGGATAACGTGGTTATCACAAAATTACATACAGTATGGTGAGTAATCTTACAAATTATGTTGAGTTTGTTACAACCGTGCATTTATAATCACATAATCTTTGCAAGAATATTTTTGTTATAGTATCACAAAAATATTTCAATATTATACACTATTTATGCATAAACATATCTGGTTATAGTAATAAACATACTATTTGTTTAAAAACAAAACATTTTGTCATCCTTGCTGTAAGCTTACAAGAGCGACAATATCATTAAAGGTGAAGGGGGGCCCTAGAATATTTTCTTGGGAAAAAGGGGGTCTCGGACAAAAAAAGGTTGGGAACCACTGCTTTAGTTCACCCAAAAATGAAATTTCTGTCATTACTCACCCTCATGTCATTCCAAACCCGAAAGACCTTCGCTCATCTTCGGAACACAAATTAAAGGATTAGTTCACTTTAAAATAGAAATTAGCCCATGATTTACTCACCCTCAAGCCACCGTAGCTGTATATGACATTCTTCTTTCAGATGAATACAATCATACTTGTATTAATAAACACCCTGTTGCTCCTTAGTTTTATAATGGCAGTGCACAGAAACCACCTGTTTGAAACACAACCAACCGCATCCATCCATCATAAACATACTCCACATGCCTCCGGGGGGGTTAATAAAGGACTTCTGAAGCTAAGTAATGCGTTTGTGTAAGAAAAATATCCATATTTAAAAGTAAAATATCTAGCTCCTGCCAAGACCGCCTTCCGTATTCAGCGTATGAAGAGTGTAAAACTTTTGCAGTTCAAAATGCTTGCGCTACGTCCTGCGCCTTCCGTGTTCAACTTGCGCTAAAAAGCGTAACTGACGTCACTTTTTCGTATGTTACAGAAGGCTGTCTGGCGAAACCTAGATATTAAACTTTATTAAGTTTTAAATATGCATATTTTTCTTACACAAATGCATGGCTTCACTTCAGAAGGCATTTATTAACCCTTGCAGAGCCGTATGGAACACTTTTATAATGGATATGCACTTTCTTCAGCTTCATACTCGTTTCCCATTCACTGCCATTTATAAAGCTTGGACGCGTCAGGATATTAATATAACTCCAATTGGGTTCATCAGGAAGAAGCAAGTCATATTCACCTAGGATGGCTTGAGGATGAGTAAAGCTTGGGCTAATTTTCATTTTAAAGTTAACAAATTCTTTAGGATATTTTGATGAAATCCAATAAGTTTTTTTTATCATTAATAGAAAGCAATAAAATGACCACATTCAAGGTCCAGAAACGTTGAACGACTCTTTTGTGTGACAAAACAAAAATAACTACTATATTCATAGATGCCACCTACGTCACTACCAATAGAACGCCGCCATATTTACGACCGATCTCGCCCGGTGTGGCCGCCCAAACTGTCCATTTGAATGAGAGAGACCGAGATACCTGGAGAAAATTAAAATTTTAGGCTCCGATCCTTATTTGTTACCCCCAGTTTTCTTTTGTCCATTATTATCTGCCCCAGACTTGCCCTCTAGTCCATATATCTTGTGCATAACCCCTCCCCATACAGTGGGGATCGCTTGAAGGCTTTCAAGAGTACGATACATATCAATATGCTGAGGCTGGGTGGGTAAAATACGTAAAAGTGCGGCACCTGGCCACCAAGGATTTATATTTAATCATGGGAAATGTTAGCCTGGTAATACCAGACTCTGCTACTTCACTTTGCTTCGTAGACAGAGTCTGGCATAGCATAATAGAGAAGTGTTTTCTCTCTCGCTAGGGGGCGATTTCTGAAGTTTAAAATCATTGGTTACCCGTAAGCCAATCAGATAAGTTTATTCATGACGTATGTTATGCGCTGACACAGCCGCATCGATCCACAGACATCATGCATCGAACTCAAATCTATGATCGAACTTCCACTGTAAACACTTGATGATGCGAGCGAAATACCGGAGTGAACATGGCTGTAAACGACTTTTTTGATTGGTGAGTGATGTAATAGAATGACTGCTGCACTTGACAGGGCGCAAACAAGCAGAGAGAGAGAGAGAGAGAGAGAGAGAGAGAGAGAGAGAGAGAGAGAGAGAGAGAGAGAGCGAGCGAGCCCCGGCCGGCCGCGCGCACTATCACGTCTTTAAACAAACAACACGAGCGCTGTCTTGCTCTCTCTCCCTCGCAAATATTAATCAAAATCAATCGACTAGTAAAAGGTCGGAACACCTCAGTTTCACGTGGAGCATTTGGAGATTTTTAGAGATTAGAGACTCTAGGAACAACATCTCAATGAACAACATCTCAACACTAAATTATAAAGGCCTGTCTTATATAACGTTAGCCGCCTGTCTCAAATACAAGCTGGTGCAGTTCGACGATTTGGGCAAATAAAAGCCCGGGCTATTATTTGAAGTTTTACGGTATTTAAGACCTGGAAAAGAAAGGAGACACTGACCTGTCAAAAGGCTCCCCAGTTTCTCGTTGACGATCGGTAGTTGATAAATTAAACTTTTCCCAAAGGGAGTAGGGCCACAACATCACCTCCATTCAAAATGTTTAATACACACTCTTCTTGTTCAGGCTTCAGTTTGCTAATGCCGGGAATATTCTCCACAACAGAGCGAATTGCATCCGCGTCTCCCTATCCGCGGTCGTTTTCGATTTCTCTGACCTAACTCTTAAACTCGGCGCTTGGCGAGTACGTCACGGCTTTCAGCCCGCCTTCTGTTTGCTGATTGGCCCGGCTGTTTTCAGGCCGGTGGAAAACAGAAAGATAGGCTGCTATCTCAGACTGACTACAGGAGTGAAATGAAATTAGCGGAAGTAGGAAGTCTGACGTAGTCAGGCTAGGGAAATGTAGGTATTATATATATTTTTAAAGTATGACTTTGGTGGAAGTTTGCTCTGACTAGGTAGCGTTGTTATCTAGAAGTGACTGACAGCTGGTAGCTTGCCAGCCACGGCTAACGTTAGTCTGTCATTAATCTGGATTAGGCCTGACGCGATAGTCAATAAATCAAAGAATCACACGATAAAAAAAACGGACATTCAAACATAATGTTGTGTGTATTTGTCCATTCAGACACGAAACAGAGTTCATTACTCGCGCGCTGTATGGTCTATGGCCGCACGCTTCGCGTCGGGTGTGTGTGTGCGCACGATGAGACATGATATGAAACATGCAGCGATGATCTCTTTGAATGACAGCTAGCCTTTAACACTTCTTTCTTCTATCCTTTTCTTTTGTTATATATAATAAAATACCAGTTTGGGGTTCCTCTTTCCGCTGTTGTTGCAGCCAACTGCACAACATTCTGCAGGCATTACTGAGAGCGTTGGTCGTAAAGATGGTGGCGCAAAGCTACAGTGACGTCATGTGAACCGAACGAATTCAACAATTTTTCCTTTCTCATCAGTCTCGTATGTTTGGCGCAGTGAATGCAGTTCAGAGCTTCCTTGCTAACGTCCAAATGCCGACTCCTGTGTCAACATCACACAACAGTGTCGGCCAATACTGAGTCGCCGTTTTGACGTAGAACATGTAAGCACTGCAACTAAAATAGTATAGGAGAATGACAGGGGAGAGACATTTACTTTATTTTTTTTTGCACACAAAAAGTATTCTTGTCACTTCATAACATTTTAGGTTGAACCACTATAGTCACGGTGACTATTTTAACAAAGTAGTAAAAACTTTACTACTTTTCTGGACCTTGAATTTGGTAATTTCATTGCTTTCTATAATTGAGGATCAAAAACCTCTTGGGTTTCATAAAAAATATCTTAATTTATGTTCTGAAGATGAACAAAGGTCTTACTGGTTTGAAACAAGATGAGGATGAGTAATTAATGAAATAATTTTCATTTTTGGGTGAACTAACCCTTAAAGTATTGTTTTGGTGAGGCAACAGCTATACATCTTATGACATGCTTTGCAGAATCTAGATGTAGACATCAGAAGAGTGCCTGCCTCATCATGTATCTGGGTGAAGATGTGAGCTGCCTGATCAAAGAGTAGCCTACCCGGTAAGGTTGGAATCTTGAAAAAAAGCACTGAATCTTTCACTTACAGTCTCTCACTTGTCTCTCTGTGCTTGTGTGTCTTACAGATTGGCCAGAAAGAAGCAGCACAGCGAGAACTTGGACAGGCCACCATGGCCATTTTTGTGCTCCGTGATAGTGATGGTCTAAGCACTCCACTGGACATCAGCATTGTCATTGATGGATGGTATTGAGGTTTTACATGAGTTGTCCTCAGTTGCATCTGCTTGTGCCATGATGTTTGGCATCACTTATATACTGAACTTGAGGTATCCCGAAGTACTTAAAAATACATTTGAGGCCTTTCAAAAAATTGTCATGGACATAGAAAGCAGAGAGATGTCACGGAGAGTGCAAAACCTTTTCTCAAAGCTGCAGGAGTAAAATCTTCCAATAAGACCCAGCAGTATGAACCAGCATGTTTATTTATATATAATATATATATATATATATGGTTTCTTTAAACTGTTAATTTGCAATCCGGAACAAGTAGTCCTTGATTATCAAATAGGAGAAATGTTTGTGATTTTGTTTGATCTATGGGACTATTTGAATTAATATTCCAGACTCAGAAATAAGCTAAGTGTATTTTACACACCTTAATACATGCTTGTACGAAATGACAATTGCCCACAAGGACTTTTCCACAAAAATGTCTAAACAAAAATGTCTAATACACTACTGTGTAATGTTTGCTTTTTTGTGCCAAGCACTTATGAAGTTTTCAGTGTTAACCGTTACTGTTCAATTTAATTAAATCAATTAATATGAAATGTCTGAGTGACAATTGTTTGTTGTTGTTGTTTTTGTTGTAGTAATTGATGTTCAGTTTTCTTGATGGACCTCTTAAAGGATTAATTCACCTCAAAATGAAAATTTCCTGATAATTTACTCACCCCAATGCCATCCAACATGTTCATGTCTTTCTTTCTTTAGTGGAAAAGAAATTAAGTTTTTTGAGGGAAACATTTCAGGATTATTCTCCACACAATGCACTTCAACGGTAACCAAATTGTTAAAGTTCAAATCAATGCAGTTTCAAAGGGCTTTAAAGTGCTTCAAAGGTCTCTGCACGATCCCAGCTGAGGAATAGTGTCTTATCATGTTTATCATGCGAAACGATGTTATTTTCTTAAAAAAAATAAAAATTGATATACTTTTTAACCACAATTGTTCGTCTTGTGCTGGTCTGCGACGCGCCAGGCATTGCGTCCTCACGTTGTAAAGGTCAAGTAGAAGTACCGCCCCATTGTTTTAAACATCCAGGATACGCACACGAAAGGGGCATTTTAAACAATAAACTGATACAAAGACATAAATATGTCATTGAACATAAAATTTGAAGCGATTCCCCACACTTGCAAACAATGGGGTAACTATAGTTACCACTGAAGTTACCACTGAACCACTGAACTATTGGAACTGGAACTGTAAAGTTACCACTGAAGTGTATTCATCCAGATCAACAATACAGTCATTACGCCTAGCAGCTGTCTTGAACACATCCCACTCAGTACATTCAAAACAGTCCTGAAGCACCTGATCAGATTCTTCAGTCCACACTTGTACTGTTTTCCTTATAGTGGGGGCTTGCTTGAGGAGCTGTCTGTATGCTGGGTAGAGAAACACTGAAAGGTGATCGGACTGTCCGAAGTGGGGGCGAGGTGCAGCCTTGTATGCCCCCTTCACGTTACTGTACACCTGGTCGAGTGTGTTTTTCTCCCTTGTAGGGAAATCAACGTGCTGGTGGTATGCAGGGATCACAGTCCGTACATTACAGTGGTTAAAATCGCCTGCAACGATAAACACTTACAGCTTTTGAAGGAATATATATATATATTAAATGTCTCACATTTCAGGTAAAGTGGGACACATTTTCAGTTTGTGCTTTGATAATACTATTGCTTACAAAAGGATATTGTAAATAAATTAAAAAAATCTTTTTTTAATTTATTTATGTAAAAGAATAACTGTATAGACACTCATGGATTGATGATGATGATGATGATGATGTGTCATGCTCAGCTCTGTGTTACTTATTAAATGTAGGGATATTATCTTTTATTTAATAGAATGTCCCACTTCATTGCATAAATCTGAATTATCACATGAACAGATGCAGCCTAATACAAATTTATATTATAGATTGAAATAGTTTGTATTAGAATTTAAACTTGAACAATTTGATTAAACTTAAACCATGTACAGCCACAGAACATATGTTTTCTCGGACATTCCAGCTCTTGAGTATTAGCCACGCCCACATGATGTACATTTGACCAATCAGTTTGGAGTTAAACTCAGCCCTGAAGAGAGAGAGAGTATTTTTACTGCACTTTTTTCACTGCAACCCTCTCCCTGCCTTTTATTTCAAGGCTGTGGTTCAGCAATGCTGTTCCATTCATTCAGTATCAAAGCGAGTTATTTTTTCGCGGTTTCTGCGTTTCTCATGCACGGTAAGACATTATTTTATTTATTTCTCTTTATACTAAAGTACATACGAATAAATTGTGCTTAAGTAGGCCTATAGTATTTTTTTATCTAGGGAGAACAGAATAGATGTTATGGGTGTGTTATAGTTTTGTTATAAGTGTTGCTAGGTGGGTGTTGTGGGTGCAGTTGGGTGTTGCTATGTGGTTGATAGGCTTTGCTGGGTGACCATACACAGACATTCCTGTTTCATGTTCAGCATAAAAGGAGACTTGTGATGTGTCAAACACTAGCGTTTATTCATTGCTGTCTTCATGCATCCAAAGAACGTATATTTACAAGAAGTGAAAGCCAATAGAACGTTCCATTGCAACACCAGCGCCCAGCAGCAGCGCTACGCTTCCGCCATTTTGGGGTGAAAGCCACTCGGCAGTCATATATTATACATATATTTAGTACAGTGCAGAGGTAGGGTGACCAGACGTCCCGAAAAATTCGGGACAGTCCCGAAATCCAAGCAGTTGTCCCGAATCCCGAATCCTGCCCTAATTGTCCCGAAAATTAGAACAAAGTCTCAAGAGCAGACTCTCGAGTAGTTATAGTGTGATAGAATATTAAAAATAGCTCATTGCCGTCCTGCAGCCAGCTCCTGTCGGCTGCTCATCGCCAATAAAAGAACGCAGAGAGCTGCAGTAGTCTACATAGAATACGTATACAGCTGCAGTAGGCTACGTAGACTACGTAGGCGGCAAGGCGCGAATTTCATTCATTCATTCATTCTTGAAATGGAGCCTCAGGCTGGTGTCCCGGGACCCGATGAACACGTAGCTAAAAAGCAAAAACGTCTCTGCAAGTATCGGGAGGACTGGGTAGGGAAATACCCCTGGATTACTGCAGTTTTGCGTGATGATAACAAAGCGTTTTGTAATGTATGTAGGAAGGAGTTTGGTATTTCGCACGGGGGGGAGTGTGACGTCAGGCTGCATGCTAGCAGCAAACTACATAAAACTAACAGCACAACTGTACAGACCAACACTTTGGTCTCATCCTTCTTTAGACGGGAGGATGATTCTATGTATAATAAAATAGCTGCTGCTGAGCTGACCTCTGTGTTCCACTGTGTGACCCACCAACAGTCATACAGATCACTTGACTGTGCTATAAAATTAACGCCAAAACTGTACTCCGACTCGGCTATAGCTAAACACATCTGCTGCGGCCGCACAAAAGCAGAAGCACTTGTCACAAACATATTGGCACCGCTCGCGTCTGACTTCTCCCAGAGCCTTGAGTCAAAGGACATGTATTTTTCTATTGCAACTGATGCCTCCAATAAAGGCAATGTGAAAACATTCCCCATCTCAGTACGATTCTGGACCCCCGAGCAAGGTATCCAAAACAGGGTTCTGGATTTCTTCGAACAGGCAGCCGAGAGCGCAGATGCTGTCACAGACACCTTACTGCAGAAGTTAGAAGAACAAAAACTCAGCATTCATAACGTATCGGCCTTCTCCGCTGACAATGCGGCTGTGAATTACGGCAGAAAGCATTCAATTTACCAAAATCTAAAACAACACAACAGCAAGATCCTGCCAGCAAATTGCCCAGCTCACATAATACATAATGCCGTAAAACGTGCCAGCAATGTGCTGAAAACAGATGTAGAGTCTTTAGTGATTAAATCATTTAATCATTTTAGCTGTTCTGCCAAGAGAGTCGCAACCCTTAAAGAAATGTTTGAATTTGCTGACATGGAATACCTTACCTTGTTGCGCCACGTCCCGACACGCTGGTTGAGCCTGCTCCCTGCAATTGAAAGACTAATCAACACCTGGCCAGCTGTGCAGAGCTACTTCTTGTCACTGGGAGAAGAAGAGTGCCCCCGTGTCATCTGGGATGCTCTCCGGGGTAACGAGCATGGAGAGAAAGATGAATGCAGCGAGTTGCAGGTCACTCTCTTCTTTTTGCAAAATGTTCTAAAGATTTTCTCTGGTGCTGTGCTGAGTCTTGAGAGTGACAATCTCACCTCAGTTGAAGTCTACGCGCTGATGAACGGCCTCCGAACCAAACTCCAGCAGCGCAAAAAAGATGCTTTCTTCGGAGCAAAAGTTGACCGTGTCTTCGCGTCCTCTGTTACATTTAGGGTTGACAGGCTCCGTGAAGAATTTATCAGCTTCTATGATACCGCGGAGCAATACCTGGAGAAATGGTTCAACTTCTCCGAAACTGGGCACCTGTTCAACCTCCAGTGTTTCAACCTTAAGGAAAGGCAAGACATAAGCTACCAGCAATTGACCAAAGTTGTATCCGCCCTTCAAATGGATGAGGATCTTGACATGGATGAGCTCTACAACGAGAATTGTGCTCTGCAGGATGTCTTGCCAAAACTGGCCATACACAGCCACTCTGTAGGTGAGCTTTGGGCACAAGCGCTAAAGAGCAGGTCTGCATTCCCGCAGTATTCTAAGCTGCTGTCCTTCGTCCTGAGCATTCCCGTGAGCAATGCTTACTCAGAGCGGGTGTTTTCCATCATGAAAGGTGCCTGGACTGATGTTAGAAACAGATGTTCAATTAACCTGGTCCGCAGCGAAATTAAAATAAAAATGAATTTACAAATGAGCTGTGGAGAATTCCACAAATTCATAATGGGAAAGCCGAGAGTGTTGGCAGCAGTGAAATCCTCCGCGAAATATGTCAGCGCCGCCGGGCCACCAGCGCAACCCAATCTGAGGAGGTATAGCGTAGTGCATTTTCACCTTTGTTGTTTCTGTTATTCTATATACGCACAAAGAAATACAACCTTCTGTTCCCTTTTTATGTTATAGAGTAGGCCTAGATGAAGAGAGCGCAAGTTGCAGCCGTGAGGCCAGGGAAAGTGCACATGCAGGCAGCTACGAGGAGGAGTGATTTGATTGGATGTTGCTGTTAAAGCGCAGTCATTGTGTTTGTTTCATAATGAGACTTGAGTTTATGATTTTAATGATTTTTAGGCCTATTTTGTAATTTCGGGTTTAGCCTACATGACAGTTCAGTTTTGGAATTAAAATAGTAGCCTAAATAATTTTGCTGCGGAGTTTTGAAATTCATGCTCAAAAAAGTCACAAGGAGTGATTTGAATGGATGTTGCTGACGTTAAAGCGCAGTGTTTGTTTTATTTGTTTCATGATGACACTTGAGTTCAGTGTTTTTTTTTTTATTTGTATTCCGCTATACCTCCTTGTATTTTTTTGTATTCATCAGTTTACATGACAGACAGTCATTTCATTCAGAATTCCTCAATAAATAATTTTGCCCGGAGTTTTGAAATTCATGCTCAAAAAAGTCACAAGGAGTGATTTGAATGGATGTTGCTGACGTTAAAGCGCAGTGTTTGTTTTATTTGTTTCATGATGACACTTGAGTTCAATGTTTTTTTTTTTTTGTATTGCTATACCTCCTTGTATTTTTTTGTATTCATCAGTCATTTCATTCAGAATTCCTCAATAAATATTCTTGCCAATATTTTTGAAATTCATTACCCAACCCCCCCCCCCCCCCCCCCCCCTCCCCCCCCCCCCTCCCTCGTCCGTCCCGAATTTTAACAAATCTGATCTGGTCACCCTATGCAGAGGTTATTTTTAGGTTGAAATAATTATGTAAAAAGAGGGGGCAGCGCCAGATAATTTTTAACGCAGGTGCCGAGGGGGTGCTAGATCATTGACAGGGGGAGCTGCGCACTTATAGCCTTGTATACTATTAATATTATTAAATGAGCAAAACTTCAATATTTAATATTCAATAATTTTAATTATCACAACTAGAGTTTTAATTTTACTAAATCGAATAAGCACAACATTCAGCATAACATTCAGCAAATATATTTAAAGATTTATTATTTATAATGTTATTTCGACATAATATCTCGTTATTTCGACATACATAATATGTGAGTGTGCAACATTATCAGAGAGTAGCCTATTTCTTCTCGTTTGGAATAGTTTCGTTTAAAGATTTAGTTGCAAGCTTTCTATATTTTTTCTGAGGCATATTTCGGTTAATTTATGATGAGATTCGCTCAAGTTCACGAGCTCTGCAAGTGACCGCGCCGTATGTCATACTCATGATTATATTGTCTGCTATATTTGCTTATAAATCCAGGTAATTTGTTTAAATTAAGATACAATTTACACAAAACGAAATTAATTTTAAAGAAAGGCTTTCTACAAAACACAACGTAGGCTAATGAGTCAAAATCATGTATGACCCACTTCATGTCTCCCGATATCATATCCTACTCATGCTGTTCACTTTTCATAATCAACATGGGGAAAAACACATTATAATATTTGAACAAATATGAAACTAAATGCGCTTATTTAATGGCTACAACAACACGTATACAGTAGTAGGCCTACAGACTCTATTTCGTACAACTATTAGGCCTATATAACAGCAATAGAAATAGCTTTACAGTAAACTTCTTATATCGTATATTAATGACCGTTAAAGCAAGAGTATGTAAACAAAAACACAGCCACTGTACAAAATTGTGGCAATAGGATAACGGACACAGCAATGCATCATAAAGATCATCATGTTTGTAGCATGATCCAGGGGATTAAAACGTACAAAATATATTTCAGGCCAAGTGGAGTTGGTAACTAATAATAGTAGTAAATGTGTAAAGTTGCATAAAATGGAAATATTCAATAATGCAAGAAAAAACTACCTCAAAAAACTGTTATCTGTGCTGTTGTCCAGTAACTCCCGTTGGAATCTTCATCCCAAAATGGCGGCCGCGCTACCGAAGCGCCACCTAGTGGCTGTTACCAGAAAAGCATCAGAGTTTCGCCTCTTGTGCTTCTATACTCTTTGATGCATCTCATTCTTTTTGTCTTTTTGTACACTGACTCCCGTTGTGTAGCCCCCATTTTATGATAGCTCAATGGCGCCGTCTATTGGTTCACCTATATCGTAACAATTCCCACCTCTGTTAACTACAGAAACTCAAACACTGTTTTTCATATAGAGCATCTTGACTTGGTGACATGATGGATATTGAAATTTTGTTGTTTATTTTTTTTCATTTTGAACAGTATAGATAATTTTTATGTGGTAATGCAATATTTGTGAACACAATTGTGTATGTCAGGCCATAAATCCCCAAAATCGATGCATGGGCACTTGCTTTGGTGTTGCCACCCCTCATAGCCACCCTTTTGCCACCCTATAAATCATTTTCTAGATCCGCCCTGGTCAAGATGGGTATCATCCATGATTTAATCAATGTCCTGTGAGTAAATGTGATGATCATCATTTAATCTGGTGTAACAGGTTGTTCGTTTCAACCTGTTTATGTATAATGTGTATTTTATGGTTTGAAATGATCAAAGATGTTATGTCAATGCACGTGATAGGCATTACGCTACAAGTCTCTATAAAAGAGTTCGGTGTAATGTTATATTTGATTTTCGTGAAATTGTGTTTGAATGCACATGATTGAGAATGCTGATCAGTGGTTTTGTGTTTGTGCCACTACCGTTGTTTGTGTAGCTTCTAATCTAAAGTGTATTGATTCACTCCGAAGGTGTGCCCTAACATTCATAATAATTGGACACTTTGAGAAATTGACACTTTTTATATGGGTTTTCTGAATTTTCAGTAAACTGTAAAAAATATTTTAGCAATTTAGTTATTTCAACTTATTTTTTTAACTAGATTGTCCAGACAACAAGAAATTTTAAGTTTTCTTGTCCTCAACTTATCGAAATAAGTTAGTTAAACTAAAAAAAAAAACATGCAAAAAGATAACTCAAAATAAGGAGTTAACTTTTTTTTACAGTGTAGGTTGAGTGATATGAGTTAATAGAGAAAAAATAAAGCAAATCTAAAACGTGTTTCAGTGGCAATTGATTTATTTTTTAACTGCAATTTAAATATCCTGAATCCGCCACTGCTAGTCAGTAATGACGTAAGTTTTACGCCAACCAGATGTTGAAATAATTAGACCAGATGTAGAACATTTAGTAGTTTGAAGATGTTCTGAGACCAGAAAAGATCTAGACTCCTACTCTGGCTCAAACTGCTGGTGTGTTAAACTGGTTTTCACGTCTGGCCGAGCAATTATTTCAAAAAGCATTGTGCACTGAAGTTAAGAATATAATTATGAATACTTCTGCTGTACAGTTGACGTGTGCAGATCTGATCAATACATGCAAAACTGAAGACTTTGCTATATAATGGCATTAATTTACATAAAAACGTGAAATGGTATTATTTGAATTATAGTCATCTTGGTGTATGAAAGTATACAATTATCTAGGTTGTGTGAATGCAAAAATGCAATATTAATATGCAATATATTAATCAAGATGTGTGTTGTATGGTGTATGATGTACAATAAACACCTTATAACCTATGATATAAAATGTAAGTTTTTCTGATGAGTGAATGTGTGTGTTTTTATGCTGCTTGTTTGATCTGTAGAGAAACATTCACAGCACTTTCCTGTTGTATAATTTATTTCATACTCATGTATGTCATAGATATGACTTATAATTGACCATTCAATTGTCCATTTCTTCTTCAGGTGTGTTTGCTGATACAGAAGTGTCAGTGATGGAGGGAGATTCAGTCACTCTAAACACTGGTGTTCAAACAAACCAACAAGAAAATATTAAATGGTATTTTCATGAGACTCTCATCGCTCACATCACTGGAGATCTCAGTTATATCTGTACAGATGTTCAGTGTCATAAAAAAGCTGAGAGATTCAGAGGCAGACTGAAGCTGGATCATCAGACTGGATCTCTGACCATCATGAACACCACAATCACACACCATGGAGAATATAAACTAGAGATCATCAAAGGCAGCGACAGTGAAACAATCTTCAAAGTTTCTGTTCATGGTGAGTTATTATGTTTGAAAGCAGGTTATGTTTAAATCACATCATTGTGTTTATTATAGCAGAGAACAAAGAACAGAACAGAATTACTGGTGATCCAACAGTTTTGTTCTGTTCATACCATTTTTTATCACCTGTTGAAATGCATCTATTATTTCAAACTCATTGTGTTTAGTTCACAAATAAGGATTTGATGTTAATAAAAATGTGGAGAGTTGTTGGAGAGTCCAAAGACGATGAAGAAGATTCAAATATAAGTTTTTTTTTTATTAACACAAAGTAAACTCAAGTAATCCACAATGATTCAAGACCGCATACAAGCACAAACACATGAACAATACCGGACAAGGAACCGAATACAAGGAGGAACTTAAAGGATAATTCCGGTATTTAACACTTTGAGTCTATTTTCTAGTTTGTTTTGGATGAACTAGAGTGGTGGACTTAGAAATGTTGACGATGGGTCCTGTCTCGACTTTTTGACTATTTTAGGATCGTCTCTGAGCGCTTCAGAGTGGCTGTCTATGAGCATAATCAAACATATCCTTAAAACAACCTTTAACGTCCGTTTTCAAAACTGTGACACTCACCGAGTGGTTAGTGGTGTTCGTTGATGATTAAAAACAAATAAAACACCACAAAAACTATTTCGCTACGCTACTTGTTTTGGAACATCAACGAACACCACTAACCACTCGGTGAGTTGTGAAAGTTTTGAAAACTAACATTAAGGGTTGTTTTAAGCACATGTTTGAGTATGCTCGTAGACAGCCACTCTGAAGCGCCCACAGACGTTCCTAAAATACCTTATATGCCCGAATATAAGATTAGGTTTTTGTCCTAAAAATAGGCTGCAAAATGGGGGGGTCGTCTTATATTCGCGATATAGGGCCTAGACAAAATCACGGGGGGAAAGGGAGAAATTTCTTGCCAAGCATTTCAGTGAGCTAATTTATTTGTGTATTAAAGTAAAAAGAAAATTGAGAAAAGTTACAAAACCCACTTAGAATGGCCAGTTTAAACATTTAGCATATTTGTATAAGATTTTATTTCAAAAGTACCTCAGACAAAGAGGTGAAGCGGGTCCGCGCGAGGAAACATGACTGTAGCGCGAGCTCTTCACGTGCTTCTTAAGAGCGCGTGACAGCCTTCCTCCAGAGCGCGCGCGCCTCTCTATCTATGTATCTGTGTGCGTGCGTGCGTGTTTGCGCGTGCGTGTGCGTGTGTGTGTCTCTCTTTCCCCAAAAAATAAGTCTGGAAAATGCGGGGTCGTCTTATATTCAGGGTCGTCTTATATTCGGGTATATACGGTAGTCAAAAAGTCGAGACAGGACCCATTGTCAAAATTTCTAAGTCCACCACTCTAGTTCATCCAAAACAAACTAGAAAATAGACTCAAAGTGTTAAATACCGGAATTATCCTTTAAATAAACAGATAATGAACTGAATACGACAGGTGTGCTTGTTAAATGAATGTCCATGACAACTTATTATTAGTGGCGGGAAACTAGAACAAAGGAAACAGGAAACTGAAGTGAAACAAAATAAAAGTCCTTAAACATAAAGTGAAGATAATGGTGTCACTTGTAGTCGGTCTGTTTATCTCATATAACGATCGCAAGTGTTTGCAAATCATTATAAATAGTTTACATTTATAATGTGCTTATTTTGGAATGTTGTAATGCAGAAAGGTATATTTCAATATAGTAGCCTAATGGTTTGTACTGTAAGACTGGGAAAAACTGGTTGAAGAGACAGACTTGGCCACTGGTCTATGAGACAATGGACCTTTCTGGAAATTAACATTCGACTTCCCCCTCTTCCTCTCTCTCAGGGACACCTAAAACTCACACAAGAACATATAATTTTAATGTGAATGATATCATTGAGTATTATGTTTGGTATAATTTTAAATGTCTCAGAGTGAGTGGTACAAATGTCTCATTTCCAAATAAGTAAAACAAAAGGAAATAAGGTTTTTAGAGGTTTAGAGAAACTGGCACACAAAGGGAGATAGGCAAATGGCCGGGTCTTACTGTACTATTACATTGTACTATTATATTTGACAAAATACTAAGTCTATATGAATATTCATAATTAATTTTGCGGTTAATTTTTTTCTACTTAATTTTTCAAGATTCAAGAATTTCGTATTATTTTCTCAGTTAATCCTCCAGCATCTGTTGGTTTGTGTTTCAGGTGTTCCTGCTGCTCAACGAGATGAAGTGAAGAGAAAGTCCGTAGAGGAGGGAGAATCTGTCACTTTAGATCCTGGTGTAAAAAAAAAAGAAAATGATTTAATGAAATGGTATTTTAATGACACTCTCCTCGCAGAAATCACTGGAGATCAGAGTCAGATCTGTACAGATGTTCAGTGTGAAGAGAGATTCAGAGGCAGACTGAAGCTGGACAAGAGGACTGGATCTCTGACTCTGACCATCACAGACACCAGAAACACAGACTCTGGAGAATATAAACTACTGATCAGCAACCGCAGATTCAGCATCATGAGGAGCTTCAGTGTTTCTGTCACTGGTGAGTCTCATTTAATCTTTAGAATGATTGGAATACATAAATGATCAAATCTGCGATTTATGAAGCATTTGTGAATCGGAGGTGAGTTTTCATAAAGTCTATTCTACTTGCAATTCATTATGAATTACACTGACAAATTCACTCACACTAAAGGCCCTTTCACAGAAAAAAATAATAATAGAGGGTAGACTTAAATGGACGTGCATACATATTATAATTCATATTATAATTAATATTAATAATACATGATAACTAGCGTACACACCAGAGGAATATCGTTGTTTATTAAATGCAGTTTTGTCGTCTCTTTAAAGCAGGATGGATTTTGATTGGCTGTCAAGTTTTAATCGTTCATCAGCTGGAAAAAAATCAAGCTGTATCTTTATCGTTCTCGTTATAGTTCTCGGCTTTAAAGACTCTGTGTTTCAGATTCAGGTCCGCCTTCAGCTGCAGGAGTACACGTCTGTGTTTTTCGTGGCAGTGAAGACTGGCGTGATTTCTCTCATTGCTTGGGCCTCGGGGACGGCAAGTAGCCTACTAAATATTATAGTGAGCATAAAATATTGTCTTTATTATGCAAAATTTGTGTTTAATTGTCTCTGTGTGATTTTTTTTTCAAAGGACACAATGTGGAAAACAAGCCCAGCGTCTGTTGAAATTCCAAGGTAAAATACACAAGCTAAATTTGAAAAACTGTTTTTTCACTGTGCAGACGTGCATAGTAGCCTTTATGTGTGATGTAGCTTCATTCAAGTCATTTATTCAGGCTGCGTTTATATTGGCACAACAAATCCAATCTTTTACTCACATCTGACAGATCGAAATTGTTGCACACGTGTAAACACAAAAATCCGCATGAGATCTGATTTTTTCACATCCGATTTGAGCCACTTCCAAATGTGGTTGTAAATCAGATCCACGATATCTGGACATCCGACCTACGTCTAAACACGCATATCCGATTCCCCTTTGAATTCCAAGCCACCACAAGGCGAGGGCGACACGTTTATTCACAAAGATAGTTTTTTAAAGGGGTGGTATAATGCCCTTTTCACAAGATGTGAAATATGTCTTTGATGTCCCCAGAGTGTGTATGTGAAGTTTTAGCTCAAAATATCCCACATATTTTTATATAGCATGTCAAATTCTCACCTTTTGAGGGTGAGCCAAAACGCACCGTTTTGTGTCTGTTCCTTTAAATGCAAATCAGCTGCTGCTTCTTGCACCGGGGGCGGAGCTTCAAGAGCTCACACAGACATGCACTGAAAATGGACATTTCTGAATGGTTAGTTGATGATATTATGTAGCTGATGTGTTAACTATCTTCTAGTCATTGATTTGCATATTCTGTCTTGATAATCTATAAATCGCGTTCCCGGGGCTGGGGTTCCTGTAAATATTAGGGTTGGGGATGTCACTAACCCGGGAGGAATGTTGTGTAGTCCCTACCAGCCGTTTGTTGTAATCATTAAAAAACAATTTCTTTAAAAGCAAATATCTCCCTTTGCTTTGAACTTTGAGCATTGTAACTTTGCAGATGTTGTTTATGCTCAAACAGCAACATTACACACTAACTAAATGTGGCAAAGTGGTGCGGGAGCGGCAGCTCTATTTTATATGACACTGGGCGGAACAACAATTTATGCTCACACTCAACTCAGTTTACGATTTCCAACTACGCCACTTGGGGAATTTCGCCCCAAGAATTTAACACGACATCTACGCTAAGGCACACACAGATCTTAATCACAGTTGGAGTCAGAGACATAGGTGATTGACAAAAATATATATACTTTATTACTTGTTAAAAACAGTTATTTTCTATAAGAAGCGTTGGCCAGCAATCACTCTTCAATTTACTAGATCATATGGTGAACGGCAGGGGAACCTGGGCATACCCAAGGGCAGTCTCGAGGCATCACCTCTATGAAGAGTACTCTATTCAGTGCACACACCCCAGCACAGCACACACTTCACGACTCATGCCCAAGAGGACCACGGCACACGTGAGGACCAAATCACCTAATTGTTCTCTCGTCTGCCCTTGGGTGCCCAGGCCCTGCTGACAAACAGAAAGAAAGAAGATTACCGAGCAATTTATGCAAAACCAAAATAACAACAAAATAATGAAAATTATACTCCTTGGTCCCGACCTGATCGTCGCTAGTCAAAACCAACAAAAACACAAAATCACCTAAATTCAACCACAAAAAAAGAAATATACATACATAAAACTCACTGGTACGACAATTTGGTCTAAAGCAAAACACAAAATAAAGAAATAAACCCAAAAAAAAAGGAATACAAACTCAAAACATATCACAGACACAGAGTCACCCTTCACTTGAAATGGTGCACCTGAAATGGTACACTCGAATGGCTCACTTAAGACGACTCACTGGAATGGGTTCACTTGAGCGGCGCACCTGAACGACTCACTTGAATGGCCCGCTTAAAGCGGTTCACCTGAAGCGACTCACTTGAACAGTTCACATGAATGGTTCACTCGAGACGACTCACTCGTAATAAAACAGTACATACACAAAACAGAATCAAAACAGAATCCAAACAGAACAGCAGTTGACGAAGGACAGTGCAAACGAAGTTTTATGGTGAGACACAGGGCAGATAACACTCGTTCAGAAGGTCGGTATCGTCCTTATCGGATGCCTAAAAGATAAACAGGGAGATGTTACACTGAGAGTTCTTCTCCCTTGGCTTACGCTCAGACAGTATACTCACAATCAAGCACGCTGCCCCAGAATCCCCAGACTATGCGATATATGGAAGCAAATATCTCCGACAAGCTCGTTGGCCTGAAGCGCCGATGAATCGTACACTAGGTACACAAATCAGTCAGATTACTCGCCTCGTCAAAGCGAACCATACACTTCATCTATCACTCACCCCGCATACAGATACTTCTCTTACCGGTCTTAAATGTCCACATCCGACTCTCCAAACAAGCCCATAGACCCGCCAACAACACTGCCAGTGAACAAACAGCCTCGGCCAACCTTACCAGCAACACGTTACGCTGAACTCAGCAGAAAGCAGCAGGGCGCATAGATGACGTCACGACCCCGGATAATGACGCATGCCAAGGAACCAGTAACTCGTGCTCTTATACGCACCGGAACCCTGGCCATTGGCCAAACACTAAAAGATGACGTAGGAAGTAGGAGGGGTAATAGCCCTTCCTGCTACAATCTTCCCCTCCTTTTTTTTCATCGGCGCCCCGCCGATGGACTCAATGCGGAGCCACCAATACCATTCATGACCAAGGTCTGAACAAAATACCAGCAGTGGTTACCTCAGAGCCGACTATGACCCTACTTCCTATCTCTCCTACTGTCCGGGGAAGGTGGTGCAAATTCCCATGCCGACCAGCACCAACTCGGCTTGTCCGGCGAGGAGCGACCACCCTACCATCCTGGGGACCAGGAGACACTGCGGGTTCCCCCACCACAGGCCCCCTGACCTGGTCCCCTGACTCTGCTCGAACTACACCTACGAAGGGAAGGTCCAATGGCAACCGGTTCGTCCCAGAATCGGCACGTGCCAGATGATCCGTCACTCGACCAACGCAAGGGGTCTCTGGCACAAGTACAACCAAGTCAACTTCGTCTACCTCTTCTACCTGCGGTTCTTCCTGATCTTCTACTCTAACCCCAGGTTGACTGTCCGGCAGGACCCCGTTCCGGCCACAAGCCTTCAATAACGAGCGGTGGACACGTCGGACCTTACTCAGATCCTCCACTGGTGCAATGGTATACACCACACCTCCCACCTCAGGAGGACGAACTACTTGGAACAACACCGGGCTCCACCAGTCTGCAATCTTATGCCGCCCCTTAAACGAATGATCTCGTAAGTACACAAGCTGGCCCTCTGACAACGGTAAGTCACGAACACGTAAATCATGTCGTTCCTTTCGACGATCCGCAGCTGCCTTCAGGCGTTCCCTCGCTCCCTGAAAGGCGACCCGTAACCGCTTTTGGTGTTCTACAACCCAGCTCTGCACACTACCTGCCATGGGCTCTACCACATTACCCAGTAGAAAATCCACCGGCAACCTAGGTTCTTGACCGAACATCAAGTAATAGGGAGACTCTCCCGTCCCCTGATGAGGGGTGGTGTTATAACCGAAGAGTACCTGCGATAAGCACGAGGCCCAGTCCCTCTTCCTAGGGCCAGGCAAGGTCCGCAACAAGTTAAACAAAGTGCGATTGAACCGCTCACACTGGCCATTTCCAGCCGGATGGTACGGCGTGGTACGGGACTTCTTGATGTGATAAAGCTCACAGAGCTGCCGAATCAGGGTCGATTCAAAATTACGACCTTGGTCGGAGTGAATACGGCCCGGGACCCCAAACTTAAAGAACCACTCCTCAACCAGAACCTGCGCCACTGTCTCGGCTCGTTGGTCACGGGTAGGTATTGCCATCGAGAACTTACTGAATACGTCAGTCATGACCAAAATGTTCTCATGGCCTGACTGAGAGGGTTCCAGTACCGTGAAATCAATGGCCAGAACCTCATTAGGTCTGGACGCCAACAAATGGCCCATGTAACCCCGCGCCACTGGTTGACTCCCTTTAGCAAGCTGGCACCGTTCGCACTCTGCACACCAGCGAGTAATGTCCGCGAACATGTTTGGCCAGTAACACCGACGTCTAATCAACTCACTAGTCCGTTCGACTCCTTGATGACCATGCTGTTGATGTAGCTGCTCTAAAACTTCCTGCTTCATTACCTCGGGTAATACTAACTGATGACACTCTTCCCCTCCATCAGGACGGAAAATCTTCCGATACAGTACACTCTCCTTCTCCACCAATCGGTCCCACTGTTGCAGCAGTGTAAGAACGGGCTTAGCCAGCCTGCGCCGTTCTTCGGGCACCGGACGCGCGCCACGTCTCCAGAACTGCAACAGTGGTCCAATGATGGAATCCCCCTCCTGCATCACACACAAGTCAGAAACAGAATAGCTGGGTAACACAGTCATCTCGTTTACTACGGCCTGCACAACGCCCTCTGATCTTATGGCTTGCTGTAGCGACTCAGGCACCGAGATCCCGGTGGCCAAACCCTCAACATCACCCAGATTGATAGGATTCTGGCGGGACAGAGCATCCGCATTGCCATTACTCCTCCCGGACCTATACCTCACCTCGAAATCAAAGGCAGCCAGCTCAGCAGCCCAGCGCTGTTCAGTGGCCCCAAGCTTTGCCGTGGTCAAATGGCTCAGGGGGTTATTATCGGTAAACACAATACACTTCTGTCCCAACAAATACTCCCTGAACTTCTCCACCATGGCCCACTTGAGCGCCAGAAACTCCAACTTCATGGAACTGTAATTACTCATGTTACGCTCAGTGGGCCTCAAACTTCTACTGGCATAAGCTATGGGTCGCACTTTCCCCTCCTGTTCTTGTGAGAGTACAGCGCCTAGGCCGCCATGGCTAGCGTCTACCTCCAAGATGAAGGCTCGGGAGAAATCCGCATAAGCCAGTACAGGTGCAGAGATTAACCTACTCTTCAATGCCTCGAATGACTCCTGACACTGTTGCGTCCACACCTGAACTAAACTCTGCCCCTTCCTTTTCCCTGACTTACCTCCAACGACTTCTGCTACCAATCTATGTAAGGGAGCCGCTAGCTTGGCGAAACCCTCGACGAAACGCCTATAATAGCTCGCGAACCCAGGAAGGTCCTCAACTCGGAGACGATCGTGGGACAACGCCACTGCGCCACTGCCTCGATTTTTCCCGGATCAGTCGCCACCCCCTGAGCCGATATGACATGGCCCAAGTATCTTACCTCCTGTTTGAAAAAGGCGCATTTCTGTAAGTTTGCCTTCAACCCTTCTCTCTTCAAACGGTCCAAGACCAATTCCAGCCTCTGTAGATGCTGAGCTACTGAAGTAGAAAACACAACAATGTCATCAAGATATAATAAAAGCGACTGACATTGTTGGTCACCAAACAAGCGCTCCATCAACCTCTGAAACGTACTTGGTGCGTTGCAGAGGCCGAACGGCATACGATTGAATTCAAATAGCCCGAAGGGTGTACAGAATGCGGTCTTTGGCCTATCTTGCTCCGACACCGGAACCTGCAGGTACCCGCTGGCTAAATCCAGTGTGGAAAACCAGCGGGCCCCGGACAATGAATCCAACGATTCCTCGATGCGGGGAAGTGGAAAGGCATCCTTTCTAGTTTTGGCATTCAAATGACGGTAGTCCACGCACATGCGCAGACTACCGTCCTTTTTCTTAACCAATACGATAGGCGATGCGTATGGACTACTACTCTCGCGTACTATACCAGCTCCCAACAATTGGTTAATATGAGTTTTGACTACTTCATATTCCGAAGGGGGAACACGCCTGTACCGCTGGCGCACGGGGACGTCATCCAAGACTGGTATATCATGGGAGATTAGTCGGGTACAACCTAAATCTCCCTCATGGCAAGAGAACACTGCTTGATACTTCCGTAGGAAGTCCCTAACTTGATCCTGCTCTGCAACAGGCAGAACGGATAAGTCCAGAGACTCAATCTGGTTAAGCGAAGAAGACCCTCCCCCTGCACTATGGGACTGAACTGTGGCGACCGTGGCCTTAACTTCAACGACCCCCTGAGGCAGGTTAACCAAGTAGACCTCCTTTACGCTCCCCACCACTGTGGTTGGGCGGAGCACCACATCAGCTGCCCCAACATTTACCACGGGCACATATGCAGTACCTCGACTTACGGGTACCAAGGCCGGTGACGCCAAAAGCCCAGCGGGAAGGCCAGACTCGGGGGGCTCAAACAACACAGTCCGGCCCTCAAATTGGTTCGAACAGGTTGTAGCGACCCACTTAATGGTGCCCCCAGGAATGCGTCGTGCTCTACGCCCACGCATCCGCACTCTGCCCACTCGCTTAGAGTGGTCTTTTTCGCTCGCGTGCTGACAATGCTGAAAAGCTCTTAATACACCTGGAAGTTGCATAACCACAGGGAGATCAAAAAGTGCTGCGCCGTGTTGGCCAAAGAGCTCCTGGTAGCACCGGCTAAGTACATTCATCCCCAACACTCCGGGGATGCCTGCACTCAGCCCCCCAGGAGGATCCCTAACCACCAGGACACCACACCCCGTAACCAACCTGCCACACATTTCTACATCCAGCTCCAAATAACCGAGGTATGGGATCTCCAGCCCATTAGCCGCTCGAAGCTGTAACCACTGACAGTCCTGTAACCGGTCCCGCCCCCAAGGCTCAAAATGTTGACGAAAACAGCTTTCCACAATAGTAGACACCATTGACCCGGTGTCGACTAAACAGGGTACTAACACTCCTCCTATAGAGACGGTCAAATGTGGACATGAAGAGATCAAGCGAGAGAATGAACCACCAGTATCTGTAAGGTGGGAGTCAATTACCTCCCCGCCAAGGTCGTGACCCTGCGACCCGGCGGGAGCTAGTTTTCCGCCGGCCGAGGAGAGCGCGGTTGTCCATGTGTAGGAGTAGGAGGACCTGCTACAGGCTCGAGAAGGCGTGGGGGGGGGCGGCCCCCATCGCACTCTCGAGCATAATGACCCGGGCGCTGACACCGTCTACATATAACTGGGCCCGAACGCGATGATCGACCATGCACATACGGGGTTTGGAGACGAGCAATGGTCTGTGTGAGCTGGTTTAATTGTTGTTGTTGCTGTCGGAACATTTCGCGCAGTTCGCTCATCTCAGACTGTAGTGGGGGGTTTGGCCTATCAATAGAGGTGGCCCCACGTACCCCATACTGAAGGCCGTAGGCTACCGGGACGGACTGGCTACGCGCCCTTACACCCCCCGGCATCCCCTCACGTTCCCACCTCATTGCTTCTCCCCGAACTTCTAATAGCGTAGCAGTAGGCTCGCGACGGACTAATTGTTTAAGCTCACGCCGCAGAGTATTATCGGACACATGCTCCACAAATTGATCTCGCAATACAATCTCAGAATTCGCGACAGCATTGGGTGCCTGGTTCTTAACCCTCTCTAAAAGAGCCATAAGCGCAAGGGAGAATTCCAACAGTGTCTCACCCTCCTGTTGCTTCCTTGAAAAGAAAGCCTCTTGTAATGCAACATACGACTGTGAACACCCATAAAGTTCTTGTAATGCTTTGATAATTTTCTCAGGGTCTCCGCGTTCCGCCTCGGGGCGATACCGAATCTCTTCTCGAGCCTCCCCCTCTAGGTGGTCGAATACAAAGAAAGCTTGTTCAGCGGTCCCCATATATCGCGCCCTCATACAAGCCCGTGCCTCTTCCTCCCATTCATCGATACTCATACCGGATTTACCACTAAATTTTGGGCACCGACGCTCTCGAGGCACAAAAACTAATCGTTCCGGTGCACTAGCACCAGAAGATTGGGGCCCTACAGGTGGAGCAGTCGAAGTACTAGCCACAGGCGCCTGTAGCTGCTGCATCCTGACATTATCAGCCTTTAACTGGGCTACTAACTCCCGCAACTCCTGTAATTCTTCCTCCATTTCGGATGACATTTAAGTAAACTTACCACTCCGGAGAAGAGCCACCTGTCCTTACACCAAACTGCTGTTCTGTTTCCAAAAAAATATAAGAAAAAAACGTAAAGACAATACAAACACAACAAAAACCTATTATCTCTGACCCAATCCTGTGATAAACCCTGCCGGCTATACGCCAAATGTGGCAAAGTGGTGCGGGAGCGGCAGCTCTATTTTATATGACACTGGGCGGAACAACAATTTATGCTCACACTCAACTCAGTTTACGATTTCCAACTACGCCACTTGGGGAATTTCGCCCCAAGAATTTAACACGACATCTACGCTAAGGCACACACAGATCTTAATCACAGTTGGAGTCAGAGACATAGGTGATTGACAAAAATATATATACTTTATTACTTGTTAAAAACAGTTATTTTCTATAAGAAGCGTTGGCCAGCAATCACTCTTCAATTTACTAGATCATATGGTGAACGGCAGGGGAACCTGGGCATACCCAAGGGCAGTCTCGAGGCATCACCTCTATGAAGAGTACTCTATTCAGTGCACACACCCCAGCACAGCACACACTTCACGACTCATGCCCAAGAGGACCACGGCACACGTGAGGACCAAATCACCTAATTGTTCTCTCGTCTGCCCTTGGGTGCCCAGGCCCTGCTGACAAACAGAAAGAAAGAAGATTACCGAGCAATTTATGCAAAACCAAAATAACAACAAAATAATGAAAATTATACTCCTTGGTCCCGACCTGATCGTCGCTAGTCAAAACCAACAAAAACACAAAATCACCTAAATTCAACCACAAAAAAAGAAATATACATACATAAAACTCACTGGTACGACAATTTGGTCTAAAGCAAAACACAAAATAAAGAAATAAACCCAAAAAAAAGGAATACAAACTCAAAACATATCACAGACACAGAGTCACCCTTCACTTGAAATGGTGCACCTGAAATGGTACACTCGAATGGCTCACTTAAGACGACTCACTGGAATGGGTTCACTTGAGCGGCGCACCTGAACGACTCACTTGAATGGCCCGCTTAAAGCGGTTCACCTGAAGCGACTCACTTGAACAGTTCACATGAATGGTTCACTCGAGACGACTCACTCGTAATAAAACAGTACATACACAAAACAGAATCAAAACAGAATCCAAACAGAACAGCAGTTGACGAAGGACAGTGCAAACGAAGTTTTATGGTGAGACACAGGGCAGATAACACTCGTTCAGAAGGTCGGTATCGTCCTTATCGGATGCCTAAAAGATAAACAGGGAGATGTTACACTGAGAGTTCTTCTCCCTTGGCTTACGCTCAGACAGTATACTCACAATCAAGCACGCTGCCCCAGAATCCCCAGACTATGCGATATATGGAAGCAAATATCTCCGACAAGCTCGTTGGCCTGAAGCGCCGATGAATCGTACACTAGGTACACAAATCAGTCAGATTACTCGCCTCGTCAAAGCGAACCATACACTTCATCTATCACTCACCCCGCATACAGATACTTCTCTTACCGGTCTTAAATGTCCACATCCGACTCTCCAAACAAGCCCATAGACCCGCCAACAACACTGCCAGTGAACAAACAGCCTCGGCCAACCTTACCAGCAACACGTTACGCTGAACTCAGCAGAAAGCAGCAGGGCGCATAGATGACGTCACGACCCCGGATAATGACGCATGCCAAGGAACCAGTAACTCGTGCTCTTATACGCACCGGAACCCTGGCCATTGGCCAAACACTAAAAGATGACGTAGGAAGTAGGAGGGGTAATAGCCCTTCCTGCTACATAAAGTTAGAAAAGTGAAATCATAATCATCCACCCCTTTAATGTTGTATTATGAGGCAGACGTGCCTGTGCTCGCTCGCAACTTTTTATTAAGGTGGGAACTTTACACAGAAACATTCAGGAGCTGGTTTTCAACTTCTGCCCGTGACTTATAAATAATACAGCTTCATACTGAAACCTATATTATATTTCTCAGCAATGAGGTGATAACTGTAATTAACACAACAAGTTTCACTAGGTTACTCACTCGCTTGCCACCCAACATGAATTATGTAAATAATTTTAATAGCAATCGGATACGGTCAAAAGATCGGATCTGTGCATTGAGACTTGCAGTAAATGCAGACCCACAGAGAGTTGGGCTTTCCTCTGAGAGACTGTCATCTTCCGGTCCCAGCACTTGTTGGTTTCATTGTGTTTGTGGTGTCAGTTGTAGTGATTAAGTGAACACTTAAAGAGGTATGCTGTGTGCTAACTTCTATGTGACTTTGGTAACCTTGTGTTTTTAGCAAGCGGCAACATTCTAATCTGATAAATGAAGCCTACCCGGAAGTGCGAAAAACTGCAATACATCGCAAATCCGCAAGGGGCAGGTCCCAAAAGGGAGCAAATGTCCATAGACCCCCATGTTAAAATGTCCGTTTTCACAGCATAAATTCATGTTTTTACAGGTTGGTCCCATGGACTTTTATCGTATTTTTCGATAGGTTACGAGTGCCTGACAACGGTGAGGGGGGTGAATTTTTTTCTAACTCGTTAGTTTAGATCGTATTTAGATATAAAATGTATGACAAATAAGGGCGTGGTTAACTTTGATTGACAGCTTGATTGACAGCTAATAAAGGGCTGCGCCGAGTGGAATTCCTTAAATTTGACGTCTCGGCCATGATCTGACCCAACCAAGGGGGTAATCCACTGAAACTGAAACTGAAGCTTTGCTTGGGAGCCGCCATTGTAGCTGGCTATCACTCCCTGTTAGCATCCCATTGACTCCCATTCATGTTGGCGTCACTTTGACAGCGAATAACTTTACATCTGAGGCGTCCAAAGACTCAATTTGTCCATTATTTATGTCTTAAGAAACGGGACAATGGATAAAATGCTCCATTACTTTGTAAGTTACTTTACTTTCCTTTACTTTGTAAGTTAACCACAGGACTATCTGTCGCACAGTAGAGAAATTACCGTATGGACAGAAGGAGAAACTCGTAGGCAATCGTTTACTGTCTATGCGGCAATCGGGTGGACATAGAGGCATAAAGTCAAGGGACAAGCCCATAATTAAAGAAGGAACTGGAGACGGGAGTTCTCTCTCCCTCTCTTCTCGCAACGTGTGTTTCCTTCCTTTCCTCTCCTGCCCCTAGACCTGAAACGGATCGTTACACAGCAAACATATATTGCCAAAATCATCTTGATGGGAAATAAACATTCCAGACTGAATCTTAATTGCTATGATAGAATTCCTGACTTACTGAAACACCTGTGTATTTCTCTCTTTAATCTTCTGATATTCATATTTTTCCTTACAGACGGAGAAATCTCATGTGACCTGAGAGAATCCCAACAGGATCATTGTGAATCTGCAACATTATTCTCAGACATGAATCAGCAAAAACACACTTCAGCCAACCTGTTAGAGGAGGCATATATAATTTAGGACATTTAAATTAACATTATCTGACAGTTTCAGCTTATAAACCTGGAATAGATTAACATTTATCATTTATCATGCTTATTATAATAAGTGCCTTGTTTCAGACGATGGATTTGGGAGGTCGAGATTCAGGAGTTCAGTGTTTCTGCAGTGCAGATTCTGATAGAGACTCATTATGATGGAAACACTGGCGCTTATTCACTTCATTATTATTCACTTCAACAATAACCTACTTATTATCTTGATACATTCATAGAACAAATGCTGTGTTATATTTAGGAAGATGGAAACTCTCAAATCAACATTTAACACTATATTTGCACTGTGACAACTTCAACCTTTAAGACAAACATGAGTTCTCAGGACAGTCTACATCATTATTTCATTTACAAATGCATTAAATGCACAAATGTGACCCTGGATCACAAAACCAGTCTTAAGTAGCACGGGTATATTTGTGGCAATAGCCAACAAAACACAGTATGGGTCAAAATTATCGATTTTTCTTTTATGCCAAAAATCATTAGGATATTAAGTAAACATCATGATCCATGAAGATATTTAGTAAATTTCCTACCTTAAATATATCTAAATTGTATTTTTGTAAGTGGATGCAGCACAATCACCAACAGAAATGGAAACCTTTAAAGGATATTTTCTCAATATTTAGATTTTTTGCACCCTTAGATTCTCAAATTCAAATAGTTGTATCTCGGCCAAATATTGTCCTATCCTAACAAACCATACACCAATGGAAAGCTTATTTATTCAGCTTTCAGGCGATGTATAAATCTCAATTTTAGAAAATGGACACATAAGACTGCTTTTGTGGTCCAGGGTCACAAATATGAAGAAGATTTGCACTACACATCTTGTACTGTCAGTTTTTACTTGACTTGTTATCAATGCACTGTATTTGCATAATACAATGTGTGAAGTGTATAAAGATTCATACACATTGTGTTGCTTCAAAACAGCGTTTGTGTTGTGATTCAGGCAGAGTTTATTTGGTTATTTAACAGAATGTGAATAAATGCAAAAATTTAAATTAACATTGTTATAAATGATCATTATTTAAGCAATTTATATTTTTAGTGAAAAGATGATATGTGCTAGTCTTGTTTATCTTACAGTTGTTTCTTATATTTATTTTTTCTGTGTTCATTTTAATTTCGTTAAAGTTTTAGTAATTTTGATTTTGTCTTTTTTAAATACTTTTATTTAACATGCATACAGTTTTACTTCAACATAAACTAAACATATGTTGCCTTGGCAACTAAGTTTATTATTATATTTCAGTGAACACTTCAACACATCACAGTGAACTACACACACATACTTTAAAGGTTTTACTAAGTTAATTTCAATAATTAAACACACAATCACACGATCACAGTTCTCTGATGTCGGTTGATGGTCACATGACGTGAAAAACATCAAACATTTAATATTTATACATTAATTTTGTATGGAGCCTTATATAGATTAATTATACCATAAAATAAATGATTTGATTATTGTAAGAATAATTTTATTTTTTCTAATATTTGTCTTTAATTCTGAGAAACATTAAAACCCTGAAGCTTTTCTTCACATTATTACTGTTTCATATTTGACACAGTGTGTGATTTATGACTGTAAATATGAGAGACTTTAACAGTCACTTCTGGAACAATCTAGAAACACACATTAAAAACATATTCACATTGTGTCAACTTCTACTTTTCTGGACGATCTGAACTTGTAAAACTTTTATTGCTGAAATGATCTGCAAGTTTCAGGGATCAGAGTTTTGATTTTGTTTTCTGTTTATTTATATTTACAATAATAGAATATTATCTGATCATTCATTTTTCTGAATCATTTTTTAAAGTAATTTTACCTCTGATCAGCTATTAAAAAAAATCTAAATAATGTGTTCATTATAGGCTATATCACTGTTTGTCTCTAGTTTGATCTGAGATGTTTGACATATATTATTATTTCTCTGTCACTTTATTTGGATAATTATTTGGCTCTTTTTGAATCACACAGCATGTTCAGTCTATGGTCAAACAGCATCAGTGTATAATGATGAATCTACAGTTCCTCAAACTCACCGCTAGAGCTCATCACACATCACAGATTACACTATAATATTTACTCTGACACTACTCAGATCAGACCTCTTATTGGAAATTATATTAAATATTTAAACCATAAACAAGAGTATATGATGAGAATAATACGATTATACAAAGTTAAATTTAAAGCATGGTATTTGAATGTCATATAAAAAGTACATTGTATAGGCCTACTTGTACCTCATTATATTTCTTTTTTTATCAAACAGTGATTTATTTTTCCATATAAAATCACAAATATATATTTTATAAGATATGTCACAATATTTATGATATATCAGTTTCTTGATTTTCTGGATCTGATGTCATAAACCAGAACAGCGACAGTAGTAGCCACGCCCACCAGAGCAGAGACGACCAATCGGATCACAGCTTCAGTAGAACCACAGCAGTGAACATGGAATGGTACATGGACTTCTGAGAGAGAAAAATCAATGATAAAATAGCAAGTTGACTTTGTCCAGAAAACAAAATTGCAGAAATACAGATTCTGTAAATGTGCCGGAAATGAAATTCATCACGTTGATGGATAAAAATGTAATTAAAACAAGCATGTTGCGACCACAAATGGAGGGAAATTAGCCAGTAAAAGTACAGATACATCACTTAAAATATACTCAAGTAAAAGTACACATTAAAAAGTATTATACAAAGTATAATAACGTGAGTATTATACGGCAAATTATATGCAACAATAATTTATTTAACTGACACTGGAAAGTTTTCCTTGATATGCCGTGAAATAGGGGCGCATAACGGGATATGCAAGGGTCACACGTAATTTCCTTTGCACGTATTTTGGTTGGGCATGAGCACTGAATTAACAGAATAACAACAAAATACCAGAGACGACAACAACATCAGACGCCCGCAAGTGCTTGTGTGAGGAGGTTATGAGAGACGCAACTTTAGCTTAAAAGAATACAAAGACAATTTTATCGGTCATAACGTCTGGAGAAAAATAGCGCAGACACTGGGCAAAGATGAAACTTTCTAGAGTGCATGTGTCGACTCCCTGAGTTTGTACACGCTATAAAATGGAGATACTACTTTAAAAGGCTACGTATAGCCTCAAAGACCATGAAGCAGTATTAGGCCCTGTCCCAAATGGCACCCTAAACACTCGTAATGCTGCTTTGACTGTCGGGCAGAAGTCTGCTGTGGAGCTCACTTCTGTCCGGCTCGACAAACGTGTGCATCAAGGGTGTATATCGGCTCACGAGCACCCTTCTGAAAACTAAACTGACAAATGGGACACTCTATGGTCTTGTGGACTTAATGGACATGCGCACCATGTGACCAAGTTCACAAGAACACATGTAGTGTGCTATTTGTGACAGGGCCTTAGAGAGTGTGGATTAAGTCAAGTCAAGTCAAGTATATTTATATAGTGCTTTTTACAATATAGATTGTATCAAAGCAGCTTCACAGTATCAATCAAAATAACATAAAATGTTTTGTTTCTTAGTGGAAAAAACATCTACGTTTGATAGGGCTGATCAATGGTTTTAATGATTGATTAATTAATTAATTTGAATATCCCCAACTGAGCAAGCCAAAGGCAAAAGTGGTAAGGAACCGAAAAACTTCATCAGGTGACCTACTGGTGTCCTAAAACTCCATCAAGTGACCTAATGGTGTCCTAAAACTCCATCAAGTGACCTAATGGTGTCCTAAAACTCCATCAAGTGACCTAATGGTGTCCTAAAACTCCATCAAGTGACCTACTGGTGTCCTAAAACTCCATCAAGTGACCTACTGCTGTCCTAAAACTCCATCAGGTGACCTACTGGTGTCCTAAAACTCCATCAAGTGACCTACTGGTGTCCTAAAACTCCATCAGGTGACCTACTGGTGTCCTAAAACTCCATCAAGTGACCTACTGGTGTCCTAAAACTCCATCAAGTGACCTACTGGTGTCCTAAAACTCCATCAGGTGACCTACTGGTGTCCTAAAACTCCATCAGGTGACCTACTGGTGTCCTAAAACTCCATCAAGTGACCTACTGGTGTCCTAAAACTCCATCAGGTGACCTACTGGTGTCCTAAAACTCCATCAAGTGACCTACTGGTGTCCTAAAACTCCATCAAGTGACCTACTGGTGTCCTAAAACTCCATCAGGTGACCTACTGGTGTCCTAAAACTCCATCAAGTGACCTAATGGTGTCCTAAAACTCCATCAGGTGACCTACTGGTGTCCTAAAACTCCATCAGGTGACCTACTGGTGTCCTAAAACTCCATCAGGTGACCTACTGGTGTCCTAAAACTCCATCAGGTGACCTACTGGTGTCCTAAAACTCCATCAAGTGACCTACTGGTGTCCTAAAACTCCATCAGGTGACCTACTGGTGTCCTAAAACTCCATCAAGTGACCTACTGGTGTCCTAAAAATCCATCAGGTGACCTACTGGTGTCCTAAAACTCCATCAAGTGACCTACTGGTGTCCAAAAACACCATCAAGTGACCTACTGGTGTCCTAAAACTCCATCAAGTGACCTAATGGTGTCCTAAAACTCCATCAAGTGACCTACTGGTGTCCTAAAACTCCATCAGGTGACCTACTGGTGTCCTAAAACTCCATCAAGTGACCTACTGGTGTCCTAAAACTCCATCAAGTGACCTACTGGTGTCCTAAAACTCCATCAGGTGACCTACTGGTGTCCTAAAACTCCATCAAGTGACCTACTGGTGTCCTAAAACTAACTTTCCTAACCATCAAGTGACCTACTGGTGTCCTAAAACTCCATCAGTGACCTACTGGTGTCCTAAAACTCCATCAGGGGATACTCCTAATCATGTGATGTCCTAAAACTCCATCAAGTGACCTACTGGTGTCCACAAAACTACCATCAGGTGACCTACTGGTGTCCTAAAACTCCATCAAGTGACCTACTGGTGTCCTAAAAACACCATCAAGTGACCTACTGGTGTCCTAAAACTCCATCAAGTGACCTACTGGTGTCCTAAAACTCCATCAGGTGACCTAACTGGTGGTCCTAAAACTCCATCAAGTGACCTACTGGTGTCCTAAAACTCCATCAAGTGACCTACTGGTGTCCTAAAACTCCATCAAGTGACCTACTGGTGTCCTAAAACTCCATCAGGTGACCTACTGGTGTCCTAAAACTCCATCATACCAACGTTGACACCTCATCCTACTGGTGTCCTAAAACTCCATCAGGTGACCTACTGGTGTCCTAAAACTCCATCAAGTGACCTACTGGTGTCCAAAAACACCATCAAGTGACCTACTGGTGTCCTAAAACTCCATCAGGTGACCTACTGGTGTCCTAAAACTCCATCAAGTGACCTACTGGTGTCCTAAAACTCCATCAGGTGACCTACTGGTGTCCTAAAACTCCATCAGGTGACCTACTGGTGTCCTAAAACTCCATCAAGTGACCTACTGGTGTCCTAAAACTCCATCAGGTGACCTACTGGTGTCCTAAAACTCCATCAAGTGACCTACTGGTGTCCTAAAACTCCATCAGGTGACCTACTGGTGTCCTAAAACTCCATCAGTGACCTACTGGTGTCCTAAAACTCCATCAAGTGACCTACTGGTGTCCCTATAAAACTCCATCAGGTGACCTACTGGTGTCCTAAAACTCCATCAAGTGACCTACTGGTGTCCTAAAACTCCATCAGGTGACCTACTGGTGTCCTAAAACTCCATCAAGTGACCTACTGGTGTCCTAAAACTCCATCAGGTGACCTACTGGTGTCCTAAAACTCCATCAAGTGACCTATTGGTGTCCTAAAACTCCATCCTAAAACTCCATCAAGTGACCTACTGGTGTCCTAAAACTCCATCAGGTGACCTACTGGTGTCCTAAAACTCCATCAGGTGACCTACTGGTGTCCTAAAACTCCATCAAGTGACCTACTGGTGTCCTAAAACTCCATCAGGTGACCTACTGGTGTCCTAAAACTCCATCAAGTGACCTACTGCTGTCCTAAAACTCCATCAGGTGACCTACTGGTGTCCTAAAACTCCATCAGGTGACCTACTGGTGTCCTAAAACTCCATCAGGTGACCTACTGGTGTCCTAAAACTCCATCAGGTGACCTACTGGTGTCCTAAAACTCCATCAGGTGACCTACTGGTGTCCTAAAACTCCATCAAGTGACCTACTGGTGTCCTAAAACTCCATCAGGTGACCTACTGGTGTCCTAAAACTCCATCAAGTGACCTACTGGTGTCCTAAAACTCCATCAGGTGACCTACTGGTGTCCTAAAACTCCATCAGGTGACCTACTGGTGTCCTAAAACTCCATCAAGTGACCTACTGGTGTCCTAAAACTCCATCAGGTGACCTACTGGTGTCCTAAAACTCCATCAAGTGACCTACTGGTGTCCAAAAACACCATCAAGTGACCTACTGGTGTCCTAAAACTCCATCAGGTGACCTACTGGTGTCCTAAAACTCCATCAAGTGACCTACTGGTGACCTACTGGTGACCTACTGGTGTCCTAAAACACCATCAAGTGACCTACTGGTGTCCTAAAACTCCATCAGGTGACCTACTAGTGTCCTAAAACTCCATCAGGTGACCTACTGGTGTCCTAAAACACCATCAGGTGACCTACTGGTGTCCTAAAACTCCATCAGGTGACCTACTGGTGTCCTAAAACTCCATCAGGTGACCTACTGGTGTCCTAAAACTCCATCAGGTGACCTACTGGTGTCCTAAAACACCATCAGGTGACCTAATGGAGAAAAAAAAAAACTTGGGAGAACCCAGACTCAGTCGGGGGCCAGTTCTCCTCTGGCGTTTATGAACTAAAGACCGGATTTAAAGGTAAGATAAAAAAATTTTTTTATATGAATGCCTGGCTGTGTGTTAAGTGTGTTAAGTGTACTGCGCTTTGCTGTACACCCACTGTCAATTGGCCAAGACAGCAAGTGTGTGTATTTGGACAGACCTCAAGCATCAGTTCAGCAACTAGTAAGTCAGACTGTAAACACATCCGTTGGCAGAGGGATGTGTGGAGTAGCGTAACAAATGAGTGAGCGTATGTTGTGTTTGAGTGGGAGAGAGAGAGAGCGGGAGAAAGAAAGTATGTGTTTTCCAGAAACAGTAAAACGTAACTACGTAACCGTTTTGTCCTATTGTTTACTATATTTATTTGCTTGTTCAGTGTCGTTGTGGGTTTTGGTTCTTTTGTTGTTGTAAGCTGTAAGGACCTGTGAAAGAACTGAAATCATTTGGCGAAGTGATATGGAACTGCGGTCAAACCCTGCCTGGATCTACTTTAGCCGACTGTTTCCACAAAATAATTGCACATCTCAGAACGTTCATCAACCAATCAGATTCAAGCATTCAACAGCCCTGTATATATCAATGTGATTCTGAACATTCTTCAAGCCTGAGACTGTCAATCATCATTAGAGCGCCACCCTCAGGCTGAATTATGCAAATACACTAGACATTTACTAAAATGTGTCTGCATGTTCAGCAATTATGAAAAACTAGCGGCCAATCATAAACTAGTGTTACGACACAGAATCTGCCTCACCTACATTTATGAGTAGATCCGCTACTGTCAATAAATGTGAAGAATGTAAAAAAATGATCTGTACTCACCATTGACAGAAACATTGAATGTTTTTGATGACAGTTCAGATGCGATTTTCTTTACTTCATAGAGTCCAGCATGTTCAGTTGTGATGTTCCTGATGGTGAGAGATCCAGTTTGATGATCCAGCTTCAGTCTGTCTCTGAATCTCCCATCAGGAACATCATCATATGTGGAGAAGATCCCAGAATTTCTGTTTATTTTAGCTATCAGAGACTTTTCTGCTACAAATTTCCACAGTATGTCATTGTGTGTGTGTATTTGAGTAACATCAGTGTGTAGAAGCACAGATGACACTGACTGTATTTCATTTGTTTCAACAGCAAACACACCTGAAGAACACGAACAAGACAGATTGAGTCTTCTGTTGGTTTACAAAGCCTGACGTCAGTTTTATAATATTTTAATGTGAACTGATACAAAGTGTGAAGAGAAATGCAAATTCATTATGAAACAGCAGATCTCGCTTTAATAATACTGACTTGATTTACCTGTGAAAAACTGAAAATCATCTTAGCTTGTTACACACACTTACCAGTCAGACGCCGCCACAACAAACAGAACAAAACAAGCGTTTGAATTTTATTCAGTTGTTCAGTGAAAACTCTGATCTAATAAAATATCTCTCTCTCTCTCTCTCATTCTTAACATTCTTTATTTTTGTCATGTATTGTATACATTTTCTTCATGGTAAAAAATAGAGTAATGGTTCCTCTTCTTCTGAGAATGAAACCTGATGCGGTTTGAGTTCCTCAGAAACGGTTTGATCTGTTGGCTGGACAAAGAGAGAGTGACCATTTATGAATGTATAGTTTGAAATGTTTCTTCCTGTCCTGCTATTTATGAACATCACAGTCTGACTTCATAACAGTGAAATCAACAGTAACACTTTATAATACTGTTCCGTCATTAATGAATAACACAGGAACAAATGAGTAACACACTTTTAACACTTATAACAAATTTACTTTATAATACATTTTACTATTAATAATTAACGAATTAGTAATATCGCTCAGTTGAATGTGGTATAGGTCACTATTATCTAATCAAATTTTTTTTTCATTTCTCCCAGGGGACTAATAACTATAGCCTACAGGTAATTAACATAATTATAATGCATAATATATAATTAATTCTAAAGTGAATATCATGGTTACCCACTAATGACTCAAGTATTACCAAATCCATGGGAAGGAATTATGCTTCTACAATCCACAATCACTGAGTTGCTGTTAGATACTGCACGTTTAATCTTCTAGATCAGTCGAATCCACAAATGAATGTTATTTATTGTGAACCAGTGGATTTAAAATAATCGGTTCAAAAGATTCGCTCACGAAACGGAGATCTTGATTTAATATACTTAATAAAGTGAGAAACAGTTTCACATTACACACTTTCACTTTACAGCAAATACGAACACATGTTCTATGTATGAGAGACGGTGGAGCCAGTCAGAGTCTGGGCGTCAATGACAGAGAAAGAGTTAAAGTCCCCCTGGTGGTAATCAAGCTTTTAATGTTGTTTATATTTCTATGTGGTGTTTTTAATATGCTTTAAGACAAACCATATGCAAAAAATGATGTCAACACCATTCCTGAATATTTTCTTCTACACAAAAAAAGTAACAGACGTCCGTTTTAACCTTGTAAACCATAAGTTGGATCACCCCTATTTTTTAGTCTAGTTCGAGATAGTAAGTTAGAGTCCCCCGATCTGAGTGATCTTGACTGTGTGGGCGGATGAAGTAATTTAGATAAGTACTGTGGAGACTGGTTCTGCAATGATTTAAAAACAAATAACAAAACTTTCAAATCAATTCTAAATTTAACCGGTAGCCAGTGAAGCGAGATCAAGACTGGTGTAATATGTTCAAATTTACGTTTCCCTTTGAGAAGGCGTGCTGCTGCATTTTGGACTATTTGTAAACGAGTGATGCATTTCTGAGGGGCACCAATAGATGAGGAGTTACAATAGTCCAATCTGGATGTTACGAATGCATGCATGTCAATCTCAAAGTGCTTTGCAGACAAGAAGGGCTTAACCTTGGCTAAAAGACGGAGATGATAAAAACAGGACTTAACCACATAACTTATCGGTTTAAGGTTGTTATCAAACCAGACCCCCAAATTCAGGTGGTGTATGGTAACAACGTTTGGAGATCAATCATAACGCCATAAAGCATAACGTCATAAAATTAGGTTTTTAAAAAATTCAAAAGATTATAATAAAAGACTTCAGCCGTTATAAGTGTATCAGGTCTGAGATTTTTTTTTAAATTTGACCAACTCTTTATTTACTAGAGATTAGTAAAACCCTTTTCTTTTAACCAAACAATTTTGGCCTCATCACATATAACATACATTGACCTCAAAATACATGTACATTCACATACAATATACAAAAATTTCCCATACAAAAAATAAATAAATAAATGACAAATTTAGGAATAACATTCCCTCTTGGTCAACTACACACAACACTTCTGCCTGTCCCCAAAATTCATTGAAAGTAACCACATTTTTTGTTAATTTAAAAAAAGGAAATTCTGCTTTAATCCTTGCAGATACAAAAGCCTTTAAAATAAGTTCAGGTTCAGTTGTCCCGCAATCTTTCCTCTTATTTTTCCTTGTGATCCATATTGCCAGCTTTGTTTCACCAATTAAAAAATTTATTAAGGAAATTCTTTTTTTTATCTGCAGCAACATATTCTGGACCAAATATAAATATATTTTCATCCATGTCTTCCCCAAGTGCTCTAAGCCAAATTAATAAAATCTGAAACAAATCATTTAGCCTAGAACAATCTAAAAATAGATGCTTCAAAGTTTCTTTATGACCACAAAAGATACATTCCCTCCCCACATTGGGGTCAACACGTGTCAAGTATCTGTTTGTTGCAATCGCAGAATGCACAATCCTCCACTGAAGATCTGCGGTGCGTTTTTCTATCGGGGATTTATATAAAGACATCCAGCATCTCCTAGGAGAAGAGCCCTGACCAATCACCTCCAACCACTTTGATTCTTTACATTCCTTCAGCTCAGATTGATGAGAGACTTTCACACATGATAAATACAAGGCTTTCTTTGAAACATCTTCAAACAAATTCAGTTCAGGTATACAGAAAACTATAGTGATTCCTTCTCAGGCTTTTCATCTACTATCATTGAAATCTGGAGTTTTGGAAAACTTTCTCTTATTTCATCCTCTTGTTCACCACAATGCTTTCCTAGTGTACTTTGTCTGTAGATAGAAGGAAGAACTGAAAGAATTTCCTTCATTACTGTATCCATAAATCTCACAGACTTAATGCCCGTCAAATTACACATTTCTTGGGGACTTTTCCACTCGTTTCCATTCTTTAGATCAGACAAACATGTGCATTCTGCTCTCACCATTACTGTTTGCAAGCTTCTCATTTTCAACACATTTGCTTGTTTTAGGGGATTGTTAAAGAGTGGTTCGTTTTTTGTCCAACTTTCCAGGTTCGGATCTCTCCTTACTTGAAAGACAGAGTTCCACACTTTCAAAACTGATTTATAAAACGGAGAAGGATCAGTCCATTCCATATCTTTCAGACTGATTAAAAACATATTAAAATCATATTTAAAAGAATTCATACTACGTAACAAGGAACAAGCTGTATCAGCCCAACAAATCTTTTCAGAATACAGCAACTTCTGTGCAGTCTGCAGCCTGAAAGCCTTGATTCTGCTCTTTATATCTATGAGGCCTTGTCCACCTTCACTGACTGGTAAATATAAAATAGCATGTGCATAAATACCCTTTCTGCTATGTCACGTGATTTCATGGAACACAGATATTGTTTTTACATTATGTCATGTGATAAGAGAAAGCGAGAGAGAGAGGAGAGAGAGAGAGAGAGAGAGAGAGAGAGAGAGAGAGAGAGAGAGAGAGAGAGAGAGAGAGAGAGATTTTTTTTTTAATATGACCAACTCTTTATTTACTAGAGATTAGTAAAACCCTTTTCTTTTTTTTTCAAATTTTTCATATTTTTAACCAAACAATTTTGGCCTCATCACATATAACATACATTGATTCTATTCAGGCTTTTGTGAGGAGTATGGCATTTTATAGTAGCCTACTTTCTGACACCGAAATGACTTTTTTGAAAACGTTTATAACAAAAGACACCATAATGACACTTCTAAATCCTGCCGGTCTTATAACCAGGAAGCGCACAGTTCAGAGAGACCGGCGGCAGTAAACCCGGGATTGACTGTGTGTTCAAGCAAAGGCGCTTATTTCCATCACACGGTGAAAATATTATATAAAAAAAAAAAAAAAAAGAAAGACAAATAATTACATAACAACAGTGGAAAATCACAACACAGCAAAACATCCTTCAAGAATAGAATTAAAAGAGACATGGAGAAAACATTTATAACGAAGAGATGTGAATAATTAATCATTACTGGTAACGCCCCAGTAAAAAACTACACTTGACAGTAAAAAAAAAATGCAGTATGCAATCCCAGGTGAAAAATAAATGTGCTAAAGTGTACTAAAATTTAGCATACTTTTTATACTTCAAGTGTGTTCATGATTAGTTCACTTGAAGCATGCTATTTTGGAACAACTAATTTTGTACTAAATATATTTTAGTAGTAATTAAATTGTAGAAAAGCTCAACTTTAAGTGTATGTAGTGTACGTTTATGTGCTAAAATGGAATAACTTAAAGTATATTTTGTATACTTTAAGTATATGCCTGTGCAGGGACTAATTACATGCTTAAAGTGTACTTTATTTGTGTTACAAGTACATTATAAAGTCATTATGAGTGTCTTAGAAACATATTTGTGCTATATTTTAATATACTAATTTATGCTAAAATGGAACCATAAAGATTTAAGGAAATTAGAAATTGTTCAAAATATTGTATGCCAGGACAACTAGGACAAGTGGCTTTACTAAAAAACAAAACAATTAAATAAACAGATTTTTACATGAATGACTCAAAGGCAGCGCAAATTAGACACCTGAAATGGTATAATATAATATAATATAATATAATTAGTTAGTTGCTAACATTTTCCTAACTGTCGACCACCGTTCAATAGGCCCGATTCACAAATCTCTATAACAGAGGTGATATGAGATCAAACCATACTTACTACTCTCTTCTTCGCTTGTCTCTGCACTCAGATTTCCGTTTTTCTTCTATAGCAGCTGTCTGAAAATTAACATATTAATATGAAAAAAAAAGAGAATTATATATGCATACATACGCAATAAGGTTGTCAAGCTTGAACTACAATAAACGCCAATAAACACACACTACAATTATTGGTCAGCTCAAGACAAAGTAACTTTTTGTTCATAACATGTATTTTTTTCCCAAACTTTTCAAAGAAAGATAATTTGCATAATGAAGCCAAATTTTTCAGGAAATCAGAAATACACAGCTTAATTTTGAAAATAAAAATGTAGATGCATAGGACAATGTTTTATATTTGTTTTAAGACAAACAAATGTCTCCACATAGATTTTTAAAATATGTATTAAGATTAAAAAACTAAAGTGTGAGCTTTTTATTTATGCAAACAGCAACTAAAACTTACCAGTAACTTCTGAGGCAGCATCTTCATCTCTTAGAGTCTGCTCGACTTCGACTTGAAACTTTGGCTCTGATTGGTCAAATTGAATGTAGCTGAACTGAAAAAGACGTGCTGTTACACGTTGTGTCAAAAATACTACTGGCAAAGACAAGTAACGTTAATGTAATACAAATCTTACCTAGAATCACAACATAATGAGGTTCCAAATGTCACACACCATGCAAACTTGAAGAAGCTGGGTAAAATCAACACTATGTTTTCTCAAAACGCTACGTTTCAAAAAGTTAATCACAAAAAAATATCACCTAATCCATATGATAAGGATGGCTGGCGCGAAACAGACGTTTCGAAGCTTTGCGAGATCCCGAAGCAAAGATGATTCGAAACACTGATCCGAAGCGTGATTCAAAACACCCACGTCACGTGACAACGGCTAAATGAAGCTTCTAAGTGTTTCATCAGGTGGAGTGCTCCGCCGAATCGGGGTTTCATTGATTGGTCGATTCGGGAACAAATCACACAATCACACAGTATAAAAGTTATGTTAACGCATTTTCATATCGTGGGTTTTTGTGAGAGGAGTTTGGTTTTGAGATAGCGGATTTTTGGTGATATAGTGACATTTATAGTGCGATTTGTTTAGTTATATTTAGGATTTAATTTACATTTACACATTGACTTAGAGACACACAGAGTACATATAGTGACACATTAATAGATGCATTGATATATATATATATATATATATATCTATATATATATTAATAGATAGATACATATTACAGATACATATAGATTATTCGATAGCTAGGCTAATATATAGATACATATAGATATATAATATATAATTAATATATAGATACATTATAGATAGATAGATAGATAGATAGATAGATAGATAGGCAGATAGATAGATAGATAGATAGATAGATAGATAGATAGATAGATAGATAGATAGATAGATAGATAGATAGATAGATAGATAGATAGATAGATAGATAGATAGATAGATAGATAGATAGATAGATAGATAGATAGATAGATAGGGTCACCGTGATTTTGCCAAGTAAGACATGGTCCTGGATCAACATATGTCCTGGATCAACATTCCTGTCCCAAAATGTAGTCATTACCCAATTCCTACCCTTAAACCTAACCCTACCCATAACTTTTCCCTAAAATCAGAGGGTAATGATATGTGAATAACACTGATGTTTAAGTACTTCATCCTAGTTCTAAGCCTAAATGTGACATAAAATGTAAACTTGTCCCTCAAATCTGATTGGTTGATTGGAAAGTTGATCCAGGATCAACAAAGATGTTGATCCTGGATCATGTGGTACTTGGTGAAATCACCCTCACCGATTAGTACCACATGTTCCTGGATCAACATCGTAATAGGCAAATTGCCGGCAAATTGCCAGAGTGCCTTCTGTGTGAACGCAAACACGACCCGGGATTGATGCCGGGATCGATCCCGGGTTGGGGACCTAGTAACATTGCCGTGTTCAGACCCGGAACGCGCGCTGTGTGAACAAAAGCCAGAACCAATGCCGTAAGGGGTGTGTAATACTAGTGATGACGCATGTGCCATCGCGCGACGCTGTTGCTCTTAGAAGAAAGTTTGTGTTTGTCATCAACAAAGAAAGAACGAAAAAATGTCTGCAACCTGGAATGAAGCAGAGACAGGAGCTCCTCACTATCCGCGCTGAAGCTGCGATCGTTCGCCAGCTCTGTGGAAAGGTGCGCGCGTGCACATGTTTTCGACGCGTACGTTACACGTCTTATCCTGACGTCACGCGGCTTTCCGGGACATTAACGGGTTGTGTGTGAAAGCACTCACATACCCCTTTTCCACCAACAAGAACCGGGTGCTGGTTCAGAGCCAGAGCCAGAGCTGGTTCGGAGTTGGTTCGACTGACAAGCTTACTAAGAACCGGTTTGCCTTTCCACCGGCTAGAGACCCACAACAGAGCCAGATCTTACGTCACTGCATACGTCTCATGTTGCCCAGCAACGCTAGTGCGGTAGCGCCAAACACAAACACGCTAGGCTTGTTCGAGATGCATCGGCTTCTCGCAGATCGATCGCCGCATGACATCAAAGCACTGCGAAAGCGATCCAAAAGCACAAGGAGTCGTATGATCTCCAAACACTCCCGCAGCTCCGATCGGTCCGCGCCGCTCCGATGCATCTCGAACAAGCCATCAACAATAACGGACGTTGCGTTACTATGGATGCTCATGGGTTTGCAAAAATACATCGGAATCCAACGCGTTTGTGCAGCTCGCCGTAACTTACATAGACGGATATAATAATCAAGCTGCTATTAGCTCGACTAGCTGCTATTTAAAAATGGCCGTCACAAGTTTCTTGTTGGTCACGGTAACCCCGCCCCCAGCCCCTGACGCAATCGGTTCTTACTTGGCTCCGTTCTAGACCAGCAATGATTTGGTTCTACTTAAGAACCACTTTTCCTGGTTCGGAGCTGGTGCTTTGCGTGTGGAAAAACAAAGAACCGAATTGAAACTAGGCTCTGGCTCCGAACCAGCACCAGCTCTGCCTTGGTGGAAAAGGGGTAACAGATCTCGGCAAATCCCTGGCAGTGTGAATGAACCGAAATCAAACAATCCCAGGACAAATGCCGGGTCACATTATCCGTGTATTTTCCGGAATCTCTGTGTGAAAGGGGCTTATGGTTGTAACGGGGTTCGTTGTTATGGGCATAAGGTGAATTTGGATGAAATACAAATTTATTAAAATATTGAATTTAGGTTCCAATACAATAGTACATAAACTGAGAAATATTAGGAACATTGAATGTAGCATTTAAGGGTGGAATGTAAATGATATTAGCGGTGAAACAAGAGAATGTGGCAAATTCTATTTCTCTCTATTGTAAGTTAAATGAGTCAGATCACTGAGACTCTCACCTTTGTTCGGCAAATGGCCGTCGGAGCCCCTGGCCCAGACGTTGAATAGTTATGCTAATTGGATTAGCAATGCAATAGTGTTATGCTGATTGGGTCAAGCCAGATAACCTGCCTAACCTGTTTTCACTTGATAGAATTAACTCCTCCCCCTTGTAAGGTATATGAACAGTCTGCATTTTACTTTAGATTAGACTTGGGTACGACGCTTGGACGAAGCAGACTACAGCAAATAAAGAATCCTGCTTTAAAAGATACACCCGAGTCTCCTGGCCCCATCTCGGACCGAAGGAGACTACAGCAAATAAAGAATCCTGCTTAAAAGATACACCCGAGTCTCCTGGTCTTCGCTCTTCTGAGTTCCTAAACTTTAGAAGAAATTAATTCACAACAAGCTCTTTGCCAGACTAACTTGCAGAGCAAATCTAAATTTGCCGGAAGTTTTGGGTTTTCCCAGGCTACTGGAAAATGTATCTATGATCAATTTCAAATAATATGATGTTGAAATCCTTGTGGGAATTTTAGTAGTACAAACATAGCATGCAATGGACAGCAGCCTTTTAAGTCTTTTACAAGTAGCCTACAAACAAGTAAAAGTGAACAACATTAATTTTAGGTATGCTCATTGCAATGATTAATAATAGTTGACAAATGTTTCTAATACATTATAAGTTGGTACATTGTAAATATATATATATATATATATATATATATATATATATATATATATATATATATATTATATATATATATATATTAAATATCAAAATGATAAATACATACATATTTAAAATATATTGCAGTAGGCCTAAGTGTTTATAAAGTTCATATATTTTAAACCCACTAAAAGCTTAATCATTTTGCTATGTTCTTCCAAAAGTACTCCAAAAATGTATTGTAAGTAAGAGCAACAAAAGTATGTTTTCTTTAAATGCGCTAAATCTTCACTAAAAGTATGTTTGTGTTTAGCCTATTTCTTAAAGTGTAACAAAGCATATATTTTTAACCAGTGTACTTATAGTGCACCTTTTAGAAATATGTTAAAAGTATGCTTGTTTTTCAATATACTTTTACTAAATTTTGTACAATTATTTTAAAGTGTGTTAAAAGTTGTATTGTAAAAATAGGTAAAAAGCATAATGCTAATATCATTTTAATATATTTCAAGATAATACATTTTTTGTTAGTATATTTGCAATGTACTATTGAAAAATGGAATATATTTCAAATACAGTAAAGTATACTTTTTTTCCACCTGGGATCTCCAATGCTTCATAAAAGATTACAATGTTACAAGACATTTGTTAAAACAAAATACAAAGAAAAGCAATTAACTTTTTGCACCGAAGACAAAAACGTGCTTTATAATACTAAATGCATATTGTTGTTAAACAAGTTCACATATCTGTAAAACATGCTTAATACAAGTACAAGGATTAAATGCAACAGTCAGTAACACTTATGGAAGATAATATGTAAAAAATACATTACATAAACCCATATTAGGCATTTTGTTCTCCAGTGTCTTTCAGCAGTTTTACAGGTTCAGTTCCTGAGATTCAGAGTTTGATCAAGGACACAATGGTGATATTTCATGGATCAAACCTTGCAGGATTTGAACTTTTTACACTTTAAACACAAAGATACGACACCACAAACAAAGTGTTTCATAAACTTTAACATTTTCTGCTGAAAACACCAGTGTAGAGTAACATTAATGTTAGGAATAACATCATACTGGTGTTTTCATCAGGGATGCTCCTCTAATGTTGTGAAAATACGAATATAAAACATTACCAGTATCGCTAATAGTAGCGTGACTTGTGTGATTGACTGACAGCTTCTCCGTGAAGAGCATTTCTCATTCAGTATGGAATTACTTGAAGTTGTTCAAAATGTTCATCTTAGTGAAGTATTCATGTTCACAAACTGTTATAAATGATAGAAACATAAGCAGACAAAAAAAGCAGACACTTGCAGTGTAAATGCTGCTGCTATTAAAGTCCCACTGAAGTGTCTTGGAACCAAAGGTTTGTTTGATGCGTGGACGTAATTTCCACTGAAACAGAAGCTAAGGTGGGAAATATTGAATGGCTCCTCCCCCTTTTCAAATAGCCAATAGCGTTTAGTTTTTACCTCGCAGACTGTAATTCGTACTTGACAGAACCATGGAAGTGAGGTGTGAATGAACTCTAGCCATCATTCTTAACCACGTACAGTTGGAGAACAGAATAAAACTCGAGCGTTTGAGCAACCGAACACACTCTCCAACACATATTGCTCACGTGTCAACCAGCGCAGTCTCATCCAAGAAGTCATATACTGACGTCTTGGGGCGTCTTTTGACCATACGTCAATATCTGCCTTTTTAGGGTACCCTTAAACGTCGGTTAGATGACGTTATCGGATCCTAACTCTACCCCAGACCTAAACCTACCCCTAAACCTACCCCGTCACCTACTGACGTTAAAGGTAAAGCGTCGGTTGTATGACGTCCCAGGATCGTCATTTACCAACGTTTAAGGGTACCCTAAAAAGGCGGATATTGACGTATGGTCAAAAGACGTCCCAAGACGTCAATATATGACTTCTTGGGATGAGACTGTGTTATGTCAACGGTTGATTTGGCCAGGTGGTGTTTATAGCAGAGGGGGCGGAGCTTTAGATTTTAGAGAACATTTGATTGGATAAAATCTTTTTGGCCGCCTCAGCCTCAGTCTGATGAAGCTTCCAGTCACTGAGAGTCTTCACCAAAAAAGTGCCTCTCTGATCAGGGGACGAGTCTTCAGCTCCTCTTGCCTGTATATAAAACACAGATTCACAGAAAAGAAAAATAGATAAACCGGATTGATGTTTGAGTTGCACAAAGGCTTGGAATTACAAAAAATAACAAAATATCTTAAAATGTAGGATGTTTTTCTACACATGTATTAAAATAATTAATCTTTACTAAACAACCTGCACATTTAAATGCTTGAAATATTATGTAAAAATATATATATATTATAATTATATGATAATATAAAATGTAAATCACACACAAACATTTAAATAATGTTTTATTAACAAGGTTCGGGAGGAGCAGGTGCAGATAATTAACCCAATCAGCACAAGTGGAGATCAATCAGTAATCAACTCAGGAAGATAAATAACAGCAGAGCCCTCCGTTGTTCCTTGACAGTTTATCAGCATCCCACCTCCACCCCATCTCCTCACTTTAGTTCCACCTACTCTTACCAACGGGGGGAGTACTCTGGTTTCTGGCAGAAATTCCACCCGGACAGCACGCCAAGTACGCATAACCTTTACCATAATAATTATATGTAGATGTGAACTCGTGAATCAGCTGACAGATCTGAGTTTTGCAGTCACACAGATTCAGGTCATGTAGTTTCTCACCTGTTTATCGCGCTCCGTTCTGTCAGCTGTTGGAGGAAAAACAACAAACTCAATTAAACACACGTTACTTTGGTTAGAGTAAAAAATAGAAAATTCTCACATCTTTTAAAGATGTTTTTAAATCTCATATTTCAATCTTATTAAATCATTTGTATGTTACACTCACCGTTCCTTCCTGCTCTGCGCTTGCAACAGTAAATCACAGCAACGATCAGCAGAATGACAATAACATCACCAGCAACAGAAACAGCAGCAACAGCAACATATAGCCCTGTCAGAGCTGAACCTGGATCTAGAAAAGCACAGACTGTCATTGTTATTTACAAAGTGACTTATAAATCAACTTCAACAGTATTTTTGTCTGATATCTATTATTTCTACTTTGGTCATCAGTTGTATGATGTTGATTTTACTGATAATGGCTCCATCTTGTGTGTTTTTAAGAACTAGCAGTTAAAACTGCATCCAGCACTGTGAGATCAACACCAGCACAGAAACACTGACTATGTATACATTCATTTTTCATGTTAATAACTTTAGAAATGTGAAAATAACTTGTTTGTTGTGGCATTTGATGTGCATGTGAAGAACACTTTTGTCAAACAGACCTCAATTAAAATATTTACTGGGTTGATAGTAACATTTTATGAACAGATTTAGAAAAATATGAAAATGAAAAAATATATGTATTTACACTGATGATAAAAGGTGATCAGAGATGATAGTGACCAGAACAAAACAGTTTAAACTGCCACCAATAGAAAAATAAGTTTGTTTTTAAATCATAATGCACCAAATTTGAAGTTAAAGCTAGAAATTACACTTTAAGAGTGTTTTTGAAGAAATGATCTACACTACCAGTCGATAGTTTTGGTAAGATTTAAATTTTTTTTTTTTTAAATAGGTCGCTTCTGCTCACCAAGGCTGCATTTATTTGGTATATATATATATATATATATATATATATATATTAATATATATATATATATATATATATATATATATATATATATATATATATATATATATAATGACAATTTAAAATAATGGTTGTCTATATGAATATATAGTAAAGTGTCATTTATTCCTGTGATCAAAGCTGAATTTCATCATCATTACTCCAGTCTTCAGTGTCACATGATCCTTCAGAAATCATTCTGATATGATGATTCCATCCTCATGAAACTAACTTCATTATTATTATCATCATTGTTGAAAACAGTTATTTACATTTTTATTTCAGGATTCTTTTATGAATAGAAACTTAAAAAAAACAGCATTTATCTGAAATAACACATTTAGTCATTTAGCACACGCTTTTATCCAAAGCGACTTACAACTGAGGACTAACGCATAGAAACAAAAACACATTGCTGTTTTTTTTTTATATATATTATGTTTAATCAAATAAATACAGCCTTTGGTGAGCAGAAGAGACTTATTTTAAAAATTACCGATCCAAAACTTAGGACTGATAGTGTAGATTTAATATACCGGTAAAGAGAAAACACCCCTGAATGTCACTGCAAAAGTATTAAACACATTAATGATTTTAATGTACAAGGCTTGCCCTTAGGGGTCGGCGGTATCGCCGGCGATACCAGCTCACTTTTTTCCTTATCAGTGCAAAAGAGACTCAAATTACTCTGTTGATTTTGATCTTACATATAAGTGTTATACATCATGCGATCCTGTTAAGTTTGTATTTTTTTTGCGGAACCTCACAATAAAAACAAAGTGTTGTGCTTTTCGTCAAATAAAGAAAAATAAACATGATGCGCGTTTTGCCTTCTCTCTGTCAGTTAAGTCCATTCTGAAACGCGTCCGAAAAAATAACTGTAACTCTCTCAATACTTGTCACAGAGATACGAGAGATGTCTCTTTATGAAGCTGTAATTCTCTTCTTTTAAATGATGTAATTTACTACAAGAATAAATATTTCCAGTTTATGTAATCCGTTTGAAACCAAGGAGAGATGCAGTTTTTTCGTTCTCCCCTCATTATCTGTAATCAGCTGAGACCGCCACACCCCCAGCGCTTTTCACATGGTAAATAGGTGATCGCATCGCACACGCGGCACGCCCCGCGATCAATGCCAAACAACACAAAGATTCTTCAGATTCACTGATAGTTCATCGCGTTTTGAGGATGAGCACTACTCCGACAAAGAGGCCCTTCAGATGATTCTGGACACTGGACAGCGAAGAACTTTTTCCCAGAGAAAGATTGCAACGGACGACCAACCCCGCCGAGGATACGTTCGGAGTAAGTTGTTTGTTATGTAATTCCTTTTCTGATCATATATAGAGCTCAAATGAATTTTCAGACTGTATTTTGCCTAGTTTTGGTTAGCTTTTGACACAAGAAAGAGTGCCTCACAATATCCCTATTCGTGTACCCTCGTGTAAACTTTTTAAATGTGATATTTTCTAAACATATTTGTAGGCTATATTAGCCTACATATATTTCACTCAGTTTTGATAAGTTTATGACACTGATTATCATGCTAAATAGCCTACTGCCTTATGCTTATGCATTTTGTTTTCGAACTGCTTATTAGGTTATGATTTAGTGAAATATATGTCAGCCTCCGGTAAAATATACTGTCTAAATACAATATATTTTTTTACATATAAATGTTCAGTTTTGTTTAGCCCATGACTACTTATCATGCTAAAATAGCCTACTGCCTTAGCCTATGTGTAATGCATTTTTTGCGAATAACTGCTAGGTTATATGTGATAGAAATATATTTCAGACTCCGGTAAAATACGTGATAGGCTACTGTCTAAATACAATATATGTTAGCCTATATATAAATGTTCAGTTTTGGTTAGCCTATGACACTTTATCATGCGTAAATAGGCCTACTTGTTTGTGAATACAGTTGTAAATATTTTAAATGTAAGTTAGTGATGTGTCGTTCGTTCGCGAACAATCCGTTCATTGTGTAGCCTAACTTATCCCTAAATGCGTGCTGTCTATATGGGCCATACTCGCAAATGTTCAGTTTTGGTTAGCCTATGACACTTTATTATCATGCTTACTGCCTTATGCACTGTTTTTGAATACAGGTGTAAATGTTTGAAATGTAGTGATGTGTCGTTCGCGAACGATCCGTTCATTGAGTGAATCATAAATGCGTGCGTTCTATATGGGCCATCAACAGATACTCTGTTGTATTATACATAATGTATGCTAACAGTTATTTTGTTTTGTTTTTTAGGAAAGTGTGGCTGCATCACGTTCTCCTTCTCCAGCACCTCGCAGAGGAGCACGCAGGTGTCGTTCAGTTCTCAGTGCGATCGAGAATAATACTGAGTAAGTGAGACGTAATATTTTACAGATGAAATGTAGCCTATTATTTTTACATCGTCATAATGTAAAAGTTCATATTCTTGTGTGAAATTACAAATGTCTTTTTGTAATCCATGGTAATTAGTGATTGATAATGGTAATAATAATACAGTTTCTTTGATTGTGTTATCAGCATGCATTCTATATGGGCCATCAACAGATGTTGTTGTTGTTGTTGTTGATACTTTATTGATTTTACTGTGAGATACCTGCCTTTACTTTTGTTTATTTATCGCTCACAATTGCTTTGTTTATAGCTGACTGATCATTTATTTATTTTACTCCCATTTGATTTGCTTAGAGCAAGGCATGACTAAAAATGTGCTTTTTGACTTTCATTTATATTTAGCATATATATATATATATATGAAGAGTTCAGATGCAAAAGCCTCTAAATGCCATCTGAAATTTTCTTCTAAAATGATCATTTTTATCAAGCTTGTATATTTAAATTCAGTAATTTCACTTAAATGACAATTAATGGGTAATTTTTCTTGCCATTTAAGTGAGATTATTGAACTTAAATATACGAGCTTGATAAAAATGATCATTTTAGAATAACATTTCAGATGGCATTTAGAGGCTTTTGCATCTGAACTCTTCATATATATATATACAGTGATGCCGGTAACGCGTTACTCTAATTTGACCCCTTTTTTCAGTAACAAGTAATCTAACGCGTTACTATTTCAAAACCAGTAATCAGATTAAAGTTACTTATCCAAGTCACTGTGCGTTACTATTTTTGTCATTTTCCTTAGTAAAAATAAATATTTATTTCTTCTTGCATCTCGGGGAGTGTGCGCGACAAGTCACGTTTTCAGCATGAGGTTCACGTCACGTGTACGTACCACGCAGCGACACAAACGTAAACAACAATGGAGGGAGGAGAGAGATGCGCTTTTTCTAGCTGGAAATACAGTCACTATTTTGAGTTTGTTCTGTCAGCTAAAGATGGCAACATTAAGGTCCGTTGCTGTGCTGCACCGTGCTGAATTAAAGTGGCAGCGCATTGTTCACATTAAAATAGACATAGATTGACAAGAAACTGTATAAATTTCATCATATACGCAAAATTACAGTTAACGTGTTCTACAGTTACTAAATTACAGGGTCAAGAAAAACAAAAAAAAAATATATATTTTATAAAAACAAGTATTTATATTAAGTGAAGTCAAGAAAGACTGTTTTTTCAGGAAATAGTTTTTAAGTTCAACTTTAAATGTCAGGAGATAGATTGTTGATATTACTGTTAAAAATACACTTCCAATAAAGTGAGTGTTGGCAAAACCGGTTGTCATTTTTATGTTGAGGTGGTGGGGGTGTTGTCGGCAACTGCTGAATGTAACTAATAAAAGTAACTTGTAAAGTAACTTAGTTACTTTTAAAATCAAGTAACTTGTAAAGTAACTTAGTTACTTTTTCAAAGTAACTGTGGCAACACTGTATATATATATATATATATATATATATTTTATATATATATATATATATATATATATATATATATATATTATATATATATATATATATATATATATATATATATATATGCATGGATATCCATGGCAATTTGTGATTGATAATGATAATAATACAGTTTCTTTGATTGTGTGTGCTCTGCTGCATCAGCCTTCAGAAATCATTCTGATATGATTTTTTTTTTTTTTAAATCAATGTTGGAAACAGTTGTTAAACAGTTTTTTAAACCTGTGGTAGTTTTTTTAGTATTCTTTGAATAAAAATGTTTTTTTATAAAAAAAAAACAAGTTTGGTATTTTTATGTTTGTTTTGTTTGAAAGGATGTGTTAAGTGATAGTAATGACTTTAAGTGTTTACATTCTTAGGAAAGAACATAAATTCTATTTTGAATAAATGCTGTTCTTTTTAACTTTTTATTCACCAGTGAATCATTCTTTGTTCAGGCTGCCTCACAGCATCTTGATGGGCCATTAGACATTGGGGGAGTGTCTTTAGTTTTCCCAGGTGTAAATCACATTAATATTTATGGGCATTAACACCTCCACGCATACAGCAGTAATGACCCAAAAACTGATGTAAGAAATTCAAATCGTTATATTGATGTTTCTGAAAGAGTGGTCAGAATGATTTTCACTTCATTTTGAAGTAAAAATTCTAGCCTACAAGAATAGTAACTCAAAAGTATTGTGGACAACTATTCAATATGTGTTAAATGGCCTTATTGCGGTGACATTTTTTTTTCCAAAACGTACTAACCACGCATATTATTTTTTTCTATAAAATGCAAACATGTACATCAATTTTGCTCACATATTATTGTAGCAGAGTTTGTGCTGAATACAGCAAATTTATATGTTGGCAAATGGTATGTTTTAAGTAGCTGAAATAAGCACAAATGTCAGGGCATGCCAAAACACCCAAAGAGCCCCCAAACAGCTCAGACCCCAGAGGGTTAAACATAATGACTCACCATGAACAGAAACATTGAAGATCTTTCCACTGTCTCTGTCGCTGATGCTGGTGATCTCTAGTTCATAAACTCCAGAGTCTGTGTTTCTGGTGTTCATGATGGTCAGAGATCCAGTCTGATGATCCAGCTTCAGTCTGTCTCTGAATCTCTCATTACCTTCATTACACTGAACATCTGTACAGATATCACTGAGATCTCTTCTGATGTGAGCGATGTAAGTGTCATTGTAATACCATGTAATTCTGTCTTGTTGGTTTGTTTGAACACCGGTGTTTAGAGTGACTGAATCTCTCTCCATCACTGACACTAACACTTCTTCTGTATCAGCAAACACACCTGAAGAAGAAACAATTAACATTAGCCAAATAAATGCATAATAGTGTTTTGAAAATGCTTTCCTACATATCATAAAAAATTGGAGTAGAGAAATATGTCTGGATTCACAATGAACATTCACTTCATGAATATCATACAACCCTCATTATTATGATACTCCAGTAAATTGTGCTATTTCCTAAAACATAAACAATGGAGAGAAAAAAATGGTAAAAAATGGCTTGATCTTTGATTGACCAATCAGCGGAAAGAGGCGTTTTATTCCCGCACGTGAAGAGATCGAAAAATACAACGTGTTTATCCAGTTTGGTTTAATTGTTTTTCCATTTGGCGAATTACAACAAATTTGATGAAAACACAAACAAAAATATAAAAGAAAAGATTTGTGATTTCTTTATGTTCATGAGAAGGGTCGAATATGTGATAATTTCTTTGCTTTTCCGTTTAAGACAAAAAAGAGAAAACAAACTTTCCGAAGGAACATGGACCAATAAATAATAAATGCATTGAAATGGATGATATGATGAGAAACTGACATCTTCACCAGAACAAAACACTAAAACTGCTACCAATAGAAAAACAGGTACTTTTTTTAATGAACTGAATTTTAAGTTAAAGATAAAAATTACACTTTAAGAGTAAAGGTGTTTTTGAAGAAATTATCTTTATGCTGTGTGTGAATTAAAACACAGGTAATGAGAAAACACCCCTGAATGTCACTGCAAAATAATCAAACACATGAATGATTTAAATGTACAAGACTTGCTTTTAAACAATGACTCACCAGGAACAGAGACATTGAAGATCTTTTCACTGATGCCACTGATGATGTTGACGATCAGTAGTGCATAAACTCCAGAGTCTCTGTTTCTGGTGTCTGTGATGGTCAGAGATCCAGTCTGATGATCCAGCTTCAGTCTGCCTCTGAATCTCCCACTATCTTCATTACACTGAACATCTGTACAGATCTGACTGAGATCTCCTTTGATTAGAGCGATGGGAAGGCCATAATAATACCATATAATATCCTGTTGTTGGTTTGTTTGAACACCAGTGTTTAGAGTGACTGAATCTCCATCCATCACTGACACTTCTGTATCAGCAGACACACCTGAAGAAACAATTAACATTAGCCAAATAAATGCATTATAGTGCTGTAAAAAAAAAATTATACCATAAAGATTGTGAGTAGATGTCTGTATTCATAATGTACAGAAGAACATCATTGATTTACACTTACAATCATGAGACAAAAATGCATGAGTCTCATGGAGGATCTTGTACAACTTATGTTCAACTTATGTTCTCTTACAACACATGAATATTATTATTACCCGTAGTATTACCCATAATAATATGTAAGAAAAATTGTGCCATTTCCCAAAACATTAAGGTTTAATGGAACGTTTATTTTAATCATTATTATTTTTATTGTTTTAATATTACACTTAAATCAAATTATGTTTACCTTGAAATGCAATGCAATGCAAGTCGCTTTGGATAAAAGTCGGCCAAATGTACATTATGCTCAGTAGGAGCATGAACTTGAATGTTGTGTATCTAATGTCTTGTATTGGACATGTGTAGAGAACACTTTGTCTTTAGTGATTAACCCTAACCCTAACCCTAACGCGATCCTGGGGCGTCATCTAACTGACGCTTTACCTTTAGCGTCAGTTAGGTGACGCGGGTAGGTTTAGGTCTGGGTAGGATCGCGTCATCTAACTGACGCTAAAGTGTGCCTAAAGCGTCGGATATTGAAGCATGGTCAAAATGATTCCCAAGGCGTCAGTTAGATGACGCCTTGGGGTGAGAACAGGTTGGTTAAATTGTTCTTACTATAAAAAGGTAATGCAACTGTGACATTTATTTACTAATATAACATGATTACATTAGATGGAGATCAGGCCAAACTGGCCAATGGGTAAGAAAAATGTATACATAGCAAAACAAGTAACTGTTCTTCATTAGCATATTCTATAGTTTGTTCTTCCTTGAATGTTCAGAATGTGGATGGTGGCATGAATGCATGCACATTTGCCTATTTTTGATTCGATTTTTTTATTGTTGCTTTCATACCTGTTAGCTAATGAATATGTTTGTTGAACATTCCCCTAAATAAATGCTGTGGGTAATTCACTGGATCCATTATCAATTTTCACAACTCTTTAGGAACATTTATGGAGTGTACTGTATGCTTTATGCTTTAACTCATTCCTCAGCAACATTAAAATAAATAATAAATAATTAAATGCTTGACATGTCCCTTTAACCACTGCAGTATTGCTGTTCAATTTAAATTACTGGTAAGCCACAAATTGGCATCATATTACTCATAACAATAATCTGCTAATACACACGCAGTGCAAAGACACAATGTCAATTGCATAATTTATTTAATCTACTTACATTTGTCATCAGTATTTCATTTAAACAAATGTAACAAAATAATGTGGGCGTGGTCTGTGTGTCGCGAAATTAAAGCACATTAAAACTTTCCTTAAAGGGGTCTGAAACACACAGCGAAGCAGCGCAGAGAAAACAACAGAGCCCTAATATGATACAAACATTTAACAATAACGTGGAAAGCTTTTAAATCTGCTCAGTGAAAAATTAGCTGTGACGAATCTGTCACCGTTTAAGATCTATGGGGTTAGAATTGTTGCATTATTCCAAATAAATAGATTAATATTCACAAATAAATGTAAAGAGTTTCACAAAAAAATATCAAATTCACAAATAAATAGATTAATATTCACAAATAAATGTAAAGAGTTTCACAAAAAAATATAAAATTCACAAATAAAAATATTAAGGTCCACAACTAAATGTAAAGAGTTTCACAAAAAAGAGTTTCACATCATGTCTATGTCACAGGTCGGGGCGGGCCAACCGGACCTACACCCGCCCCTGAGACCCGGACCACCCTTGGGGAGTCGGACGGAGGACAGAGCAAGGAGGACAGACAAATGGGGGTCAATTAAAATCAAGTTTTTATTAAAAGTTAAAAGAATCGGTTAGGAGTGCAAGCTGGTGGTCGGGAACCTGGTCGAACCTCGGACTGGAGGTTTGAGGCTGGGAACTCCACCACAAGCAGACTGGTGAGTATGCGGGTCCGTACGTCTCTTCTCTAGTGGAGTCACGGACACAGAGTTTACAGCAGAGGAGGTTTTACTGCAAGCAGACAGGTGAGTATGCGGGTACGTACGCCTCTTCTCTGGCGAAGTCACAGACACGGAGTTTATAGCAGAGGAGGTTTTACTGCAGAGCAGACAGAATGAGTATGCGGGTACGTACGCCTCTTCTCTGGCGAAGTCACAGACACGGAGTTTATAGCAGAGGAGGTTTCACTGCAGAGCAGACAGGTGAGTATGCGGGTACGTACACCTCTTCTCTGGTGGAGTCACAGACACAGAATTTACAGCAGAGGAAGTTTCACGGCGAAGCAGACAGGCGAGTATGCGGGTACGTATGCCTCTTCTGGCTGGAGGTTTGAGGTTGAAAACTTCAAGCAGACTGGTGAGTATGCGGGTACGTACGCCTCTTCTCTGGTGGAGTCACAGACACAGAGTTTACAGCAGAGGAGGTTTCAGGCTGGAGGTTTGGGGTTGAAAACCACAGGCAGACTGGTGAGTATGCGGGTACGTACACTCTTCTCTGGTGGAGTCACAGACACAGTTTACAGCAGAGGAAGTTTCACTGCAAAGCAGACAGGTGAGTATGCGGGTACGTACGCCTCTTCTCTGGTGGAGTCACAGACACAGAGTTTACAGCAGAGGAGGTTTCACTGCAAAGCAGACAGGTGAGTATGCGGGTACGTATGCCTCTTCTCTGGTAAAGTCACAGACACGGAGCTTACAGCAGAGGAAGTTTCACTGCAAAGCAGACAGGCAAGCATGCGCATACATAACTCTCTTCAAAGTGGCAAACAGAGGGGCTTACGGCTGGAGGTTTGAGGTTGAAAACCACAGGCAGACTGGTGAGTGTGCGGGTACATACACCTCTTCTCTGGTGGAGTCGCAGACACAGCTTACAGCAGAGGAAGTTTCACTGCAAAGCAGACAGGTGAGTATGCGGGTACGTATGCCTCTTCTCTGGTAAAGTCACAGACACGGAGCTTACAGCAGAGGAAGTTTCACTGCAAAGCAGACAGGCAAGCATGCACATACATAACTCTCTTCAAAGTGGCAAACAGAGGGGCTTACGGCTGGAGGTTTGAGGTTGAAAACCACAGGCAGACTGGTGAGTGTGCGGGTACATACACCTCTTCTCTGGTGGAGTCGCAGACACAGCTTACAGCAGAGGAAGTTTCACTGCAAAGCAGACAGGTGAGTATGCGGGTACGTATGCCTCTTCTCTGGTAAAGTCACAGACACGGAGCTTACAGCAGAGGAAGTTTCACTGCAAAGCAGACAGGCAAGCATGCACATACATAACTCTCTTCAAAATGGCAAACAGAGGGGCTTACGGCTGGAGGTTTAAGGTTGAAAACCACAGGCAGACTGGTGAGTATGCGGGTACGTACACCTCTTCTCTGGTGGAGTCACAGACACAGAGTTTACAGCAGAGGAGGTTTCACTGCAAAGCAGACAGGTGAGTATGCGGGTACGTAGGCCTCTTCTCTGGTAAAGTCACAGACACGGAGCTTACAGCAGAGGAAGTTTCACTGCAAAGCAGACAGGCAAGCATGCGCATACATAACTCTCTTCAAAGTGGCAAACAGAGGGGCTTACGGCTGGAGGTTTGAGGTTGAAAACCACAGGCAGACTGGTGAGTGTGCGGGTACATACACCTCTTCTCTGGTGGAGTCGCAGACACAGTTTACAGCAGAGGAAGTTTCACTGTGAAGCAGACAGGCAGGCATGCAAATACGTATTCTCTCTTCCCAGTGGCTGTCAGAATAAACACACTCGAAAATCTGTGGGACACAACAATGTTAGCCTCTCTTTGTACAGTCGGGAGGAGATAGAAACTAGGGCAAGACATGGACATCCAGCGGGTTTAGGTGCTCACTTCAAACAGCAGACAGTGCATCACATCACTTCATCTCAACACGGCACTCAGTGGAAAATTACACAGGTATAAGGCCGTTACCCATCTCCTGGCCCGGCCTCTACATCAATAGTCCCACTGTCGCAAGAGAGGGAGATGAAAGTTCAATTAGGTTACTCACTATCTCTCACAAACGTTCCTCCGTCCCGTGGTTACCTCCTTCCCATTGAATCCGCCTGTGTGTCTCTCCATTCACCACGCCATGCCCGTTTAACAGCCCCACATCTTCACCACAACTCACTCTTCCTCCAACAAACACCGATCCCAAGGCAAACCAACGCCCTGTTTGATCCATGCTTTCTCCTTTTATCTTCCCGAGTCCCAATCGCAAGGCTTGCTTCTCCCATCTCCAGCTGTTAGCGATCTTTGGCTAATCACCCCAGTGTCGGAGAATGGCCCTGTCCCAAATGGCACACTCCGGACTTGTGGACTTCCTCAGAGTCCACACTTCAGTGACGTCATGAGTGCAGACCTATAGGGCCCTTAGCGCGAGTCCGCGAGGGCGCATTGAGAGGTATTTTTGGGACAGACTCGATCATCACGCCGGAAACAGGAAGACAGTCTGTTTTTATTTTTTTTTATTTTTTTTTTTTATTGAATTTTCAAAATCACAGAGTTTGATATCAAGTTGACATTTCTTTTACATATTTTCTGATAAGTATCACCTTTGACAAGTAAAACATGAGACAACAATAATTTGAAGAAAGAAAAAAAAAAAAAAAGAACAAACAGAACAGAAAAAAAAGGGGAAAAAAAAGGATAAAGGGCATCACGGACATATATTAAATTCCTTTAGCAGAGATACAGATCCCTTGTCTTAAATTTGTCATCTGTCTTACTTCATACAAATGAATTTGACTTTTGTATAAAAAAAAATGTATGTTATTGATTTGTTTCTATTATTAGGAAAATTTCATATTCATCAAACTAAGTGGAGTAACTCAAAACCCAACTTTGCTCATTTCAAAGCAGCCTTTAACAGGTATTTTGAGTCTGTAAAGTTTTTTGAAAAATCGGAAGACAGTCTGGTTGTTGTTATGGACAGGAGCTGCAGGTTCGGGGAAATATGCTGACTATTGTTGTTGTGTTTATGACTCAGTAAAGCCCTGACATTTGATCTGTTCTATTTATTTTATGAATCATAATATTATATTATTATATTATTCAGCTCGCTATTATTAGCCTATGTTATAGACATCAACCACTGGTTGATGATCATAATGTTTGTATAAACTTGTGTCTTGTCATAAAAACCGTAATAATTACACTTAAATATTTTCTTCTCAGAGCCATGTTAACAATTGTCCGTGAGTGAAATATCCTCCCATCTGTTGTCTGATTGGCCTTTCGCAAGGATTCCTGGGTAGTTAAAGTGCGTGGAGCCTGCTTCTATGCGGGCTTCGCGGAAGACCGCTTCAAGGGTACAAAGGGGGCGCTGCTGAGCACACTTCAGAGCGTTAAAATGCTTTTGGGACGGCCTACGGACTCGTAGACTCGGCGAGCACGCGCAATTTAAGTCCACGAGACCGAAAGTCCGCATGAAGTGCGCCATTTGGGACTGGGCCAATGCTCGCGCTATCCCGGAACTAGCCCGGTGTCCCTTTGTTATGGGTCCGGCGGGAGGCAAAACCCAGAGAACATTAGTTCCGTCCAGAAAAATTCAATGAAATTTGTCACCCCGTGACATCTACCCCGTGCGAGGCTATCTGGGCAAAGCGAATGTGCATATCATTTGTCCTTGTGTAATTGCGTGTAGTCGCTACTTCAGAAGAAGAACGAGCATCTGTTTACTGTCAATGAATCATCGTGTCGCGCTGCGCCGCGTCCAGTATGAATGGTAATTCATATGAATTTTGAAGGAGCCGGAAATAGTCAATATATACGATTATGCAGACAGTTCATATCTGCAGCTAAGAAAACAGACGTCACGTAGGGAAAAGTGAGTGTTTTGTACCAGACTGCACACATACGAGCAACGGGTCTTGCTCGTTGTTTCGCTTCCCGGGAGATGTAGTTCATTGAGCGATTTTCACATAAAACTAAAGGTTACTCTTCTGTTTTATGACGAACTGCGACTTTCTTGACTTTCATAATTATCTTTTCAATTGACAAACATCATATGTGTAATTCAGGGCACAGTTCAGACGGAATAAAAAGATAAGTTGTCTCTCGACATCAGTGGCGGTTCTGCATTGAATTACACCCTGGGCGAGACCCCCTTCGAGCGCCCCCCCCCCCCCCCCCCCCCACAACACAGTTAAGAGAATCCAGTTATTTAACTATTGCTATATTAATCTAACTTTCAGGGAGGAACCATTAGCTCATTGGTTACTGCCTCGAATTCTATGCATGGCACACTTTTAGTTAAAGGGATACTTCAGGATTTAGCATTAAGCTTTGTATTCGCTGTCAAAGTGACGCCAAAATGAATGGGAGTCAATGGAATGCTAACAGCAGGTGATAGCCAGCTACAGGGGCCGCCA